>VXAZ01005279.1:19665-31848 GCA_013399875.1 Gymnorhina tibicen | reverse complement strand
CCTTCCTTCCTCCCTTCCTTCCTTTCCTCCCTTCCTTCCTTCCTCCCTTCCTTCCTTTCTTCTCCTTTCCTCCCTTTTCCTCTCCCTCCTTTCCCCCCAATCTCTCTCCATTCCCTTCTCCGCTGGTCGTAGCCGGTCCCGGCGCTGCAGCCCGTTCCGTACTCTCCAAGCTCCTGCCCCCAAGTCCTCTTGCCAGTCTCTCCACCCCAGCAGTACAACCTGGTACAAACCCCAGTTCCTCTTCTGCGCTGTCTGTTGTGCTCTGTGCTGTGTTTGTGTTGTGTGAGCTTGTGCTGATCAGGTACGTCCCGGACTCCGACCCCCCGGGGTTGGGATCCACGGAGCTCCGCGCCGCAGCGGGCTGCCCGAGGCCGCGGGAGCGCTGCTCTTGGAAAGAGCAAATTCCAAGCCCGGAGCTCCCCGGCAATGCTTGCGCTCAGTTCTGGGGGTCCGGGGGCCGTGGCTGCCCTGTGGGCTCGGCCGAGCCCCCCGTGGTGTCTCCGGCGGGATCTTTCGGGAGCGGTGTGCCCCACGGGACGTGGCCGCTGGGCTGGAGCCCCCCCTGCCTGCCTGGGACCCCTGAGCGTGCGGCCCCCCCAGCTCGCATGTCCCCCCCGTGCTGCTCCGGGTCCGTGGCTCGTGTGTGGGGGCCTTTTTTGGGGAGCTTCTCCCAGAGCAGGGAGAAGGGGTCCGCATTTACCGGCAGAGCTGTGTCCTACCTGCTGCTGTCCCACGTGCCGCCCTCCTCCATCCTTCCCCTTATCCCGCTCCAGGCCGACGAGCTCAGCAGCCCCTTCGGGCAGATCAGCCTCAGCCGACAGGGCTCGACGGAAGCCCCGGATCCTTCCTCGGCGATGTTCCAGTCGTCCCTCATCTCCCAGCACCCTCAGCAGACAGGATTCATCATGGCAACCCCTGGGCAGCCCATCCCCACCTCCAGCTACTCGGCCTCGGGGCACACAGCCCCCACTCAGCAGGTGCTGCAGCCCCAGGGCTACATTCAGCCTCCCCAGCAAGTAAGGACACGAGGGGACGTCCCCAGAGCTGCCAGGCCAGGGGCTGCTGGGGGAGCGGGTCCCTCTTTTTTCTGCTGCTAGTTGGTGATGGATCCATCCACAGGGGTCCAGGCTCCAGGTGTCCCTGCTAGGCACAGGACGATCCCCATGTCCCTCGGAGCCCACGAGGCTCTTACCTGGCACCCCCAGGGCCACTCCTGGCCCTCAGCGGTGGGGGAGGAACAGTGGCCGGACTCAGGGCTGACACCTCTAAGCTGTCTTTGGGGTCCTGCAGGGCTTTATGACCTCTAGGATTGTCCCCTGAGCTGTGAGGAGAGAGAGTTGTGCCTACTGTGCTCTTGCACTACTGTGCTGGGAAAGGCTTGGCTGAGGAGGCTGGGAGGCGCGGGAAGGGTTCCCCGAGGAGCCATCAGCTGGCCAGAGCCAAAGCCCTGGGTGGTTCCCTTCGGCAGAAGCCAGGCCAGGTGAGAGAGAAAACTGGTCCTGGGGGACCAGCTTTCTTGGTCCTGCTCCCTGCCGTGCCCTCACCACGGTGTTTTCTTGCCCCCGATAGATTCAGGTTTCTTACTACCCCCCCGGGCAGTACCCGAACTCCAGCCAGCAATACCGACCCCTCAGTCACCCAGTGGCCTACAGCTCCCAGCGCCCGCAGCAGCTCCCCCAGCAGTCCCAGCAGCCAGGTAAGGGGGTGGAAAGGGGGGATGGGGGCAGCTTTCCCTTTCCTGCTGCTTTGGTTGGCTCCGGAGATCTCCGTGCGCTTCGTGGGGCCAGGCCGCCCCTCCCCGTCTCCCGCTCTTTGCTGGACCTGCCTCCTGGCTGGGAAGTTGGGATGCCTCCATCTGCAGAGGCTGTTGAGTCCTTCCCCTCCCTCTCCTCTCAGCTCGCTGGGGGGGTTTGAGGTGGATTTAAGCCCCACTGAGGGGCTGCCAGAGGGATTTAAAGCCAGGAGCTTCCCTTGGGTGCATTCACATCTGCTCTAAGGGAAGCCGTTTCCCCGCTCTTCAGCAGGCGGTGGGGGCAGAGCAGGATTTGATTCCCTAAATCCTAAATCTGGGGCTGTTTCCCGTGTCCGGCTGGGAAGCTGCTCCATCGAACCCCTGTTCTGGCAGGTTTACAGCCAATGATGTCCAACCAGCAGCAAACATACCAAGGTGTGATGGGGGTGCAGCAGGCGCAGCCCCCCGGGCTCCTCAACAGCCAGAGGAACAACATGGGGGGCCAGATGCAGAGCGTGATGGGGGTGCAGCAGGCGCAGCCCCCCGGGCTCCTCAGCAGCCAGAGGAGTGGGATGGGGAGCCAGATGCAAGGTCTGATGGTCCAGTACACGCCGCTGCCTTCGTACCAGGTGGGCATCTGCCGCTGCCCGGCGCGGGGTGCTGGTAGGGGGCCCCGGCTGTGCGGGGTGTGCCCCATTCCTGTGCCTGAGGGATGGAGCCAGAGGTGGGGATTCACTCACAGGGCGTTCCTGCCAGCCTGGGGAGGGCACATCCGTGTGGGGATCAGTGGGAGGACTGGGGGGAATCTCTGTGCCTGGGTGAGGTTGCTCTGGGCCATAAGAAAAAAAACCACCTGGAATCTCTTCACCTTGCTGGTTCCCCCTGCTCTGTTAGCTGTCACCTGCTGCTTTCCTCCCTGCCCAGGTTCCCATGGCCAGTGAGTCCCAGAACGTGGTCCAGCAGCCCTTCCAGCAGCCAGTGCTTGTGCCAGCCAGCCAGTCTGTGCAGGGGGGGCTCCAGGCTGGGGGGGTCCCCATCTACTACAGCGTCATCCCCACTGCCCAGCAGAACGGCACCAGGTGAAGCTCTGCCTGGGGGAGAAAGGGGTGCTGTGCCCACCTTTTTTGGGGGGGTTTTGGGGGTGTCCTGTCAAGGCCAGGAGTCAGCCTTGATGGCCCTTGTGGGTCCCTTCCAACTCGGGAGATTCCACGATCGTGTTTGGGGGTTCCATGAGGATCCTGCTGTGAGCACGCCCTGCTCCTGTGGCTGGAGGTGGGTGGGTGCCACAACTGCTGCTCCTCCCTGAGCGTGTCCGTTCCTGGCTCCCTTAGTCAGGGCTTCCTGGCCACCAGCGTGTCAGGCTCCTGGGTGCCCAGCCCTCTCCAGAGGCTCCTGGGTGTTCAGCCATCCCAGTAAAGAGGGAGCTGGGAATTACCTGTGCAGATGCCCCGGCTCTTTCCCCCCATCGCCGCCCCCATCCCCATCCTCACCTGAGCCCTCTCTGCCCCACAGCCCATCCGTGGGGTTCCTGCAGCCTCCTGGCTCCGAGCAGTACCAGATGCCGCAGTCCCCGGCGCCCTGCAGCCCCCCCCAGATGCAGCAGCAGTATTCAGGTACGAGGGGCCACGGGCAGGGCTGGCATCGGCTGCACAGGTGGGATCAGCTTTTGGATCGCGGCCGAGTCTGGCAGCTTCCGTGCAAGGGGATTCCTTAGTCTGGGAATCCCACTGGGAATGGTGAGGATGTGGCACTGGCTCTTGCCTGGCATCTCCGTGCCGTGGTGGGCAGTGGGGTGCAGGGAGCTGTGGATTGGCGAGCGGGAAGAACTGCGGACGGGGAGCCTTTGGATTCCTGCTCCCTGTCAGAGCTGCTGGGAGCGGGCTGGGGCAGAAGCTGGACTGGGATGATGGAGGCCCGGTGAGCTGCAGGACCTGAGCTGGGATGCTGGAGCTTCGTGCTCAGAGCCTTTGCCTGGAGTTCTGTGGAGATGCTCAGAGCGGTCACCGAGCTGCCATCCATCAGCTTGTCCCCTGTGCTCCCATTTCTCCTGGATCAATCATCATCACTCCCAGATGTAACCTTTGATATTAGAGAGGAACCCCCAGCAGGTCCTGGTGGGGTTTTTCCAGCCCGAGAAAGGCAGGAGTGGCAGAGGAGAGGAGAGTCCAGAGTGGGATCGTAGGGAAGGGCGTGCGGTGGCAGGGACGGGCGGGTGCCCCGCGTGTCCCACGGCAGCAGAGCCCGGGCCATACGTGCCTGTGTCTGTCCCCAGGGGTGTCCCCGTCAGGCCCCGGTGTGGTGGTGATGCAGCTGAATGTCCCCAACGGCCCCCAGGCCCCCCAGAACCCCCCCGTGGTGCAGTGGAGCCACTGTAAGTACTACAGCCTGGAGCAGCGGGGGCAGAAGCCAGGAGACCTCTACAACCCCGACACCAGTGCTCAGGTACTGGGGGGACTGGGAGGGACGGGGACGAGGCAGCTCAGCCTTCGGGGTGGGCTGGGTGAGGGCCGGGGGGGTCACCCCACGGGTGTGGGATCACGAGCACCGGGGGTGCCTGACGCTGTCCCTCCCCCAGGCCAGCACGCAGCTGAACAGCCCCATCACGTCCCCCACCCAGTCCCCGACGCCGTCGCCCGTCACCAACCTCAACAGCGTGTGCACGGGGCTGAGCCCCCTCCCCGTCCTCACGCAGTTCCCCCGGCCCATGGGCCCGGCGCAAGGTAAGGGGGAGGCGCGTGGGGCCGGCGTTTCCCGGGAATGCCGCGGCCTTTCCCGGGATCCCGCAAACTCAGGCTCCTCGCGCAGGTGACGGGCGCTACTCGCTGCTGGGCCAGCCGCTGCAGTACAACCTGTCCCTGTGTCCCCCACCGCTGCTCCACAACCAGCCCGGCTACACGGGACACCAGGTACGGCCGGGCCGGGCGGCCCTTCCCCGGCCCCTCCGTGGGCTCTGTCGCCCCTGAGGTGACACGGTGCCCTTCTCATCCTTCAAGGGGCAGACTGGAATGAAACACGGGAACCGGAGCAAGAGACAGGCCCTAAAGTCAGCGTCCACTGACCTGGGGACAAGTGACGTAGGCAAGTGACCCCCTGAGCGGTTCCCTTTGCCCTCTGATATCCCCACACGTGGATGTTGGGAGACTCCAGGTGCCATCCCTGCCCACGCCAGCATCCCACAGAACCCCGTGCTGGTTTTGGAGAGCGGTTCCTTGCCAGTCCCTCCTCCCCACACTCACAAACACCCCCCAGCCCAGGTGAGTCCAGGCTGGGGGTGCAGCAGATCCAGCCCCAGCCTGCTGTGCCCCGAGGGAGGTGGGAGAACAGGGAGTAAAACCTCTGAGGAGAAGGACCCCCGGGTCCTGTTCCTGCCTCTCAGAGGGTGGAAATGATGGAGCGGGCGGAGCTGGCAGAACAGGGAGTTTATTCCTCTTTAGCAGCAGAAAGTGAGTGAACACACACTGAGATCTCATTCCCACCACAGCTTTCCCAAGTCACTCTTCCCACGCGTGCTTCCCTTTCCCATGGTGCCCGCAGCTTCAGAGCTTCCTCTTTGGGATTTGGGATGTCCCGGGGTGGCTGCGAGGGCCGGGGGCCCCAGAGAGTCGTTTCTCTCGGAAGGACACCCCATGCCCGGGGTGTCTCCGCTGGGTCCTCGGGGAGGGAGGGACCCTCGGCTCGGATGGAGCAGCCCTCACTGACCCTCTGGAGGCCTCAGGCGTGTCCCCCGTGTCACCTCCGTGGCACCCCCAGCAGCTGCTTGCAGGGGCCCTTTAAGGGCTGCCTCCCCCCTCCCGCCCTGGCATGGTCCGTACGTGCCACGTTAATATTAGCAAAGAATCCCTGCAGCAGCTCTGCTAAGCCCGGGGCCAGGGCCGGAGCCAGGAGCTGCAGAGGGGTTTGGGGACCACCAGGGAGGGGCCAGGAGCTGCAGAGGGGTTTGGGTACCACCAGGGAGGGACCAGGAGCTGCAGAGGGGTTTGGGGACCACCAGGGAGGGGCAGAGGTCAGAACCAGGAGCTGCAGAGAGGTTTGGGGACCACCAGGGAGGGGCCAGGAGCTGCAGAGAGGTTTGGGGACCACCAGGCAGGGCACACCCAGTGCCACCATCCCCCATGGGTGCAGCCTTTCTCCCTCCCAGGGTGAGGGTGGGAGCTTGGGGCTGGCTCCCAGTCCTGGTACCTGAGGTTTGGGGTAGGAAGACAGGGCAGGGCCCCTGGGGAAGCCTGAACTGCCCGGCTGTCCAAAGGACACCAGGAGGACTCGGTGTCCTGGGACCCTGGGAAATACCCGCATCTCCTCCTGAAGCAGAACCAGCGTGTGGGCACGGGAAGGGATTGGCATGGGGCATTCCAGGGAGCAGGGAGGGGTGCTTTGGAGGGGAAGCGACTGGCTTAAGAAAATCGCTTCCTGCTGCGCCCGGGAGAGGCGGGTGCTCCACGCCGGGACCCGGCCGGTGACGCGCGGCTCCTTCCCCGCAGTGCTGGGCCGGGTGCTGGAGGTGACGGACCTGCCCGAGGGCATCACACGGACGGAGGCCGACAAGCTCTTCACCCAGCTCGCCATGGCCGGTGCCAAAATCCAGTGGCTCAAAGAGACTCAGGGGCGCCGCGGGGACGGGGGCGGCGGGGACAACAGCGGGACTCCGGAGAACGGCAGGCACAGTGACCTCGCTGCCTTATACACCATCGTGGCCGTGTTCCCCAGCCCGCTGGCCGCCCAAAACGCCTCCCTCCGCCTCAACAACTCCCTCAGCCGCTTCAAGCTGCGCGTGGCCAAAAAGAACTACGACCTGCGGGTGCTGGAGCGGGCGAGCTCCCAGTAGAGCTCCCGCGGGCGCCGNTTTTAATTATTATTATTTTTTGGAGTGACGCCCGTGCCCGCCCCCCTCCCCTGTGTCTATGGTTTTGTTTAAGCACTGTGTTGGACCGCACATACAGGTGTTGATTGGTATGTTCACTGCACATTTTATTTAATCGGATTATTATTTTGCGGGGGGGTATTTTTGGTTTTATTTTATTTGGGGGGGTTGTTTTTAAATAAAAAAAAAAAAAAAAAAGGAAAATTGTCGAACGTAACTTCCCGTTCTCTGCCGGGGCTGGGGGCTCTGTGGGGTGAGGGGGCAGCAGAAGGGATTGGCAGGGGGACGGTCCTGCCCAGTGCTGTCCCCGAGCTTGGCGTGTCCAAGGGCTGCGTGGTGTGCCAAAGTGGGGATCCCAGGCTGGGATCAGAGCATTTGGATCGGGGCTGGACTTCCCTGAGAGATGCCCGTGGCCCCATCCAGCTGTGGAATTCCAGGGCAGGAATGAGGGCAGGGAGTGGCCCCAGCTGTGTGCCCTGCCAGGAAGCGTCAAATCCCCGCTGACAGGAGCGGCACCTGGAGCTGGCAGGTGCAGGTGGGGATTGCAGGATTTGGGCTGGCACAGCTCTGGCGGGAGCGGGATGCTCCCGACCTTCCTGGGCAGGTACAGCCGGACAGGTAAGAGATGCCAGGAAGGGGGGGCTCCAACCCCAGGCTTGTGCCAGCTCCCACCTCGCTGCCACCCGCAGCCAGGCAGGGACCTGAGGGACCCCATGAACGCCAGGGTCCTGTCCCTGACCCCAGTTAGCCTGGCAGCAGTGGGATCCCAGCTCCCCCCATCCCAGCAGAGCCTGGACCAGTGGGATTTGGTGCCCAGAGGGTGCGAGGCAGCCACTCTACCCCGTGAGAGACCCCGCTGCTGCCCCTCTGCCCGGTGACCCCCCGGCCTCAGGGGCCTCCAGCGCACGAGCGGAGACACCGAGCCTGGAGCCTTTGGTGTACCCAGCTCCTGGAACCCTCCGTGTGCCCGATTCCCGGAGCCCTCGCTGTGCCCGGTTCCTTCTCCGTCCCATGCCAGGCTGGGGGGGCCCCTGGCACGCCCAGCAACCCACCAACGCAAATAGCCGGTGGCTCCTCCGCCCGCTCCCGCCCGGCGCACGCTGGGGCTCCAATTTCCCGGCGTCAGCCCCCGCCACCGCTCAGCTGTCGTCCCCCTCTGCCCTGTCACTCCGCTCGCCACGGGACCGGGCCGGCTGCCGCCCTCCCCGCGCGCCGGGCACGGGGGGCTGGGGGCTCTGCAGCCACCGGGGCCCCGGCACCGGCCGCCCTTCGGGGGCTTCTCCAGCGCAGGGCGAGAGCTCCGAGCACAGCGTGAGTGTCCCCGCGTGTGGCCCCCTCCTCGCCGTGGCCGTGCCCACCCTGGGCCCCCCCCCCGCTGCTGCGGGGCCTCGGGGTGCCCCATTCCCGCAGCGCCCCTCGCCCCAGCGCTCCCCGGTCCCCGGTTCCTGATGGTTTTCCTGGCTGGTTTCCACAGGGAATGGAGGGGCTTGGGGGGCGGGTATCACCAAAAATAGCGAGGTCCGGGTGGAAGCACTGCGGGAAGGGTTGGCAAAGGTGGCATCGGGACGGCTTGGGGGATGCGGGAGCAGGTCCTGCCCCGGTGGCAGCCGAAAGCCGGGTGATGCCCGTCAGTGTCCCCGCTGCGCTCCTCTGAGGGGCCGAGAGCGGCACCGTTTGCGGTTTCCCGGTGAGATGGAGATGTCCAGGCCAAGGTGGGCACGTGCGGGTGGCCCAGGGGCTGGCTCACAGCACTTGGCACCACGTCCCCGGGTCAGCGGATGTGCCACGCTCTGGGCTGGGCACCGGCCTCCTCCAGCCTGGCCCTGGGGCTCTCCGGGACAGAACCAGCCCTGGCCGGGGCAGGGGCTGCGGGATGGGCGGCGGGAGTGACCCTCGCTGGGCCAGGGGCTGCAGGACGGGCAGGGGAAGGGGAGGCACTGCCCACCCGGCAGGGTCTGACCGCTTCAGCCCCTGCCGGGCTCCTGCAGCCGGACCTGCCCCAGCCCACGGCATCGGTGTCTCTTCCCCTTGCAGCATGACGGAGAAGGAGGTGCCAGAGCCGCCAGCTTCACCTGCTTCAGGTGGGAAACCCAAGAGCCGGGTAAGTGGGTGCCCACAGGGCAGTTTGGGTGGGTGGGCAAGCCCCCTATGATCATCCTGCCGCAGCCCCAGGAGGCTTTGGGAGGCCGGGGGTGCCTGGTGGGACCCCGATCCAGCCGGGTGCCGGGTGGGCATTTCCCAGCTTGGCATTTCCCTGGGGTGCCCACATCCGCGAGGCGCCCGGGACCCACAGTTTCCTCTTTAGCGGGGACTTCGCGGGACTGGGAGGAGGGTCCCCATCCTCAGAGCATTCCTGGGGTCCCCTCCCGCTTGTGGAGGGGGGCTCTGGGGCGAGGCACTGGGGCGAGGAGCCGGGCACGGGGTCTCTGCCCTCCTGCCTCCCCCGCACCGCCGCGCACCATCCCTCCTCTCCTCCCCAGCAGCTGCAGAAGCTGAAGCAACTTTTCCAGCGAAAGCCCAAGGAGGAGCCGGCGCCGGAACCGGAGCCGCAGCCCAACGGGGAGCTGGTCAGCCCCTCGGGGGGACCCATCTACTACATCTACGAGGATGACGAAGAGGAGGAAGAGGAGGAGGAGCCCGAACCCCCTCCCGAACCCGAGAAACTGGTCAATGACAAACCCCACAAGTTCAAAGATCATTACTTCAAAAAGCCCAAGTTCTGTGATGTTTGTGCCCGCATGATCGTCCGTGAGTCCTGACGGGGGCGGGGGGCCACGGGAAGGGCTGGGGACCACGGGAAGGGCTGGGGCTGGGGGCCAAGGCTGCCCAGGGCTCCGTCCCGGCCGTTCCACAGCTGCAGTGTCACATTCCCTCTCCTTTCCACCCCCCCGCTGCCAGTCAACAACAAATTTGGCCTGAGGTGCAAGAACTGCAAAACCAACATCCACCACCACTGCCAGACCTACGTGGAGACGCAGCGTTGCTTCGGCAAGATCGTGAGTGCCACCCCCCCTCCAGCCCCCGGCTCGGGCACCCCCGGGAGCGGCCACCTCGGCCCCCGCGGGCAGGATGCAGGTGCCACCACCCCCGTCATTTCCTGGCTCTGAGGGGGCCCTGGCATTCCCTTTTCGGGGTCCCCCCAGCTCTGACAGACGGCCCTTGGGTCCGGGGGGTGGCTGATGCTCCGACCCCCCCTCTCTCCTCGCAGCCCCCCGGGTTCCGCCGGGCGTACAGCTCCCCCCTGTACAGCGACCAGCAGTACTCCGGCACCAAGGACCAGCTCTGTAAGTCCCCGTGCCGGGGTGCCCCGTCCCCTTGGTCCCCATCCCGGGGTGCCCCATCCCCTCGTGTCCCATCTCTGACCCCCCCTCACCATTCCCGTGCCCCCTCCAGCAAACAGGAGCGACCCCGTGTTCGAGACGCTGCGGACGGGCGTCATCATGGCCAACAAGGAGCGCAAGAAGGGGCAGGAGGACAAGAAGAACGTGAGTGTGGGGTTGGGCCCTCCCCAAATTCCTGCAGGTGCGGTGCCGGCACCCCACTGCCGCCCAGCCCTCCCATGCTGCGCCCCCTGAGAGCTCTCTCTGCCTTCCAGCCCTTGGCTGCGATGATGGATGAGGAGCCGGAGGCCACGAAGCCGGTGGGGAGCAAAGCCGAGGGTGGTGAGCGCGGGGCCGAGGGTTGGGGGCTGAGCCCATGGGATGGGGAGGGAGACCCTGGCTGTGCTTGGGGGGGTCAGCGGGGTGGGGGTGCCCTGCAGAAAGAGGGCCCCCACTTCAGGTCCCCACCCCGGGGCTCTCACTGCATCCCCACGCCGGCTGAGGAGACCCTCGGGAGGCACCACCAGGAGAGGTGTGACCCCCTCCTCCCGTTCCCAGGTGTCTCTGAAGGGGACAAGAAGGCTGAAAAGAGCCCAGCAGACGACAAGGTACCCCTCATCCTCGCCCTGCACCCCAAAACCGTGGGCAGAGCCTGTGGGATCTCCCTGCTGGGATCCCCGGGGCGTCTGCAGCCCTGGGGACTGCAAACCCCACTGTGTCCCCCCAGAGCAAGAAGCCGCAGCCAGGGGGGTTCCTGCAGTCCCACTATTTCGTGGCACTTTATCGCTTCAAAGCCCTGGAGAAGGACGACCTGGACTTCCCGTGAGTTCCCAGCCTTGTCCTGGGCTCTTTCCCGAGGCTTTTGGGGTTTGGCCCGATGTGGTTCCGTGGATTTCCCGAGGCTGAGCTGCTTCGCGCAGGACCTGCCTGTCCCTGAGCCCACGGGCTACGTGTCCCGTGCCGGACGTGGGGCTCGAGGAGCTGCAGGAAAAGCAGCTTTCCTTGGGGTCTCCCACGGCTGGGGGTCCTGCCCCCCCTCAGGGAGCCCTTCCTTCCCTTCCAGGCCGGGGGAGAAGATCACGGTGGTCGATGACTCCAACGAGGAGTGGTGGCGGGTGAGGCCGGTGTGCAGCGGGAGGGAGAGCTCGGCTGGGAAAGCGGGGGGGCACCCAAACCCGCTGTCAGCCCCCAGCTTAGCAGGGAGGGGGACCTGGGACCCCTGGATTGACTCCGACCCCCGCCTTGCACTCCCCCGCTGCCTCCTTCCAGGGGAAGATCGGTGAGAAAATCGGGTATTTCCCCCCCAACTTCATCATCCGGGTGCGGGCGGGCGAGCGGGTGCACAAGGTGACGCGTTCCTTCGTGGGCAACCGGGAGATCGGGCAGATCACGCTCAAGAAGGATCAGGTGAGACGGGATCCCCCCCAAAATCACCACCCGGGGACCCCCAGCCCCCCCTCCAAGCCCCCCATCACGGCTGCACCCCACAACCAACATCACCGCCCCCCCAATTCCCACCTCCCCCAACCCCTCGGGAGATCTGCTCTGCCCCGGCCCCTCCACACCTGGGGTTCCCCCCGCTCTGGGGGGGTCCCGGGGGTCTCACCCGGCCCCGTCTCGCCCGCAGATCGTGGTGCAGAAGGGGGAGGAGGTGAACGGTTACGTCAAAGTCTTCACCGGCCGCAAAGTGGGGCTGTTCCCCGTGGACTTCCTGGAGGAGATCTGAGGGGGGCTGCGAGCGGGGGACCCCCGGGATGGGGACAGAGACACCCCTGGGACGGGGGACGGAGAGACCCCTGGGATGGGGGCGGAGAGACTCTGGCTGCGGGGTGGGGATGGGGACTGGGACGGAGAGGACGGCTGCAGGGCAGGGATGGGGACGGGGGAACCCTCGGGACGGGGAATGCGAGGACCCCAGGATTGGGATGGGGGGCCCTGGCTGCGGGACAGGTATGGGGTCAGGGGAGGGCACCCCCATTCCTGCTGCCTCCAGCAGCGGGGTCCCTGGGGTGTCCCTGGGACCGTTGTCCCCCCCAGGACCGGGGCAGGATGAGGGGGACAGGAGGTGCCTCAGGGGCCGTTCCCCCGTGGGAGGTTTCGGTGCCCCCAGAGACACTGGGTGCAAGCAGGGGGCCCCCCCAGACTCGCTGTGGAGCCCCCCCCGCGACTGAGTGGGGGGACACCGGGTGCCGTGGGGAGGGTCGGGGGGATCCTGCCCCGCTGCTCCCGGTGCTCCTGGGTTTTGGCAATACATGGCTGCGCCCACCCCCCGC
>VXAZ01005275.1:0-40679 GCA_013399875.1 Gymnorhina tibicen | reverse complement strand
CCTGAATTTGGCCTAAACCATCTGAATCTTTTACTGTACTAACTGCAGTACATCTTGGGCAAAAACTAATCTTTAAGTACATACTCAATCACATTTATTTCTGTTCAGCAAGAAAGAAAGAAGGAAAATTAATAGTTATGACAGGTGCTAGTTTGCTTATACTGGTGTAGATCCATGCTGTTGAAGAGCACATTGTGCAGCTTTGCAAAGGCAGTGATTTCCAAAAGCCCTAATCACCCTTAAACACTCTCACAGCTCTTTTCTTCACTCAGATATGGCAGCCTTATAACTCAATACATTTCTCCAGCCAGTGTGTCTGGAAATTACTATGATAATGTACCAGATATGCTGCCGTCACACTTCATCACTTCTTATTATGTACAGCATCAGGTACTGAGTTGATGGGTTTATAATCAAATCTCTTGTACACAGCTTGTTTTTGGCCAGATAGAAAAAAAGTTGCAGTGCAAGTTTTACACCTGAGCCACATATTTCTGGGTGTAATCTGTGTCCCTATTTCACTTTAACTGACCTTCTTTAAGTTAATTATTGACTACTTCTGCTAACCCTTATTAAACAAAGAGCTGTGGGTGGCCTGAAGACTGACAGATTTAAATGAGGCAAGAACAAAAGATGAGCATGACTCATAGATCATCAGTGCTAATCCTTCATGCTAGCAGTCTTTAGTCTGATGAGCCTTTCAAACATCTACTCCAAGTCCTTCTCAGCCCTTCTGCCTCCAAAGCCATCAGACCACAAAGGATTAAATGGTACAAAACATGGTATTCCAAAACTGGAAAAAAGCCTAATAAATCTATGGTGTTTCTGATTGAAAGACAATGGAGGATATAACCATTTAGAGTTATTGTGGAATAAAAATCCTTCCTCAGAAAACTCCTAAATGTAGCTAGGGAAACATTTCATGCCTTTTTCACTAAGCACCCATTGGTGATATAGGAGGCAAATTATTGAGAGACTTGTGGTATATCTCTTATGTTGTTATCGCCAACGTTTTATACTCCTGCAACAGCAGGTTATTTGTAGAGTGAACCAAGATCCCAATAGAAATAAATGCAAAAAAACCCACAAGAGAGTCTGTTGGTCGGAAAATCCACTGAGTAACGAGGTAACTGTGAGCAAATCTCACTGACCATGACCATGGGACACTTCTCATTTGCACTAAAAGCAGTAGGACTCTTCACTCAGTGTCTTGTCTCCAGCTTTGCCACTCATCTTCTTTCTAAAGGAGGAATGGAAAAAATAATGGCAGTGAAGTTATTCGGCAGACAGAAAAGATATTCTCAGCCTTGGGAGACAAACAGCAGTAATTTGGATTACCATGTAAATCACAGTTATGCATCCTTTCATATCCTCCTGCCTGCATTTTGGGGAATATCAACACATTAAAAATCCATAACTTCCTTTCAGAGAGTTCATTTTTTCATTCGGAGTTCATCTCTCTCCTATAATTTTTCCCCAGAAGTTTAATTAGCTTAATGTTGGAATAATACAGTGTTCAGACCTTGTCTGTCTTATTTGGGAAGCTATTTCAATGCTTGTGGTGTCAGTTAATTTTTGGTGTAAATATATCTGTGATAAGTTTGTCTTTATTTTCTGCCAGAATCGTCATCTAACATAAATATTTCTACTCTATTGCTACTGTTAAATGTTTTCTTCTCATGCCAAAATGTACTTATATGAAGCAATTAATTTCCCTCTCACAAGACTAAATAAGCCAAGCTCTGCTGATTAAAGTGTGTCTAGTATTTCCCCAATCATTCAAAGAGATTTTTATAGAGTCTGCTTGATATGTGATTTACATACATGGTTCTACATCAGGCCATCTTAAGGTTTATGCAGTGGACTTAAAATCTTACTTGCTGTTGTATAAAAACCTCTAATTTCATACATCCAATAGCAGTATTATATCTTTGCATGACCTCACTACCTTAATAATTCATACTTGTCTCAAGAGCAACGAGAATCCTGAAGATATCTAATTTCTTTTGCTGCTACCCAACCACTACAGAACAAATTATTCAATGAATCTCTAAATTAAAGACTTGGCACTGTACATACTTCGTATTTTTCTGGCCAAAAAAAATCTTTCCTTGTATAATGATCTGTCCCTTGCCAATAGACTACAATTATGTATAGATTTCGTAGCTATGTCCCATACTAAGGTGTAAGAATATGCGCTGTTGTGTACACTCAGTAGGTCTAAGGCCAGCCATGGAGGAATAGAACCATTAACAGCTCTCCACTCACATCTTATTCACACATCCTTGAACTACTTGGAGTATTTGTTCAGTTTGAATTATTTTCAAATTATGTCACAAATGTGTCGTGAATCTTAATAATTAAGCCAAAATAGAGTTCCTGCAATTGTACTTCCATGTTGCCAGCTTTACTTTTCAGTGGCTCTTCAATATGTAAGGCAAAAGAGAATACATTAGTTAATATTTTTACTTCTGAATGGCATTCCAGCATTCAAGAATGAAGGTGTTAGTATAATACCATCAGACTGTGTGCTATTTCTGTGCTGGAGATGCTGGAAAGTACCAGTCCAATGAAAAGGTACCCATACAGAAATAATGGCTTTTTCTATTTGACTCCTCTGTTACATTTCAGGTATTGCAAAGGACAAAGTCTGACAAATTTAAGGTTATGTTTAACTACAGGATATTTTTTTAGTAGCTGCTTGAAGATCCACAGGAGAAAAAATATTGCTACATCAAAACTAAATGTGTGCACCATGCCCCAAAGGTTAGAAAAGTCCTTGTCTTTGGTTTGGATTTATTTTTATGAGCTGCAAATAACTTAATCACTGCATTTTTTAAATCTGCCTTACTGATATATTAAAGAAAATTTTCCCTAAAAAAATGTATTTATCAGACCAGGTCATGTAGGAAAGAAGAATGATATAATAACTTAGAGCAAGAGATTCAAGATGCATAGTTTGATTGAATTCTCATCAAAATCAATGGGAGTTCATTAGAGTTTAAGAACCTGACTTCTTTAAATATAAAGTTCTTGTCAGCTGGCTAGCTAATCTTTTCACTTTGGGGATGCAGTTTCATGACTAGTTTAACCCAGTGTAGGGATAGGTTCCTGGGAAAAGGGGTGGGTCTGTCTCTCCTCCTGGTCTCAAGCTGTATGTTCCCAGAGCTTCTCACAAGACCATCTGATTAAAAAACCACTCATAAATCCACAAAAGTGTTTTCAGCCACACTTCCAACACCCCAGTCTGACTAACCAAATGTGTCCTGACATAAGGAAAGTGGGTGACCAAGTGCTTGGCCGAGACCCAGAGAAAAGGGGAAACTGCCTCCATCAGCAATGGTACAAATCAACTGCACTGAATGGGAAATTTAGCTCACCCTTATGTCAAAGTGCCATATGATTTGCTCATTTGCAACCTACCATATTACCTTTTAATTAATGTAGGTATTTTCTACCTTACACTGGAAGCTATTTAGTTATTTTTATTTCAGACAATGTTAAAGGCAGACATCAATTGCAGGGAACTGATGCAGCAGACAAGAAGGAGAAAATCAAATGTCCCCTTTTGCACTGAAAAATTGAGGATCTACTGCCTAAAGCACTGGTTGGGTTGCCAGCGCTTCAGTGGCTGCTAAAGGGTGTAAGCCAAAGGGATTCTCCCTGAGGACTGATTGTAAATGGCAGAGCTGAGCTCTGGATCATCTACTTTGGAGCATTTATATGTCAGAAGCAAGACAGAAAAGAGAAACCTCAGAGATCTCAGGGGAAAAAGAATATCACTCTGAACATCTAAATATGCAGCAAGGAAACCCCATTTCTAAAATAATTTCACTTCTTCATGGAACAAATTGGAATTGATCCAAAAATTGAATAAAGTTTCAGATCTTGCTAAAGAAAGATCAAATCTTAATTGTTTACTTCTTATACCGAGATCATATATCCCTCATATATGTCTCATCTGGTCTTCATCTGAGCTCATTTGCTGAGCCTGGATTCCCACCCTTAAATTCCGCACAAATTACTCTCAGCTGCTTATAGTAAACCAAACTGGCCAATAATGTACCTACTGCGTCTACCCTTCTCCCTTTCCTTCTGGCTGCCCCTTCTGATGTTCTGACAAGGAGTAGCCACTGTTTAAAAGTCCCTAGGTCTCTTTTTTGTTTGATTGGTTTTCTTTTCTTCATGGAAAGAAGTTTATGCTGGGATGTCAAACCAAGGAGCAGAAACCCCAAGCCCTCATCTGCAGTAATTAAATGGTTTATTCCATATGAGCTGATCTTCCTGATGTTTTCTTTTTGCAAAACTTCAATTCTACATTTTGTTTGAATACAGCTTAGGGCAATATTTTAAAAAATCTTTGTGGAGGAGTTTAAGGTTTGGGGTTGGTTTTTTTTGAAACCAGTATATTTCTTTACCTTTAGTAGTTTGCACTGTTTGGATTTAAACTGTTTGACAGTGTTTATCAAAAGTCTCCACGCTGCTTTCCCTGTCAAAGTCTTTTACTCTCACAGTGCTATAGAAAGCAGCATAATGACTCTTCCACAACAACACTTCAGTTATTTGACTTTTCAAAAATAAAGCTGTTTTTTCATTAATTGCAGAGATTTTACAATTCCTCTTCAGCAGAACTGTCTTTATTATTTTTTCACCTCTGTAAAGGAAAAAAAATTCAACATCATCTTCTGGAGACATTCACTGGGTAGTCTCAAAGGCTCACTTTCCTTTGGACAGCTAAGGGACGTTCCTGAACTAGGAGTGCAGTCATTCTAAATTACTGCCATAGTCCAAAGAGAGGAGAGAGGGCCATATTCCCAAAGAGTAATTCAGAGCTCTTTGGCTTGAGAGGTCTGTATCTCTCTGTCTGGAAAAAAAAAAAAAGAAAGAATCCCAGGAACACCATGTGAAAACATACCAACTTTGCAGAGAGAATTGGGCAGAGAGGGGGCTTGAATACTCAGGAGGAGACTGAACAGGCTCCCAAAGTCCTCTCTAGGATAACAGAGACTGACATGACAAGCTGTATCATTTCATTCCATCCCAGTCATAATTAAAGATATTTTGTAAAAACATGAATTCACCTGTAAAAATCACCCAAATGAGTTTGGAGGAATATTTCATACATATTTCAGCAAGATTGAGATACTCAGATCTTTTACATAGCCTGGAAAATGACGTCTTATATGCACATTAAATATAAGACACCAATAAAATTATCTTTAGATGAATGCTGGCCAAACATTCAGTGGAACAAGGACTGAACACCACTGAACCAGCAAATATGACAGTCCTTGCATATTTTTAGAGATCCCTAATAATCTCTTCACAGATGGAAAAATGTAGTTTTAAAATAGCTCTGTTGCTTGGGCAAGCAACATCAATAGAGAACAGATGAGTCTATATTTTGCACCTTATACATTCTCGCCAAATTCACTATTTAATTTAAAGATTTATTAAGGATGAAATGAGTATTTATTCAAATGAAATGAAGGGAGAAGCAAAGTCCTAGAGAATTCAATGACAAAATTTCATTTGAGTTACAAGAGGTCAGAAGATCATTACTCAACAGATTTTGTTTCTTGAACATTTGCTGTTCCTACTTATTCTTATTACTTAAGTGACACAGGAAGTGACAATTATTCTTTGTCCCCCTTCTCTCCTAGTGCTACTGAAGTGGACTAGATGATTCAATCAGCCATCCACTAGAAATTCTATCCTGGTCCTGAAAGAGTTTAAAAAGGGAATTTAAAGACCAAAAATGTTTCATTGGATAATACCTAATCAATTCTAGTTTTTGTATCTGACAAGGGTTCAATTTGCCTAAAAGCATGGGGGCCAGTCACATAGGATGGCTTCAAGACCACACACAAAGGGACTTGAATGCCACACAGAGCAATGGAATCATCATCTTGCCCTGTCTTTTCCTGTACCATCACTACAGACATGCTTTGCAATGTGGAACATGTTTCACTTATGTTTCAGTTCTAACATGATCAAAATTTATCTTGTTTTGAGCTATAGATTGGACCAGATGTCCTCCAGAGGTTTCTTCCAACCTACATTATCCTATTATTCCCTGTACACTGTTGCTTTTTGTTGTTAATCTTTCCTTGTTGTCAAGTACAAAAATTGTTTATATATTTATTGGACTAATAATAATTATATTAACACGGTGCAATAGCAACTCTTTAATTTCCTTTGTACCCTAGTCTTGATCCAGAAGGAAAACCCTGTAATACAGTTGAAGCCAACAAAATCACTCCAGGTATTTCAAAGTATGCTTACACTGAAAGTGTTCAGCAGATTATTTATAGCAAATAAGTGATGTTTTAGATATTCAGAAAATGTCTCTCATTTTGTGATTTTATGCTTAATGGCTTGAAAGAAAGAAACAAGGATCTGTATTTCTGGTCCCTTGCTATCTATCTACCTGGATTTTTTTAAGCTCTTTCTTTGCAGACTGCATTATAATTTCAAAAAAGGTTTAAGAAAGTGAGACTTCAGAGACAGAGATGCTTTTTACTTTTCATCAGTTCTGCAGCATGGCCTCCAAACAAACTCCCAGCCTGCTGACCTTCTGTCAGGAAAGTATCATAAATTGACAAGATAGTAAAATCCCAGAAGTTTTTATGTTGATATCAGCCTCACAGACACGTCATAATTCCCTTAGTTCCTGAGTCAGCCTGACACCTTTACCTTTACCTCAGCTGCTCACCTGAGTAAACAACATTTAGCCAGGAGAAAAATATGTCAGTTGATAATTTTTATGTTTTCATTCAAAACATATAAAGTTTAAGTTCATGACAGCAACTAAAGCTAAATTCTGCATGGGCTCTGAAGAGTAAAGGAGATTTTACGTACTGCCATAGGTGTGTAAAGCTCTGTCAGGAGCATGCACAGAGAGACTTGGATCATTGTGGTCTTCAGTGTCCTGACGAGGAGGAGCGAAGGGGCAGATTTTGATCTCTTCTCTCTCATAGCCAGTGACAGGAGGAAACAGCATGAAACTCAGTCAGGGGAAATTTAGTTTGGAACAGGTTCTTTACCCAGAGGTTGTTTGGGCACTGGTACAGGCTCCCCAGGGAAGTGCTCACAGTATTGAGCCTGACAGAGTTCACTGAGTATTTGGACAACACTCTCAGGCACATGGTGGGATTCCCGGGGTGTCTTGTGCAGGGCCAGGAGTTGAACTTGATGACCCTGATGGGTCCCTTCCAACTCAGCATGTTCTATGATTTTATGATCTCTGAAGCTATCTTGTTTGCTTTTCGTGGTTCATTATTCATTAGTATTTGTACTCTGCTAATCCCTGGAAGTTCCAGTTACGCACCAGAATAAACTGCACATACACAGACATTTCTACATTCAAAAATTTAGGAAGGCTACTACCCTAGAGAAGTCATAGCTTGAAGAGATGGATGTTTACCAGGGAAAACCCTCCCTTTTATCCTCACTGATACAGCTGGGAGCAGTGGAATGTGGGGAGAGAGGATTTATCCATTACCAGTTTCACAGCAGCAGCCACACAGCTGTACAGTGCCACATTCACGCTAAATGTCCCTTTTGAGAAACAGTCTTTTACCTGTAATTATTTTGTACTTATTTCTCTACATGTATATTTATATAGTTGTATATATACGATGCACACTTTGGTACAAAGACAGAATTAGATAAGCAGACTTGAATCAAGGCATAAAAAACATACTGATAGCTATTACTGCTACTAGGCCTCACACCTCCTATATTAAAAGTTCACTTTTAACAGTAGATGAATTAGATTACTTATACGAGTTCATAGGTTATGATGTTATCCTGGCAGATCTAACTAAACAGATAACAAATTTTGCTGGACTGGAACAGCAGGACATTTCTAGGGAGTCAGAGGACCCAGCATTATGGCTATGAAATCATATTCAGTTCCTGAATACAATAAAATTCTTAAATTTATCTTATAAGTATTAATAACAATAATAATCATGCCAATCTTCAATAAGACTGAAATAATGGTAGACTAGCCTCTGACTTAAAATGTTCCAATGCCTGAGTAATCTTCTTCTTAACTTTTGGTAACCTCTTATTGCACATAACGGGAACATTGCTTTGAAAGCTTTAAGCAAGCATAGCATATTACAGAAGGAAGAAATACTGAAATTTTCAAACCACTCTGCACAAGTATTTTGTGCTGTTACAGACAATGGAGCCTGTGTTCACAGCTCACTATCACTTCAGCTCAACCCTATAGCCAGTCCCCCAAATTAATCAGAGCTGCACAATTCAAAAGGAGCACAAAATTATTAATTAGAATCACTTGTTGTCAAACAAAAGAGACCTCCTCTATGGAGGGAAAGAATGGGAAGGTAACAGGAGGAAAAACAAATCCTGACAACACAAATGAACGGGAGATCTGTCCCACTAGGAAACATTAGCAAGAGCAGCAGAACTGAATAAGCTGGATAAGGCTGATTACAAGTGCTGGTTCAAGCTTTGCTCGATGAACGGCATCCAGAGCAGTTTCTCTGAGGTCTAATAATGTTTGAAGGCAGTCTGGAGGCTCCAGGACACTAAAAAAGCTTTCCATCACTCCTGACCATCACCTCTCAAATACCATTATAATGGTTAACTTTGTGATGTCTTTTGCCCTGTCAACTGAAGAGGAAATTAACCAATTCAAAAAATGTCAGTAGGGACAGACACACAAGCAAAGCAAGATCAACTAAGTCCAATTCTCTGAGAAAACCTGGCTTCATGTGTATGCCACATCTGTGCAAGACAGAAAGAAAGACTTTAAATATTAATGTCAAACATTTTAGATTTGGTCACCCCTCGTTTTCCTAGTAGTTAGTGCCTGTACCATTAGCTGTCCTAGCCCCACCTGTGCTCCAGTCCTCCTCTCCAGTCACCTTTGGGATTCTCCAGAATGTCTATCCTCAACAAAAAGCAGTCAGGCCTGCCTACTCATTTCTTCTCTCCCGAAAATAACTCCAGTTTTGCAATCATTTAGCCTCCCTCTATTCCCATTCTAACTGGCCTATAGTGCAAAACTGCAAGGGAAAGAAGAGGAGAGGAAAGGGGCCAAATCAGGACAGATTTTTCCAGAAGCTTTTCCTACCCATTTCTAAAAGAAACCCAGCTCTGTCAAAGATGAAATCCACAGAAACTCCCCCACTCCCTTTCACACCCTGAGTTTGATATCTATTGTGATGCACAAAGGTGAATATTTTGCTTCTCTGGCAGCCCTGAAAGGCAGGATGCTTGACTTTAATCTGACATTCCTGTTGAGCGTCACGTCTTTCTCCTAAGGAAGCATGCCGTCCCCCGGCATGTGACTCAGTGCTCGTTGACACCAGCAGTGCTTTGCCCAGCTGCTCTGTGATGTTTTGTTTTGAATCCCAGTCATGCAGAAGACAAGACTTGGTGAAGTCAGATCTCAGAGAGACCACAAAGGACATAGCAACAATACCACTGGTCTGGGTTTCTATGTTTCTTTGACTGCAGATCATGTAACATGTCTGATTTGGCTTTAAATGAAAAAGAACAGCTTGTTATGGCAGGAGGATGCAACTTAACAGCCTGAGTTCTTATTCTGGTTTTTACAACCACCTCTTAGTTGCTGTTTGCTGATCAGTTTTGAGTACAGTACCTACGCCAGCAGCATTCAGAGCAGTTCCTGAAGTATATTTGTGTTTTGAGAGACATCTTTATGGTACTTTGGACAACTTTTGATTTAGTACTGAATGTAGTAAAACCTCATCCATTACAAGGTGCACATGTTGGTGATGTATCCAAATAAGATGGAGTGAACTGTTAGACTAGAACAGGCTCTAAGGAAGAGGTTTCCCAATTTCTGCTCTGTTCCAAAATACTACAGTTTTATTTCAAAAACACTGTGCTTTGGAAACTGGTTTTTGCCTAATTTGTCATTTTAAAAGAGCACTGGTTACTTGTTGACTGCTTTTTTTTTCTTTACCAAAGAACTGCAGTGCTATGTATCAATATCTAACTGAAACTGGAAACTAAGCCTTGATTCCAGTTCATAATAGGGAGAATCTTGATATTCCCCTCTCAGACAGGCAGAGGAAGCAAAACTTAAAGTTTGACGGAGTGTGCTTAGAAATCATGAATTCAAGCAGTAGAGTACACTGCAGAGCCCCAAACCGAGCATCAGACTCAGCCAGTGACTCTAAATGAGCAGAAGCCAACTCAGATTTGAATGCAGCATGTCAGGCAAGTATGACCTTGAATCTAAGCCTCTGAAACTCATCAGAGCTCGTTAGCAAGGTCACAGTTTTGTGAATATCTGGCTATTCCCTTCCTGCTTATGACACGTTCTTCTCCGGCTTGAGTGTCCATACACTATCTTCCACAGTGTGCAATGAGGAGGGCAGCAATGCAGCAGTACCTGGACCATGGAAACTTGTTTATCCTCATTCATTAGCACAGCCATACCATTTGTAAAGATTACTTGTTGATTTATTGGCTGATGGTGGCAATTTTGCTCACCCTTGAATAAAAGGCTTTACAAGATTGGTCAGTCTTAGCTGAGAAAAACCTTCAATTTGATTGCTTTCCTCTGAATCCTTGGGTAGGATCTAAGGATGGCATAGGACTCACACATAGTAAAAAACCCCAAATGCATGTCTTTGTCAAGCTGGCTGTGACAATGTGCAGGTATGTGCAGAATGGCCTCATGAGCATGTTCAGTACTCCTTGGACAGCATTCTTGCTGCCTGCACTGGTGTCTGTTGCTGTGGTTCTCGCGCTTACTGTCTAAAGAGCTAATTGCATTAAAACCAACATGGGATTATCTATTCTGCCACAGAATATGGCGAATATGCTTGTACCAACCCAACCCAACTCTGCAAGAATTAATTTCAGTGCTTTGTATAAAAACATATGACAATAAATGTCCATTGTTAAGATCTTTCTCATCAATCACAAAGATGCAAAGACTCTGCTCAGTGCCATGAGACATGAACTGAGGTTTCTGTAGGCAAGCGGATAACTGCAATTAAACTCTGGAGGAGAAGCCCGATGGATTTGAGACAGAAAATTAGCTGTAGCTGTTAGCAGCTTTGATGCAGTTGTTAGAAGCTACTTTTGGTTTTTCATATAAGTAGAAAAATCAATCATCTCAAGCACTGTTCTCTGTCTTTAATGCATTTTAACATTTTTCCACTTCCCAAATTAGCAGCACAGACTGAAATACTAAAAGTAGTCCTTTCATTCTATAGATCTGGAACCCTGGTAGTGTACTGGAATGCAGCATTTACCCAAGACCTGTCCAAAACTGAATAGATGAAAGAGATATGCTTAGCAGGACAGTGTGTCTTCACACACACATTGGCTAACTTGTGTTGGACTGAAAACTACATGGGATGCTAGACATGAATAAATAAGTAGCATTTTTGTTGGTTTTTTTAATGTTATTGCAAAAATCAGGGTTATAAATACCTTTCTTAAAGCCACAAAAAACATTAATTTGCATGAAAATTATATATTCTACTATTATTCATTCCTAATAAAAAGATTTAATACTTTTGCTTTTATATAGTGAAGTTCATGTTTCTGAGGTTTTCTTTACCCTTTTACTTGTTTGATTTCTGGCAAAAAAAAAGACTGTCTTAGAATTCAAGTCCCTAAAAACTCAGGCTTTCAGAAAATATCAAACGTGAATCATGAGAATAAGTGACATGGTGGAGACGTGAGGCATATGGCATTGTTGAGCAGCTTTCTGAAGTTCTAATATGTGTAATGATACGTTGTTTATCTTGTATTTTCTAAGGATTTGATAGACATTGGAAATGTAGAATACAGTAAAAGCTACTGTCACCAGCTACAACGGTGATAAATGTTATCATCTTAATCATACATGATTAGTTGATTTTAAAAACGGTCCAGAAGAACTATTTAGTAGGATTTTTATCATTCTTTAAAGCATAAAACCATTAAAAGCTTAATAGCTGCTATTTAACAGAATGAATGCCATCAAATGGTTCTTTTGCAGCTAGATAAAATTTTGTTTTTCAGTAGATTTACATTTTGAATCATTTCTTGCCATATTTTTGAGTAGCTGCAGTTTTCCTGAATACATTAAAATTAGTAATAACAAGAATCTCCCAGCTAGTAACAACCATGACTTAAAACCTGAATTGTTTACTCTCAAAACGAATAGATTTCAGGAATGATTTTTCATGGAAAAGATCTATGCTTTAAAATTCCTAATCACTCAATCAGTATAATGTATATTTTCACCTATATTAGATATGTGGAAGTACAAACACGGTGGAAACATAAAAGATGTGCAGACTGGCATTGCCATGAAAACAAACGGTAAATCACCATTGCAAAAATCATAGAACCTTAATCTGCTAAGGAATAATTAAACATAACCAAGATGTTTTGGCTGAAAAATGGGAGTTATTGCTAAAATCTGCCTCCAGAGGCTCAGCACAGTAATCAGGCCCGGCTCATTTTAGAAAATAGCTTCCTTTGTTCAAGAGCGCACCTTTTGGACAATGTTTCATTTGAGTATCTTAATAAATTCCCTTCAGATATCATGTGCATGTGGATATGATAAACAGGGTAGTAACCACGTCTCCATCAGCTAAGGAAACACAAGCTTTCCTAGGCCTTGTGGGATTCTGGAGTGTTGCTGTGCGTGGTTTCCTGCGTTGGTAAGCAACCTTCCTGAGAGCAGCAACCTTCCTGAGAGCGCCACAGGGCATTCCTAAGGCAAGCGGGTGATACCGCTTTCCCGAAGCCTTTCGGCAGCCTGAGCTATCTCAGTTAATTGTCAGCTCAACAACGCGGTGGCGGTAAAGGAGGCGAGAAGGCTCTCATGCATGGAGACTGCAGAAGGTCTTTATTCCATGCTAACTCCCCAAGGCCTAGGACCAGCACACATGTCAGCCCCCATAGGCAGGGGGCTGGCACATGGCATGCAGCCCAGAGAGACAGAAGCTGGTGGCTGGCTGAACCCCAAGGCAGAGAGGCACGGCTCCTGTGATTCAGAGCCCCTATCTTGGGGAACAGGGGGGCGGAGAGAGCACATGGCAGGGCATAGGGGTGATACAAGGGCGGTACAAAGGCGGTGTTAGGATAACAGAGCCAATAGGGAGAAACTGGGGGAGTGGTTTGGACTAGAGCTGGGGGAAGGGGAAGCCACGTGGAAAGGGCAGGCAGGGATATGGAATAGGGGTACACTACACTGGAGAATATATATTCCAGGGTATAGTAGGTTTCTGAACCAAAAGAAGAGCTGTTTTGAGTGGGCCCTTGAGCAACAAGAAGCCTTTGAGCATCTCAAACAGGAGACAGTTTGTACGGTAGCTCTTGAGCCGGTCCAAACAGGACAAGCTGTGCAAAATGTGCTCTACACTCTGGCCAGGAAGCACGGCCTCACTGGGAGCCTCTGGCAAAAAACACCAGGAGAAAGCCCAGGTCA
Source organism: Gymnorhina tibicen (assembly GCA_013399875.1). Taxonomy (NCBI): domain Eukaryota; kingdom Metazoa; phylum Chordata; class Aves; order Passeriformes; family Artamidae; genus Gymnorhina; species Gymnorhina tibicen. The sequence goes on along the minus strand of VXAZ01005275.1, from coordinate 27,235 downwards.
GCCATTAGGGTTTTAGAGCTGAGAGAATTGGGGTTCAGAAGCCCAATTCTACTGTGCCCCTGAAAACTGTAAAAGAGATCCCACCCCACTTCACTTTTTGAATTTAACAAGAGACACAAAAAAATGGGAACAATGATGCTGCCTCTCACAGGCGTGGCACAAAGTAAAGGCTGTTAAGACAAGCCAGCAATAAGTCTCTGGTTGAGTCACTCATGCATGGCTCCACTTCAAGCCAGTGTAACTCTGATGGGATAAAGCTTTATTCATATATTTATATGAATATTGGAAAATATTCATATATTCAAAGATATTTATTCGTATTACAGTAGCACCAAAAGATCTCTTAATGGGCCTGGAGCCAGTGTAGCAGGGACTGTGATAAAATACTGAAAAAATTATCTCTATTGCAAATAATTTACTGTGGATGAGGGAACCGATTCATTTGAGATTATAGAGACAGCATTGAGATTCCAAAAGATGTAAGAGCTAGCTAATTATCCTAACACTGCAAGTAAGACTTTAACTCTTGGCGTCTGGCTTCATTACTCTGACTCAAGGTACAACAGTTCTGATCCTTTCCGTCACAGGTTTTTTTTGCCACCCTCAGCTATTCTGTAATTTCTGAATTACTCTCAGTACTTCACATCACGAAGTGTTCCTGCCCCAGCACCATCACTTCTGCCGAGAGCGATGGGATGTTCTGGGAAGTGAAGGACAAATTTCCAAGTGCTTTAACAAAGAGACCATTGTGGAAGTGTTCCATGATTTCTTGTTATCTACTTGTCTGAACTTGTCTTCTTTAATTTCTCTTTGCCATTTAGCAGGAGAATTGTTTGGGGTAGTGTGAGGCAAAAGAAAGAAAAGACCCTGAGAAAAAGAGATTGTGGAAAGAACAAAAAGCTCTGTTAATTCAAAGGCAGCAAGGTTGGAAACAGGACAAAATCATTGTCCCACAGGATCATGGCTGCAAATACCAATGTCTTCACAACTACTAAATAGAACTGTTCAAAACTTTTTCAGCTAAAACTCTTAAAAAATGTATTTTCAGCTCCACTGAATGTTTCAGGAAAGATTCTGTTACTACAAAAGCCTTTACTTATTGTTAAAAAAAAAATTGTTTGGGGAATGTGACATTTCTACTTAAAAAGACAGTTCATTCTTTGGAGGTTTTGTGTGCTTGTTTGTTTTTACTGACATTTTCTAATGAAACATAATCCTACTCTGACATCCCAAAGTGCAAATTTAACATAATTTTCATGAACCCTCTTTGTGCTATGAAAAATTCTCCATACTCTTTTTCAGGTGCAAAACTGAAGCATACAGACTTATTAAATATCCTATTAAAATAATTTTGGTTTAAGCAAAATTTTTATCGATACATAGGAATTACAGAGTGTTGAGTGGTCAGTTGTTTATCCTTTCTCTATGAAGAAGAAAAATACAAATCCATGCAATATTTCAAAGATATTCTCCAATATTTATTATAAACTTCCAGCTCAGGAGATCCAGTAGTTTAACGAAACATCTGTTCAAAGGTCTTACTAACCTGATAATTAGAAATTTTTCCCAATCTCTATCTTACAACTTTGTATTGAAATTTCTGCCTCAAATATTTTGGTTTGAATTAAGTCAGCATTTCTTGCAACACATACATAGGATGTGAAGGAAAAAAGGGCCATCATCGTCTTAAAACTAATTAATTCCATTTCATATATCCTTATGTTTCCACCTGATCTTGTTTTTACTGAATAAGTAGACTTCTCCCAGCCTTTTGACGTAAACTCTGCTTTTTTTTTGTCTTTTTTCTCTCCTTTAGAGATTGTCCAGTTTATTTACACCTGTCTTGTTTTCAGACTGGGGAACGGTGCACCAGCTGAGGTCTCATCACTGCTTAGTACAGCAAAATAATTACTTCCGTTGTCATGCTGTTAATACAGCCCAGAATGAGATTTGCCTTTTGTGCAACCACATTATCTTGTCAACTCAGACACAGTTTGTGAAGCATTATGACCTTGGACCTCTCCTCCCATACTGCTGTTCCTCCAGTTATTCTCCCATTTGTATTTGTGCACTTCAGGTTCCCTCCACAGGCATTACTATTCATGGCACTTGTCGTTATTGAATTTCATCCTCATGGTTCAAACACTTGCTGCAGTTAACAGCATGGTTATGAATTCTGATCCGTTCCTCCAAACTACAAACAACCCTCCTCACCCAAGAACTTCTGTACGTGTGCTCGTCTCCTTCATCCATGCCATAAAGATTAACCAGGACTAGGACCAAGTCAGATCTTAGGGGTACCCTGCAAAACCTACCCTCTTTTTTTGATAGAGAAAGTAATGAAATCACTCCCTAAGTGCCATTTTTTAGTCAGTTGAACATTGACACACAGTGGCTATAATTTCCAACTTTGCTGGTATAGAATGTTTAAAAGCTTAATAAAGTCAGAATACTTCACATTTTCAGTTTCTCCTCCATATGCTAAGCAAGATCATTCATCAGAGAAGGAAATTCGATAGGTTTGACATGATTTTCATTTGATAGATCCACACTGGAGATTTTCAAGTATTGCATTTTGCTCTTGGTTTTTATGTACTGATTGTTTAACAATCTGTTCTAGTATCTACCCCACTGTCAAAGTTAAAATGACAGGTATATCGATTTTGTAGGTCTTCCTGTGAAAGTAGGTACAACATTTTCAGTAAATTCACACTTTATTTATCCTAATAGAGAAGTAGCCACATTTTCAAAATAGGTAAGCACAGCAGGAAACTACACTGTAATGCAGAATATCATCATAAATGTCACAAAGAGAAGCCAGTATTTGAAAAAAAAACATCTCTGCATAATTTTCCAGTGTCTTTCAATACATCACTAGGAGAAATCTTGTTCATATCTCCTCACCTGAGTTTATCTATATTATATTAATCCCATTCTTCCCTCTTCCCTTTTTCAAAGATCAGGGAAGATTTCCACCACTTCTCAGGCAAACCCAAATTGTTTTGTGGCCAAGGGAAGAAGAGGAGTTCATCATCCTTCAAAGCACTGAAGACTGATCTGTCTGCATGTTCTCTTTGAACCTGATCCTTCCCTAGCCCACATAAGCATTATTCATATCCAGCTGGTTTTGGGTTAGTCAGTCTGATCCTCTTTGCACATAAAATGTTTGTTGAAACAGGGACTTGAACACTGCTCTGTTTTTCAAATAAATTTTCAGACAATGAAAATATCTTTGGAAGGCATATCTGACCAAACACAAATACACACCATTTAAACACCTGCATCTTAATTTGACTCTCTTAAGGGACGATGAGAAATTGGTGGTTTTACTCATCTCTTTTTTGTTTATCTGACTTATGTCTTAGGAGCAGCGTTTGTCTTACTGGCTAGAGAAGGATGAGGCTTGCACGTTCAGACATAGACACTGGGCAAAGATTTTACTTAATGAGGCTAATTACAGCCTTTTTCTCTTCCTTAAACTGGAAACTCTTACCACCTTCTCTGACAGAGTAAAATTTTTCATAACTGGTGTATTCTCTCTGAAACGTGTATTTTTGATGTATGACCATGTAATGAGAAAATACCACTTGAATTTACTTCTGCACATTGTTGAAACTTAAAATCAATTTTTAAAAATAATCCATGTAGAAAATTATACTGTGCCTCTATGAAACAACGTTTTCATGCTTCTAACCATAAAACCATGAAGTCATTAAAGGAATCTACTCAAGAAATCATAAGCAACATTAGAACAAAACATATTCATCTTTTTCCAAACTATTGCCATGAAAGATTTCTGATCAGAAAATGGGCTAAAGCATGTAGCTCGGTTTTTGGTCTGAAGTCATAAAAATCTAAACCAATTTTACTCAGATCATCACACCTCCCAAGAATTGCTGCTGAGCTGTAAATAGGACTGGAAAATTCCAGTTCACAATTTAATTTTCAAAATGTTACAAATGACTGACTGGAAATAAAAACAGAAAAAGCAGAGAAACTGAGAAAAAAACCCGTATTTTAATCTTAACTGTACCTTTTATAAATTTTGTCAGAAAAAGAACCCTCTTTAAGTAATTAATTTGTCCATAAGTATAAGAACAATACAGCTCATTTCCTAAATTTCAGTTTAAATATTGAAGTATATTGGTTTTGTGCCAGACCATAATATTCTTATAATGAAGAATATGTAGGAGGTGTAAGGCTTTAACATTATTGCTTGGAGCTTCACTGATTTTTTCCATAAAAATATTTGACTTAATAGTGTAGGTATTCATACAGTAAATTAAAACCTAAAATTGCAAGGAATAATACTGCTTTAATTGCCTGACAGGATGGGGATTATTTCTCACATTCTCTCCCGCACAGATGAATATAACCTTCCTAAAGAGGAAATCTATTCACTGCTGAATAGAGAGGACTGCATTAATATATTGAACTCTAGGAAGCCCCTAAATAATGTAGTATAAAGTATTAGCATTTTTCACCCCTTGAAGATCAAAGCTGAGGGTATTAGTTGTATGATGTAAGATTCATAGGTTATATCTGTGCAAATGCTAACATGATATTGCAGGACTAAGTCTTACTGGAGTACAAATCTTAGAATTAAAAGAAAGGCACAGGGCAGGGAATTTTTGGTGTGTTTGTTCTTCTCACATACTGCATTCTGCAAAACAATTCCCAGGGGCAGCTTGCCTTTTTGAATCTTGTAACTGAAATGTGAAATTTGTGCTTCCATCAGTAGATGTTGATGAATTTCTGAAGGAACTGAGCTCTGGAGGAGATCCTTCTGCCCTGGCACACAGCAGCTGTCCAAGAGGTTTCACTTTGGTATGCCCTCAATGTTTAGGCATAATTCTTTGGGCTGGTGAAGGGACCAGCTGCATTTAGACCTAGAGCAACTGGACCTAAAAGCTGTGTATAAGATTCAGCTGCTGGAAGTAAATTCTATGCTGTGGGTGCAGATGTTTGAACTGATTACAAAACCTGAGCAAATAATCTTAATTATTTTGTGCCTGCAGTGCTCCAGAAAAGCAGAAGTGCTGTTTCTGGATCAAGCTGAGGTATCAGTGAATTCAGTGGAGCTCACCATAGAGGCTTTGATAGTACTGGGATTTCTGTTCCCTATTCTTAATGCATGGCTGCTGTGAGATTCACAGCAGTGCCAACGTGGGTGACACAAGCTGTGCCAGGTGCTCTGAGTGTCGAAACCCAGCTCTGACATTGCTGCTCTCAGTAGCCAGAACAAAGACATATAGTATGGAAATCTTGTCGTGAGTGTAGGGATTCTTCCAGCACTAATTAATCTCTGGAAACAACTGACAGCCAGGCATAGAAAGCTCAGAATGGGTATGTGAGCAAAAAATTAAGGCACAATCCCAGGCACTACCCACTACATGAGAGTTTTTCCAGTTAATATGGAAGGTTTCCTAACCTGGAACTTGCAGTGCCAAGGTGGAGTACAGCCTTTTGGGGATGGTAGATTCCTCACTCGAGAACTGCTCCAGTGAGTACTGTGGATATCCAAGCAAAATATTCCACGACTGACGTATCCCCAGGGATAATGTAATATATCCCCAGGGATAGAGAAATCATTAAGGTCCAACCTGTGTACTTCTTCCATAGAAATTTGCTGGAGGGTGGGAAGTATTTATTTGTTTGTTTCTGTATTTCTTCCCTGACAATCATATAGCATATAATCAACCCCATGCAAATAGAAAATCCTAATTAAATAGTTCTAAAAAGCTAATACTTAATTGTCTCTCTACATGTGACATCATTCCAGTCACTGACAGTGGAAGGTAATCCCAACCTTCTGAAATCCCAAAAGGCAGCTTTCTTCCACTGGTTCTTCTTCCCTCTGCTTCCTTCAATTATTACAAGCAAAGAGCCATCTTAGAGAACACCTGTGCTCTTTCAGGTGCCTGGAGCTTCCCTGTGGTACTTGAGCCTCTGAGGGCTGTAACATGCCTGCCAGTATGTTCTGAACAGATTGCCCCAGTAATGGACACAGAGTTCCCAGTAGAGGAACACAGACTGCCTCATGGGGTGAGGTGATTCGGGGAGCAGAGGGAGCAAGATGTGCTTGTCTTAGGGCCATAATGAGCTGCTGATCTAAGAATAAAATTCTAGTGAACAACCCACCAGGCTTAACAGGAAAAGTTTGTAGATTCAGTATTATTCTCAGCTGGTAAGGAACACTGAAATCTATAATTAGGTATGGTAGGTTTGCTAAGAAAATGGTATCTCTGAAGGAAAAAAAGTGGAATATTTAGAAAAATCAATAGCTTAACCGTAACTAGAAAGAATCTGTGTTTCTCTCTGTTACATTCACTGCTCTGCTGTTTGATCTCATTAACTCAGTGATTTCCAAAGTGGGCCTGTGTGTCATATTTGCAGATGTGTTCTTCATCTTAGCTTTCTAGTGAGTTTTGGGTATACCCTGTCAGACAGTAAAACCATGAATGTCAACCAGAGTTTCCAAGGGTTTCTTCTATATCATGGCCCTGTTTCGAGCTTTGCTTGGGATCAGGTATCATGTATGTGTTTGCTGTTTTGCAAATCTTAAGCACTTGAAACTTGTTATGGAGAAAGTCATACAGCAGAAAAGGCATCGACCTTCCTGCCTGTGTTCAGGCAACTGAATCCAGTCCCTCGCCAGTGTAGCCTAGAAAGCACAATTCATCTTCTAGAAACAGAGGCAAAAATCCACCTCAAACAGAACAACTGCTGAGCCCATAACCACGAGGCCCTCTGGTAGATGGCTGCATGCCAAAGACTGAATTTAAACTGAATTACTCCAATGAGTTGTTTAGGGAACAAATTTTTACATATATTTAAAACCTAAAAATTTGCTTCCATTTTGATATACGTCCTCAAAGTTACTGACTTTGGGGAGGGAAGTGGGGTGGTGGTCTTGAGTAGTTTACCAAAGATGCCTCAGGAAAGACTGTCACAGCAGAGAACTGAACCCAAACAACCCATGCTTTAGCTATCAACAAGGTTACAGAACCTCCCATGCTTATGAAACTCCACTGTGAGAAACATAGTCCTTCTACCACTCCTTGAAAAAAACCCTCCTTATATATGAAATGCAGAACAGATACAGGCAATCTGTGTGGCACTTTAGACAGTAGCAAACCACCTCTTTCTTTGTCAAGTGTGGCAAACCTGACAATTTTCTGAAAAAAGTGTTGACTTAATTGAAAAAATTCTCAGTACAAGCATCCACATATGAGCCAGAGAAAAGCCAGGGAAAATGTAATTTTTCTGTATACATACATAAAGGGAAATCCAGATGCATTCAATCCTGACTTCAAACTGTAGGCAACTGCTTGTCTAATTTCAGCTCAAGCCTTTGGTTGCTACAGGAATTTTGCATGAATGGACACTGCTCATCGGTATCATGAATGCGACTGGATTCAGGCCAACTGCTGCACTTGGAATTAAAGTTCCAGTTCTTCACCTCCACTGAGAACTCAACCATAAATTCTCAATTAAGGTCTGGCTGAGGCTCAGTGAAGCATGAGTGGAGATTTTCTTATGTAAATAAGATAGCAGTCAACTCATTTAACAAAACTTCAACAGTAATTGAGCAGCAACGAGCTCATATTGCGTCTTTCACTTCATCTTGTACTCGATTAAATAGACAAGGGCTTGGCTGCATTCCCCTATATTTTCTCAAGTCCTTACTTGCCCAGTATCATTCGAGGCCTGAAATTGTTTCTGATGGAAACCTGTGTCGGACTAATTGTGTAGCTTTGTCTAGATCTTTCTTGGACAGCTACTAGTTCTGAGTTTTTATTTGCACTAGGTAATGAAGGCTCAGATCCAAAGACATTATATTGCAAACATAGATAAATTCCTGTGCTAAGATGCTGTCTTGATATTAGCTATCAGCCACTGGCTGGGTGGTTGGTTGGTTGGTTGGTTGGTTGGTTGGTTGGTTGGTTGGTTGGTTTTTAGAGCTTTTTGTGGTTAATTTTTGGGGATTGGGTTGGTTTTTTGGGGGAAGCGGAAGCAGGGGGAGGGTTCACTGTTTTGTTTTTGTATGGCTTTTGGGTTTTGTGGTTTCTGGGTCTTTTTGGGAGGGAACAAGAGTGGGTATTGTGTTGTTTCTCCAGATGGGTGTTCCTGTTTTCTGTGGAGTACTGAGTCAGATGTCTAATTAGGGTAAATCATCACTGAACTACTGATTTAAGTGTTCCTACAACAGAATTTATGTCAATTCCTATGTCCTGTCTGTCCTAGAGATTTTCATGATGAACTCTACTAGAGTGTTCTGTATAATCATAGAGTCACAGAATAATTTGGGTTGGAAGGGATCCTAAAGATCATCTCGTTCCAACCCCCTTGCCATGGGCAGGGACACTTTCCATCAGACTAGGTTGCTCCAAGCCCCATCCAAACCAGCCTTGAACAATTCCAGGGATGGGGCATCCACAGCTTCTCTGGGCAATCTGTGCCAGGGCCTCACCACCCTCAGAGTAAAGAATTTCTTCCTAATTTCTAATCTAAATCTCCCTTCTTATAGTTTGAAAATATTCCCCCTTGTCCTATCACTATCTGCCCACGTGAAAGGTCCCTCTCCAGCTTTTCAATAAGCTTTCTTTAAGTACTGAAAGGGCATAAGGAAGCAATTAAACTCTGCATGTTTGTGTCTGTTTGTGCTTGTGTGTGTGTTTTCACTACACAATATTTTGTACCTCTATAAAATATATTTTTTTAAAGACATAAAAGTGACATTTGTGGTACAGGACTATATGTAGCACATTCTGAAACTCAAATACATTACAAAAGTTTAAAAATCTCTGAGGGGTGTCTATGCATTGCTTTAGTCCAGTCTGGTTTTCATGTTAATGCTTTGAATCAGCTCAAGAACTGATACCGAGGGATAGCTAAGAGAAGGGCTAAGCAGATAAGAAAAGAAAAGAACAAAGGCTTCTTAGCTGAAATAGCTAAAAAACCCCCAAACAATAGTGTGAGCTTATGCAAATGCAGTGTCTCTTTTAGTGCATTCATCCAGTTTTAAAAGTACCTAAATGTTATGCTATCTAAAATAATTTGTAATGGAAAGTGTAATAGGCTTCAACAGCTGGACTAAATTATTCAGATCAAAAGAATGTGCGTGTGAGGGAGAGAAATAATGTTACACTATTTATATACCTATATACCACTATTTATATCAGCAAAGGCTTGATTCTTGACATGAGCATCCAAGTTTTCTAAACCACATAGGCTGGCAAACACCATTCTTAAATTTAAAAAATATATCTGACCATCACTCTGGAGGAATTTAAGGACCTGTTTACGTTATTTCCTTAGTGATACTGCAATCACACACAACTCCAGCAATATGCAAAAAATTCAGGAAGTAAAAGACTATTAAATTGGGGTCCATATTGAGAATTAATGACATCATTTGAAGATTTCCCTACAAAAGAGAGTTCTTGGAAGGTTTGAAAGGGTTTTGTGGGGTTTTTTTCACCAAATTGATAACCAGTAACTCCTCCTCCTGGTGAGACTGACCTCTAATCCATTGCTATCTATCACACTTTTTGAGCTAAGCAATGCTAGATGAGGCATGTGAATTAAAATGCATCTTTTCTCTCACTACAGATGGATAATGAATTTAAATCATATTACATCAAGAACAAAAACGTAATCTATAATTAGGTTTGGATGACACTTCCTCTTACAAGAATATTTCCAGTGTTTTCACTTACTAATTGAAATGTTTTTAAATTTGACTGTTCAAGGTGACATTTTCTATGCTGGTATCTGCTTCTGGCTGCTTTTTGTAATTATAACCAAGTTTATTCAGCTGTTTCCAAGAATGTAACTAGGGGGGAAATAAAGTTGGTTTTATCCATATTAAAACTCTGCTAACCTTTGAGAAGATCCTGTGTCCTTACACTGTGGAACAGGAATTAGAGACTTGGCAAGGAAGTACACTGTTGTATCAGCCTTTTTACTGTCCTCATGTTCACCTTGCTAAGGAATAATATTAGTCAGCAAATCTTTGCTGATGGTTCACATCCAGCTCCTCTCTATCCTGTCTATTCAGAGCAAGGGCTGGAAGGAAGATGTTTTTTCTAAGCAATTTTTGAGAGCTGGAATTCTGTCTCTACACCCACCAATATGGTTCCCCACATGTATCAGGATCAGCGATGAGAATGCAAAGAGGGAGGAGTGTGGGAGTCCAGAGTGCAGGGAATATTTCTCTGCCTGTTTTAAGGAGTTTTACCCCCCTGGATGGCACTGTTTTTGACCTTCGTCCATGGAGAAAGCTGCCAACTCTCTGGGAAGAATTTGAATGCACAGCGGTGTGAACTAGATGATAGAATATTATGTAAGGTTACACAGGGTGAAAATATAAAGGTGTTTTGTTAAAGTAGCAAATAGATAAAAAGCAAAAACTCCAAAATGGAGGATTGTTGTTGTTCTCAAACTTTCTTCTTCTTCTTTCTACTACTCCATTTAATGCGGCAAAATTGTTTAAAGTGATTGGATAAAGAAATCCGCAGTTCCTGTGGACGTATTGTAAACATTTGTTGAATATCGGTAGAAAAGTGAAAATATCTTTCGTTTCAAACACCGATTGGACTGTTTAGCTTTAAAAACGCCGGGTTATCTTGATTTCTGAGACATTCTGCACATTTTCCTCAGCATTCACATCCCTCTGCTGTACTTCTAACTTTTCTGATAAGACTTAATAAACTATCTGAAAGCAGAGAAGGCTGAATGTCCTTAATTAAGTAAAAATCCAGGCAAGGACTTAGAAACACTCCCCCAGCAGGGGAGATATCATTTAAAGCACAGCAAAACCAACAGGTGGAATTCACAACAGAATCCCACAGAGGAGAGTTGGAGTGTGACAATATAAGGAAGGAAAATGAGCAGAGAAGAGCAGTTCCAGGGTCTGCATGAGGAAAAATAGCTGTCACAAAAAATTTGGTGGAGTTATAGCCTGGAGCTGACTGAGGAGTATTGGGGTATAACATAGGGATGAACTGGAATGGGAAACAGGTGGAAAGATCAGGACAATCTGAGTAAGCATGAGAACAAGAGCAGGTGCACAATGAGAAATTAGTCTGATTGACTGGGGCCTTCCTGTCAAAAATAAGTGTAAAGAGCTGGAATGTGGAACCCTGGAGGACAGACAAGAAACTGGGAATGAGTACCAAGGGGAAATGCGAAAGAGCTGATGCAGCACCAGGGTGGAAAAGATTGGGTGCGTGAACAGAGAGGGGCAGGGTAAGGATAGTGAGAGCAGAAAGGGAGAGAGGCAAAGGATATTTGGTCAGGAAATCCATCAGAGGAAATGGAAGACCAGCTAATGAAGAGATACCTGACTTAGATGAAAGTTGCAGTGGTGCCAGTCACAGCAGTGACAACAAGTCACTCTGAGGGCACAAAGGATTCATGACTGAGAAAGAACTGTAGAACTGTCCGTCCCTTGGTACCATTCAGCTTCTTCTGGTACTGAGCAGTGTGGGCCAAGATAATGCACTATGGAAGAGACAACGGTGTCCCTTTTGGGATGGACTTGCAGCACATCAGTGTCATACCAAACTGTGGAGCAACTGTTTGTTGTTGCTAGTGATGGTGTAAGAAAACCTTTATACACAGACATAAACAGTACAGAAGATATTATTTATATTTCAAAAGCAAGACCCAGAAATTAGGGTTTTTCACAATTAGCACTCTCTTTAAAAATCCTCCTTCTTTTAAAGCACTTTTTATAGATGGAAAAAATATTAAATATTGTCATAACTGTAGGCTAAAGACAAGTCCTTACATTTCATTAATAATTGACCTCTGTTTGAAATATTGCCATGCATATTTGTGCTCTTCCAGGGCTGCACCTTTACTGTAGCTAAAACTGCACTTTTTCCAAAACTGGGTCATGGCTAAAGCAAATATTTTATTAGGAGGTTTTATTAAACATATTAAATTTTGCCAGATAGATAATAACAAATTTTTACTGCCTAAAAAGAGAATTGCTTTTTTAATTTTATTTTTATTTTTTTAGGTCAGGGAGAGAAAATCCATGTAACTAGTTCATTGAACCTGATGGACTTTTCCAGCATTATTGCACAGAAATATATTCTGTTGCCTAGGATCCAGTGTCCTTAAAGGGGGTGGACAAGGGTCTGCAATAATAAGATGTATATAAATGAATTCCTATGCTACTCTGAGTTCTAGAAGTTGTTCTTTGCTCCTATGGTTACCTTAGGGAATATAATATGGGGAAGCAAAAGAGCTGGAGCATAGCAAGACCTCATAGCTTTCTGACTATTTGTGCTTCAGGGACTTTAGGAGAGGCAGAATAAATTATAAGAAGCCTTTAGGCATGCCAACCTCTATAAGTATGTCAGCATGTGCTGGGGGAGGCTATGTGGCTGTGCTGTCAGATATTTTGTTCTCAGCTGACCCATGGAGAGATCATTCTGTTCCAAAATTCCACCTCCTGGAAAATCTTTCCTTAAAAGGAAAAATAAAGCAGTGAAATCACTGCAGAGTTTCCAATGCCCTCAGTCATCCCAATAACCTTAAAAACAAAACAAAACAAAACAAAACAAAACAAAACAAAACTTTAAAACCATTTTTTTCCTTATTTTCCTCAAGCCACTATTCACTTCTTTACTGTAATCCATGTGGTATGTTTAATGGACAAGGAACTGGATTCCTGCAAGTGTTGTAACCCATAGGCTTTAGACAGTATTTGCTTGCTTTTCCACCCCCTCTTTAAATGAGCACTTCAACGATGCCATTGTTCTAACACAAAGGAATGAGAACGGTCTTCCATCCAGACTGGTCTCAGAGTCAGCTCAACCTTTCTAAAGACGTGGCTTTTCGTCTGTATTTAGTTTGCATGGCCAGGTTTGGGTAGCTGAGGAGAGGCTACAGGGATGGCTTCTGTAAGAAGCTGCTGGAAGCTTCCCCCATGTCTGACAGAGCCGGTGGCAGCCCTTCCCCAGGAAGGAACCAGTTCCCAGGGGGTACCACTGCTGGCCAAGGCCAAGCCCATCAGAGATGGCAGCAATGCCTCTGGGATAACTTATTTAAGAAGGAGAAAACAGTTATTGTGCAGATACAATTGCAGCCAGAAAAGAGAGGACTGAGAATGTGAGAGGAACAATTCTGCAGACACCAAGGTCAGTGGAGGAGGGGGAGGAGGTGCTCCAGGTGCTGGAGCTGACATTCCCCTGCAGCCTGTGGTAAAGACCATGGTGAAGCAGACTGGTCCTGTTGGACTGCACCCCGTGGGAAGGAACCCAGGCTGGAACAGTTCAGGAAGAACTGTAGCCCGTGGGAAGGACTCACACTGGAGAAATTCATATCAACTGTCTTCCATGGGAGGCACCCCACCTTGGAGCAGGGAAGGACTCCTCTCCTTGAGCAGTGGCAGAAACAACCTGTGATGAACAGACCACCACAGCCTTAATTGCCTGTCTCCCTGTGCCACTGGAGGGAGGAGGTAGAACCCAGAAATGAGGGAGGTGTAGGGGAAGGGTGTTTTTAAGATTTGTTTTGCTTCTCATTATCTTGCTCTGATTTTGACTGTTAATAACTTAAATTAATATCTCCAAGTCAAGTCTGTTTTGCCCATGGATGGTAATTGGTGAATGATCTCGTCAAGTCTGTTTTGCCCATGGATGGTAATTGGTGAATGATCTCTCCCTGTGTNATCTCGTCAAGTCTGTTTTGCCCATGGATGGTAATTGGTGAATGATCTCTCCCTGTGTCTTGGGGTGACTTTATGATACTGTTTCCCCTATTGCCGCTCTGTGCCAAGATATGAATCCTGTGCCTTTCTGTGCCTTTAAAACTGGGTGTGAGAGAAAGAAAAAAAAAGCCAGGCGAACTTTTCAAACCAGTTTTGTGCTCCAAGGTCACTCCACTCCTCTGCGTCCTCCTGCTGTGGTGAGAGGAGTGGAGGAAGCACCCTTTCTGCTTTTCAGCCAGCTTTCCACTCTGTTTTCTCCAGAGAGAGATGGAGAGTTAAACTTTTCTTTTCCCTGGGACTTTGGCTTCTTCTTCTTTTCTTCTGGAACTGTGCAACAACACCAAAACATCATCTAGGAGGCCCAGAGGGGCCTATGCCAAAAACCCAGCTCCGAAGAGGANAGTTCAAATTTGGATATTCCTCTGAATTTTTTCTCAAACCAGGACACCCTGTCCTTATCTAAACTCATTAACCCTTTTTTTTTTTTTTTTCTCTTTCCAGTTGTGGTGGGAAATTACAGAGCAGTTTTGGTGGCTACCAGGCATCCAGTCAGGGTCACCATAGAATTGAAATGGGTGTTCATGGGCAATGTTAGATGAGTGTTTGAGCACTGAAGCACCAAAATCACTAATTTGGAGAAAAGGAGATGGAGGGACAACCTCATTGCCCTCTAATCTTCCTGAGGAGAGGAAATGGGGAGGGAGATGCTGATCTCTTCTTTGTAGTATCCAGCAATAGGACGTATGAGAATGGTTCAAAGCTGTGTCAGGGGAGGTATAAACTTGACATTAGGAAACATTTCCTTATAGAGAGGCTGACAAACACTGGAACAGGTTTCTTAGAGAGGTGTTTTATGTACCATGCCTGTCAGCGTTTGAGGGGCATTTGGACAGCGCACTTAAAAATATGCTTTGACTTTTGGACAACCCTGAAGTGATCAAGCAGCTGGACTAGATGTTCTGAGTTCCTTCCGGTTGGAACTATTCCATTCCATTCCATTCCATTCCATTCCATTCCATCCCATTCTATTCTTTCCTAAAGAGTCATGGTCACAACCAACAGCATTATTTACTTTATTTTTTGCAGTCCCTGTGTTTATCTCTGCAGCCTGTATTGTGTATATTTGGAGAAAGGCATTTTGTAAGGTAAGTGGCAGGACAGTTAGAGGCAGCCCAACACCTGGCAGGATTTACTGCGAACTGGGTGTTTAGCTGCTCCAGACTGTCAATATATCCACAGAATCTCAGGGCACTCTTAGGCTTTATAGATTTCGGTTTTTTCTATTTATAGAACACAGATTAGAAATTCTGAAGATGTGGGATTTATTTGCCTAATGTTGCACTTTTATCCTTGTGTTCTTTTCCCGATTTAACCAAGCTACCTTGCTGAAAACTGTAAAATACCTGGCAGAGTGATTTCACTTTAGCAGCGTATTCTGGCTAAGTCTACACTCATATTTCTGATTAGGACATACATCCTCTATTATTGCCTCCAAGAGCAGGAACTACATCTTCCTTTCCGTGTCATTCCTTGACAGCTGCCCCAAAGCCATCCCTGATGTATGGCAGGCAATGTATTGCTGAAACACACCCAAATTCTTTGCACCATGTAAAGAAAACGCACTGGTCTGCAAGTTCAATTCTCTTTAGAGGACAGTTTCCACATACGCATTTTTGGATGCTGGTTGAAATCTTTGGGATTCCTGCAAAAAGAGAAGATAAACCCACTGGGAAGCGAAACTGTGCTGGACAGTGAGCAGTGGGTTTTGTACCCAGATGTTCAGCTGATTCTTCTGGATCCTGTTGTGCTTGCATGACTGGGTGTGGCTGTATGAATGCTCTTAAGGGCTGATGATGCCAGGATGAGAAATGCCCGTGAAACAGTTCAGATCCTTGCTTCACATCTCTGTTTGATTACTTTTTTGATTAATGCTAAATAACACACACCCCTAAACAAACAAACAAACATACAGACAGACAGACAGACACCTAAATAAAATTAAAAATTCAGCAAACAAAACCCCAACACTATCACTCTGACAAGCTATGCTGCTTGTGGGACTTATGCCAGTGGACTGTGGACAGGATGCTCACGCACTTGCCAAAAGAAGTCCAAGTAACAAACAAAAGGCATAAACCTCTGACTTAGATAAAAATTAGTTTGATTTTTTTTTTGCCTTATGTATCCATATGTGATGGGTTAAGCACCATTTTAAAAAGGACAAGGAGGTGAGGAGTTGCAGCAGACCAGCTTGGACTGAAAATCCTGAGCTTAAGATAAAACCAACTGAGACTAAGCTGCGACACATGGTTAAAAAGAACATGGCATTATTAATGCTTATCACTCTTTAGGTCCGTACAGTTCAATGACAGTTTCAAAAGAATGTACTGATAAAGGATTTCCTGGTAGTTTGACACAGTGTGTGGTGGTTCCAGTAAGCCTCTTGCTGAACAAAGAGCACCAGGGAACTTCTGAAGCCTCAATGGATGACTGACAGTGCTGAACCTGAGAGAGAAGCATTTTATCCAGGCCTTTGTCATTTTTTTCAACTAACTGCACCAATGCTTAAGCTGCCATCTAAGTGATTGCCTTGTTACTCAGAGCATGAAGCAAAGTCCTAATTGTTTGCAAAGTTTGTGATGCTTTCTTCTGAGGTCTCAGAGTGCCCAGACACCAGTTTTCAGAACTATTGGAATTTGAGCAAAGACCGCTCTGCTATTTGGCTGGATTCAATACATCTGAGATCTGGAGATTCTCTATCCCATTGCCCATGCCCACCACTCACCCAAAAGTGTGCTGGGGTTCAGAATTCAAAAAATAAAACAGCTACCAGCTACAAATCATGCAAACATGATTTTCCTTCTTGCACTGAATCAAGCAGAAATCTGTGACACTTGAAGTCCAGAGAGCAATGCAGCGGATCAGGCCTTTCTCTGGCTTTGCCAAGTCTTACATAAATGGGACTATATATCAGTTTTCTCTGGCAGTCTCCCCTGAGCTTATGTCTTCCTTTCCCTGCAGCTGGAATCTCCCCACAGAAATCAACCTTGCAGCACTAAGAAGTGCTTATCCAGTATGATTTAGGAGACAAAAAGATAACTTGACATGAAAAATTTCCAAATGCCTCAGGGGAGCTGAAGGAGGATAGGAATGTTCCCTCCACAGGAGGCTTGGACATCCTGGCAGAAGAGAGAGAGAGAAAGGGAGGATAATTAAAATAGTTTCTCTGCAGATTCACTGAATCATGACAATTCATAACTAGATACACCGTAGGAGGGACAAGAAGATTTACTGGATCAGGGAGCTTCTTATAAAGGAGGAACAAATTAAGAATATTTAGCATGAAAATTAACACTGGAAGCTAAGCTTAATACTGACCCAGATACAGATAGAAAGCTACTCCCTGACTAAAATAAAATAATTAACAGCAGAGGAAGACTCTTTAATGCTAGCCATCTAGATTTGTTAAGGAGTAATGATATTTGGAGAGCAAGCAGAAGGGGCAGAACCAGGACCTAATCACACACAAATGCATCAAACAGGGAGAGAAATGTAGATCATACAGTATTACCAGAGACAGACAGAAAAGCAGCATGGCCAGACCATGACCACCACCCATGCTTTAGGGTGCAGCAAGCACCACACGTGAGACTGATGTACTGGCTTGGGCTCAAAGCCACAGTGATGCAGTCAAGACAACTTTCAGACTGTGTTTGCCAGATCAAGAGCAGCAAAAAAAGGATTTATGAGCTGATAAAACACTTTCATGGAGATGTGCCCTTTTCTTCTTCTGCCCTTTGGTGGAGCCTGGCTCTCACCAGCACTCTTGGGTCACAGCTCATCGTAGTGAAATCCCAAGTGTTGCAGTGAGGAACACAGAATGTGAGAAACCAACCAATTGAGAGACAATTGCTGATTTTCCCCAGTATGGCCCCTCACACTACCACAGCTGTATGATTGTAAAACTTGCCAAAACAGAGCATTCCCACAACCCAGGACTGACAAGCATACAGGAGAGCCTGGCAAGTGTCTTTGGGAGGTTGTTAGGGCCTTGTATGTTCCCTTGCTGCCATAACCAGTGTTGTGTCCCCGATAGATCCCCTGGCACCCGTCTTGTCATTGTACTGTAGGTATGGATGTTATCATGGCACTACACTGAAATAATCCCACATGAGCTTATTTAATGGTGATTCTCATCACCAGTCTGTACCGCCTTTTTGGACAAATTATCTCAGAAAAAATGCTTCTCCCCAAGAACCATGGCAAATACATCCTTTGAAGCTGACAGAAGATAATCATCTTCAATAACGGGTGAATTTGAAAACAGCACAGATAGGAATCAATTTATTCTTTAATGCTTTCAGCAAATTTTGTTCATTACAATCAATTCTGTCTCTAATATCTAGAACTTTGAGCAAGCTAAATGCTGTCTTTACTGTGCCTTCAAAGGTGTTGGATGAGCTGTCTGACACTCATGTCCACTATTTCTTTTCACATGCCTAAAACTTCCAATCCCACCTGTTAGGACACTCAAAAAAATCCAAGTAATCACTGCTCCATACCAGTGGTCAAAGGATCAAATGTTTCAAGCCTTCGAGCATTTAAGTTTTGCTTGGTGTGCAAATGCTCAATACATCCTTACTGGTTTTTCTATCCTAAGTTGCTCAAGCAGCTTCAGCTGACTCAGATGTCAGTCATGGGGAGGTCACTGTGAGCTGAAACACCTCCCACCATGCTTTAGGGAAACAAGGTAAATGCTCACAGTTTTCTCAGCATCTTCTGACCTCTCCACTACCACCAGCTAAGCTACCTATTTTAAAACTAGCTTAAATAAAAACTACATGGTTCTGCAGTGATAAAATGCCCTCTGTCACTTCCTATTAAAAAATGCATGACCCCCTTTCTTCATTACACAGAGCTTTAGCATACACTAGCTGTTATTTCCACTCTAATAACACCCAAAGGGTTGAACATATTTATATGTACATATGCATGTTTCCAGCAGCTCTGAATTTTCTTGTAGCCTTTCCTCTTTAAGCAATTCTGGTAATTCAGCTGTGAAATTAAAGAAACAGGGGACACTGTAGTGAGCTCTACTTTCTTATTCCCCTTGTGAAGAAATCTTAATAATGTTCAGTTTATGGCTGTCTATATTAAATAGGAAATGCAAAATACTACAGCTTCAGATAAAGAGACAAGCTTCTGTAGCTGGTGGCTGGAAAAGTTAATTTTCTCTCTTGAATTAATCCAGGTAAATACCTGCAGCATGTCAGTGAAATGCTCTAATTCTTCATAGTAAATAGCAGGAACCTGATAGTGTTGCCTCTACTTGTGGTGGCTGTGCTTTCCTTGATTTTGGTATTAAAGCATTGTGGAGTATTCTAACAAATACTCCCTGATTCATCCCACCTAGTTTTAAGGCATCTAAATTAGGAACCTACTTGCCTTAGATACTCTGTATGGTAGTCAAGGTGAAAAGCTAAGCTACCCTACACAGTAGTTCACCCCTCCAAAAACCTGCACTAAGGATGGAACTATTCTAACCTGTCTAGGTTTCTAATGGAAATGTCTCATTAGCTATAAACCTAAATGGAAAAAAAAAATCACATCTGACCATTTTCACTTACATGAATTGTGAATATTGACTCACCAATCATTTGTTGAGCTTCACTGATGTGATCACAGTTTGACTGATCTTGATGCCCAATAGTACATGGTATATTCATAGTTTGGAAAATACAGATCCCTTTCTAGCTAAAACAACATGGGTTAGCAAACAGAAAAATAGAGATTGTTATAGCACAAACCTGAGGGGTTATATTAGCTGGTAATCTGCTCCTGGCTGTCCAAGCAGAGGGCTCCTGGCTGTCCAAGCAGAGGCAGTTTTATGCAAAGGTTGTTGTTAGTGCAGGTTAAATAGGACTGCTGGGAGAACTTCTTCCAGGCTCCTGCTGTTTCACTCTTAGCCTATATTCCTCTCATTACTTTTTTTTCTTACAGCTAAGTACTTGCAAACACTAAGTGATTCAAGTTCTAGTTTTAAGCAATGGAGAGAGAGAAACACCCACTCAGCTATGGGTTGTCTGGTCTTTCCTGGCTACTTTTCAGAAAGGAGATAAATCTCTCTCTGTGGACATAAACCTCTTCTTCGTTGGACTTTGGACTACAGACCTAGCTTTGAGGTAAACCAGAAATTTTTATCACTCTGGGAGTGCTTCTTCTAACCTAAGGGTGGGATGCAGCTCACAGATGAAGACACTGAAATTTTGATGTCCACTATGTAGACATGACACACCTGCCACAGCTTCTCTGCAGTATCTGCCAGCTCTTTGCAAGCTTTCAATAGGCTTATGCAGCTGCTATTGAATGCACATATTTAAGCAACTTACTTACACCCTTGTACTTGTTTTGACTGGGGTAGAGCTAATTTTCTTCACAGTGGCTAGCATGGGGCTGTATTTTGAATGTGTGTTGGAAACAGTGTTTATAATACAGAGATGTTTTTGTTATTGCTGAGCAGGGCTTACACACAGACAAGGCCTTTCCTGCTTTTCATACTGCCATGCTGGTTGGGGGGCTGAAGGTGCCTGGGAGGTTGGGAGGAGACACAGCTGGGACAGGTGGCCCCAACTGAGCAAAGGGATATTCCAGACCAAATAATATCATGGTTAGTATACAAAGCAGAGGGAAGAAGGAAGAAATGAGGGAAGATTGGAGTTAGGGGGTTTGTCTTCCCAAATCACCTGGAGATGGCTGGACACCTGCCTGCCCATGGAAAGTGGTGAATGAATTCCTTATTTTGCTCTGGTTTTGTAGGCAGCTTTTGCTTCCCCTATTAAGCTGTCTTTATCTCAACCCATGAATTTTCTCTTTTACCCTTCTGATTCTCCCCACAGTCTTTGCTGGTGGGGGAGGGTGTCAGTGGCTGTGTAGTGCTGAGTTGCTGGCTGGGCTTAAACCATGACAACTTTTAAAAACCCAAGCACCCAGTGCAATTCATATTGCTTCAAAATAAGCATCTAAGATGATTCAGGTGAGTTGCTCATCTGAACTGCCTATTATTTGCCACTGACTCTAAAGTATAACTCACTCATCCTTAGATGTTTAACTCTTTAATACCAAGGCAAGTGAGGTAAATCCCACTTTCTGGTCTTGAGCCGCTGTTATTCCATCTATAAAACACTGCTGTTATTGCTCACTTGCATAACTTCTCAGCAAAAAAGAAAAAAGTTGTGCCCTGCTATTATACATCTGACTTACCAGCTACCCTTACTGTGCTGCATTGCCACCATTCCTGATTGAACTTATCTAATGCAGACAGAACTTGAGCGTTTGTGTCAGTCATGTGGTACCTTTCACTTGCATTGAAGGGGAAAAACACTTCAAATTTGTTCAATATCAATTAGTCACTGAGGAAACAGCAAGCAAAGTGGTGACACTAATGAATTTATACAGAAAACACTGAAGGTTAGAAAGAGGATGCTTGTTTAACTAATTCACTAGTTAAGGCAATAATGTACAACAATGAAATTGTAGGACTATCTCACTCATGTGGAGTCTACAGCAGCTTGAGGCAGGTCTCATTCCCTTACACTCTGTACAGCAATGCATCTTGAAACTAATGAAGTGCTATGTCTTTATGAGACTTGTCATGGACAATAAGGCTAATTGGAAAAGGGGGTATTAATGTAATGACTTTACCTTCATGTCAGTAAACTATGAAGGAGAATTAGAAAACTTGATGGGATTGCTTTGTTCAGCAAACTTTCTTATTTTTTTACCTTTATCTAATGAAGTTCTGAGTGGTGCTGCTTAATACACTGGAATTAGAAGATTTTTTATATATTACAAATCTTTGCATTTTTTTCCATCAGAACTTCAAGGAAGTTGTTCCTACTAATCAGCTCTCTAATTCTTTAATCAGATGAGAATAAAGACCAAATTTTTTTATGTTGGTCCAGTTGAATACAATACCATTGCTGGAGCTAAAATATACATTTTATTCAAGTAAGTCTGAATTATCTACTGTATCCTACCAAACTAGCAAACAAAATGTTTTGGTCTGTGACACATGACAGATGCAACTGGTCTGTTGTACATGGAAGCAGTTATTGATTATTAATGGGGGTTTCAGCTCCTGATCCCTTGTTTCTCTTTCAGGAAAATGCAAGGGAATTTTTCTGAAGTCCTTCTATACTATACAGTCTATTCAGCTGGCAATGAGATGCACCAGCTCTAAACCAGTTTTATACCACGTGATGTTATTACAGTCTTTATCGAGAGGGCAGATTTTTTGATCATTACTACTCTATTAAACACAAATGTCCATTGCTACTTCTGTCAGTTATTTCAAGAAATGAGAATTTAGTAACTTTGGCTATTATTGTTGAGATGTGCCACTGGCCCTACTTATTAAACCTCTTGGAGGAGAATTAGATTAAAAAGCAGCATCTTCACCAAAAACCTTCAAAAAGTGAAATCTGAAAATAAAGCTATCATTACATTGATATGGAAACTGCAAGCAAAGTACTCAGGAGAGACAAAACATAAAACTATCAGCAACATTTTAGCTGCTCAAACAGTATAAGCTGTATCAAAGAGTGACTGCGGTTTGAAGAACAACTTTATAGATTTCCTAATGTTCACTGCCCCCAAGATATGGCAGAAATGGAAGAAAGAAACAAATAAAGAAAAAATTATAAAATGGCAGTTATGATTATTAAAATAATGAAAAAATTATCTGTACAAAGCAGTATAATTTTTGGTTATTTGCATTTCAATAGATGTCAAATAAAAGATGTGATGGATAGCAGAGAGAAAAGTGGATGTGTCACACTGTTTTAAGGAAAGTTTCATATTGAGAAGTGGTTTATTAGTCAAGTAATTAATCTGTGCAAGTCATTGTCACAAGGTAAAATGGAGCTAAGACTTACAGAAGGATTTGAAAAAGCTCAGGTATTTCTGTGAATAATAAAACCTTCATCTTTTCATCAGACAGATTGTATAATATACAAAACCCTTCATATCACTGATGTTGCCAATACTGGGCACATCAGATTAGATTAGATTTGTAACTTAATACAGAAGTTCCATTGGGCCTTTATGCCATCTGACTCACTGCAGTCTGACCTTGGTACGGCAGAAGGTCATGGAGCAGATCTTCATATGGAACAATCAGCATGGACTTATGAAAGGCAGGTGCTGCTTGACTAACCTTATCTCCTTCTATGACAGAGTGACGCACTTGGAGGATGAGGGAAGACAGTAGATGTTGTTTACCTAGGCCTTAGTAAAGCCTTTGACCCCATTTCCCACAGTATCCTCCTGGAGAATCTGACTTTCCATGGTGTAGATGGATGCACTGTTTGCTGGGTTAAAAAACAGTGTTGGGGCCAGGCCTGTTTAGTATCTTTATCAAGGATCTCAATGAGGGGAACGAGTGTTCCCTCAGTGAGTTTGTACATGAAAAGTTAGGTGGGAGTTTTGATCTTCTGGAGAGTAGGAAGATGGATCTGGACAGGCTGGATTGATGGACAGACTCCAGTTTTATGAGGTGCAATAAGGCAAACAAACACAACCGACCCCATGCAGAGCTACAGGCTGAGGACAGACTAGCTGGAAAACTGCCTGGTAGAAAAGGACCCGAGGGTGTTCATTGACAGTAACTGAACATAAGACAGCAGTGTGCTCAATTTAACTCAAGTTGGACCAAGGAAGGTTTAGATTGGATACTAGGAAACGCTTCTTCACTGCAAGGCTTGTCAAGCACTCGAACAGGCTGCCCAGAGCAGTGGTGGAGTCACCATCCGTGGAGGGAGTTAAAAGATATGCAGTTGTGGCACTTGGGGACATAACGACGGCCTTAGCAGTGCTTGGTTAATGGTTTGACTCTGTGATTTTAGATGTTTTTTATAACTTAAAAAATGGTAGGATTCTATGATTCTATTTGTCATTGTTACCATGCATTACCCTGGGTTAATATACTCCTGCCATGCTCTGTTTTATCCTTGGGATCATTCTGACAGCATCTAGACTATTCTTCTTTTTCAATTCATTGAGTTTTAAGTTGCCAAGAGTCTTCAGCTTTTCTATGAATCAGTGTTCAGCTGTAGCTAAAGACATAAATATCTATAAACTTCTGAATAACACTGTATTAGGATTTATAAGATGTGACAAACAACATATGTCTTTCTCCCCTTCTAAAGCATTTCTGTTCCCTGATATTTCTTCCTCTTATCTATTGATTCTTTTAATAATGAATTATGGAAAATTGAATTTAAATGCTTTGCCTGTGGTCCTGAAGCTCTCTGTTAGAAAAACATGTGTCTCCAGTGTTACAGTGAGAGGGACTCCTGGAGGTGTCCTGGGAACCCTGACAACTCTTGAGTGAGAATAACCCAAGACTGTTCTCCTGCAGCTTCTCAAAGGACATCAAGCCTCAACACCCTCTGTGCCATTGCTTCCTGCCTTGTGTAAGAGTGGTGAGTCATTTCTGTTCTCTTTTAGGGGTTAAAAAAGATCCCTTGGCTCTACAAAAAATTCAGGCCACTTTTTTTTCCCTTCTTGGTCTACACAGGTGAAGGTCATAGATGTGAAACTGTTTTCTCTGTCTGCTGTCCTTTTGCCTGTATTTCTTATATCTCCACAATATTTAAAGGAGTGTTTCAAGTCTGGAAAGATATAAAATCACAGTTTAAAACTGCACATGACAAATTTGGGTTGAAATAACCAGAGCTTTCTCAAATCTATAAGCAAACTGGGTGCTACAATGGAAAGTTTTGAATAAGCTTAATAAAAGCTGATGCCTGCAGCCCTGCCTAGAATAAGCACATAGAGAAGCTGCATTGAAGAAAACAGCATGTTAATAACCATGAAATTCTCTTTAGCCATTAAAAGAAAAAATCTCAATCTCTTAGTGTGAAACCCAGTGTTGGAAAAAATTCCCATAACTTTTTCCTTAGGAAGGTGACATGTAGGAAGATATGGATAGAGGGAACAATAATGAAGGGACTACAGAATGAGGGTCTGAACACAGATCTGCAGGGGAACACAAGCAAACTGTGAGGTTATTCAAGTTTTCAAAAGTCAATTACCAGTTGATGGAGAGATAAATTTTAAAAAGCATAAATTTATTTCTTTGGTTTATAAAAGACTATACATAATGAAATTCTTAAAATTACAGGGGAATAGATAGTGAATAAGAGCAAAGTTTCTTTCCAATGGCATTATTCTCATATTTCATTTCTCTATTCATGATCTTCTGGTGCTTTTCTCTAAAGCAGTTAACAGTAGTTACCTAATTGTTGTTCTTTTTCTTTTTTTACCAGAAAGAACTCTATAATAACTGTAGGAAACTGCTTTCATCCTTTTACTAAGCTTTTAAAATTTGTCTTGTTTTCTTTCACTATGTTAACTGTATATTTTTCCTTGTCGCTATCAATTATTACTTCAAGCAATATTCTTGAGGTTTTTTTTTTTAACCAGCCTTTTGAAGCAGCAACATTAAACATCAAAGTTGGCATAGCATATACATGTCATGCTCACTGCTTTACAGGGAACTACCAAGGGCCAATCGTGGAGTCAAATCACATGTATTCAATACAAAAGACCTTTCCTCTGTGTGAGCCCTGCCCATTTTGTGATAGAAAATTAAAAGGCTTCCATATAATTTTTCTTCAGAGATAAGTACAAACATACACAATACATTGTCTATGTATCTCCCAAACTGGTTTCCTGCAGTTTAGACACACACTGTCTTGCAAAGAAATTTATCTTCCTGTCTTTGAAACATGTCTCTTCCCAGGTTAGTGAGTTAGAAAACAAAACCGTCAACATTCAAGATCGTGTAGCATTAAGTTTCTAAGGACTCCAAAAAAAAGAAATAATGGTTCTAGTAGAAATGGCATCTTTCTCTCTTATAATGACAATTTTATCCTTTTCAAAGAGAAACTCCCACCTAAATTTAACTTTTCAATTGAAAGGTCCACTAGGTTTTTGACTATTCTATCAAATCTAAACAGTAACAATTTCCAGTTCTTCTGTCCTTTGCTGCATTACTCATTGCACAGGTCATTTTTTTCCTCTTCTATTTCATTATTTTCAACTTGTCCAATATATTTGTGGTATCGTAAATTTGAGCTGGAGCAACATTTCGCTTATGCCAGTTTGGTTGTTGGTTCAGTGTTTTCCTGGCTGCCCAAGAAAACTGGACCCAGATTTCCAGCTGAGTTCTCCCCCAGTTCTGAAGGGAGAGAAGGATTGTGTTATGAGGCTTACTCCTGCTTATACTGATTTTTTTTTAATTGATGGGGTTTCTCCTACAACCTGTCATTATGTTTCATGGTCATTTGTAAGCAAAAAACATCTTAAGTCTTTTCCTATAAACCTGCAACTCAACTACTTCTTTACTATCCTGTATTAGGAGAGCTCACTGGTTTTGCCTAAGAACACTATCTATATCCCTATAATGAAGTGTCAGCATTTTTGTCAATTCTCACTCCCAGTTCCATAGGATCACCTGGATTCCTGACCTCCAGTTCTTCAGGCACTCTCCAATCAATGCCACCTGCAAAATTGCAAAGATCATAACAGCTCACTAATGACAATACCGAATAGCAACAGACTCTACACTGGTCCTTCAGGAATAACATGAATTTCATCCTTCAGTTTCAACACTGAATCATTACACATCATTTTCCAACATGTTTCCCTATGCTGTGCACCAAATTACTTTCTTCCATTTTTCCTTCCTTTATTTTTATGAATTACTGTGGAAGACTATCAAAGTGCTTGCTCTTGAAATTGAGCTATGTAATGTAGGACATTTTTCATACATCCTCTTACTATATAACCAGTGAAATCAGATTTGATTTGGTATTATTTATCCTTATTCAGTTTATGGCTGTTACTTTTTGATGACTTCCATGTGATTGTGATTATTTCTTTCACTCTTCCTTCCAGGAACTGATTTCCACAAACGTCAAACTCACCAGGTTATGAAGCTGCTTGCAGAGATTTGCAAGTAGTGCCATGCCTACTCACAGTTCTTCATTAACTCTGTTTCCTTTAATAATCATTTTTTATCTGAGTAGTACACTACTAGCATATTTTTTCTTTTCCAACATGTAGAGCAGAAGGCACAGAGGGAGGACATAAAACACGTCATCATTATGACTGGACGCTACTCTGGATGTGTCTACAGAGAACTACTCCAAGACTACTAGGAGAGAAAAGAGGGGCTTTTGATGAACTGATTCCTCTTGAGCCACAAACAAACTCTGGAACTTGCAGTAGCCTACCTGAGATCATCCAGGCTTGGGAGCACTTAGCTCCTGAACAGGCTTACCCAGGAGGTAAGCATGGGAAGAAGCTGAGAGATGATTCTCCAAAACTAACACCGGATTTCTCTTAACTGTAATATTCCCATCACAGAAAACGTTCTCTTTCTCTTTTTATCTAATTCCCCTCCCTCTAATCCATTCCTTGCTCACAGGGACCTGGGGCTGC
>VXAZ01005273.1:29151-59243 GCA_013399875.1 Gymnorhina tibicen | reverse complement strand
TTTCAAACCGAGACACTTTTCTAGGTGAATATTTTCTCCTCACTAGAAAAACACAATGTACCTTCTCTTTACATTACAAGTCACTGGCATAAAGTGTGAGAAACACACAGTAGTTTGAGCTGTTGCTCCCATACTGTGGCAGAATGCTGAAATAGTGGTCTACACAGGTCTTTCTTTCTTTTCTCAGAGAGGTATATATCTATTTCCCTATTCACGCTGCAGCCAGCATCAGACTAAAGAGTTAAACACATAATTAGCATTTATCCTAGACAAAGTGAAACAAATCTTCTAAATGAGAACAGAAACAAATTTAACACAGGTCAGTGTGGATAGCATAAACCAGCAAGTACATCCATCTTCTACTCCAGGTATCACTACCACAACATTTGACCTGACAACACAGTTATTACTTCAACCTTTGCATCTGCTGCCCCAGTAAACAAATTTTTACTTTGATTGTTATTCGAAGTTAACCTAAAATAAAATTATCACTTTATAAAAGAAAAGACATGCCATCAAGATCATTCTGCATGTGATTATTCCAACTGTCCTGAGGAAAGAGTTATATATATGAATCATTATTTTAGCCCAAGTATACTCTTTTGGAAAGAGTGTTAGAAGAACAAGGGAGCATTCTTGAAAATAAGGAGTCAGACCTTAAAGGGGAGAAGAAAGTTTAGTGTTTCCCATGGAAGATGTATTTGTGTGATGCTTTCCCTCCCAGAGTACTGCTGATACCAAACTTTAGGAATGCAGAGTCATAGATCACTTCTCATTTGATGTGGAAAAAATAAGGTTAATATGCTGAGGTAGAAAGTTTTTATTTGTTATTTGTAACTGTCAGGGAGTTATAGTGCTTGTATCTGCAAAATCATGTTAAGTGTGTTTCTTACTTCCAGCTTAATCCCCTACAAAGAACCCACCTGTCAGAGACTGAAATAGTTTATGCCTCAAACACTGATATAAAGTTTTAAAGAAGCTACAGCCACAGAAACCTCCTTGAAGAACTTTGGACCATAAATCGAACTGCTGATTAGATAAAAGGAAACCCACTGTTCGATCACCTCAGGCTGAAGGAAGGGTATGCATCCACAATAGGCCAAAGCCTCCAGCTGCAATCCCAGCTGAATTTGGGGTAGGGGAAAGAGCACAGCTCACAGAAGCCAGGTTTACACAGACTCCTCCCAACCGAGGGGGGAGGAGGAGGTTTTTGGGTCCATGGTGTAACCTCCGGTGAGAGGCAATAAACACCCATCCTCCGATTACACAAACTGGCCCAGCTGTGGAACCCCCAACCCCACAGGGCACATCCACGTGAGAGGCTTTGCCCCACAGGACTGCAGTGATACAACAGCCCCAGAGACTGCTGTAAGAGACTGCCCCCCTCCCCCAGGGGGACATGCCCGGACATGCCTGCCTAGCCTGAGTATATATACCCATCCGATTCTACACTTTTCGGGGGACCTTCACCACCAAGAAGACCAGCTGGAGAGGATCAACAGAATATCGTTGGGATCCACAGAGTGGTGATATTTTCCTTATTCTGTCCCTGTCACTTTCTTTCTGTCCCTCCCA
Organism: Gymnorhina tibicen; assembly: GCA_013399875.1. NCBI lineage: Eukaryota > Metazoa > Chordata > Aves > Passeriformes > Artamidae > Gymnorhina > Gymnorhina tibicen. The sequence goes on along the minus strand of VXAZ01005273.1, from coordinate 57,668 downwards.
CCTATTTTCTATTTCTCTTTCTCTCTATCTCTCTCTCATATCTACTATCAATAAAACCCATATTATTGTCACTGGCATATGGTCTCATTTGCACCTTAATTTGGGCAGAGGAATTTCTAAAGAACCTTAATAATAATAATAATAATAATAATAATAATAATTGGATCTTAACACTGCCAAATTTATGGAAAGGCAGCGAACAGTTCGTGGTCTGTCTGTTTGAGCCCAGATCATTATTTGGTGCAACAAAGATATTGTGTTCCCACTTAAAGAAAGTTTTATACAGCCTCATTGCAAAGTGCTTAAACTCAGCGAGGAGATCATGTGGTGCCATACTCCTGTTAGATTTTATGATTCTTCTTCATGGTTTACCAAAAAAAAGAAAGTGTTAGCTAGAGACAGTAACTTGTATAATAGCAGCAGGAAGAAAAGCTAGTTCAAGACTTTCAAAATCATTTGAATGCATAAAAACTTTGATGCAATGGGTGAGGAGGGAAGAACTGTTTTTCCTATGACAATAAAAAGAATAATGTATTACTCTCAAACAGAGACATCATCTTATATTGTCTTTATACAAAGAAATAATTCTTCAGTGCTGTCACCTGGACATCAGTAAATAAAATATTTCTTTTAACTTTGCTCTGCAGGAAGGTTTACAACTAATGTGTTCTAAAGTTTTCAAAATGTAATAATTAGCTGAATGCCTACTCTCTCATTTTTAAGCACTGCACAATTATTTATCATGAATAGCAGTATACGGTCCTCTGTGAGAAAAGAATTAGAGAAAAAGGAAAAGTATCATAGATTTAAAACACAATATTGTAAAAGCAATGTATGCCCATAAACCCCCTGGGATTTACTGATATTCTGTTATGTTGCAGTTCTTGTACTGTAAAATGAAAATACATGACAGGTACTGCATTAAAACTGCAGTAAACCAAGCTTTAAGCACTAAAAGAAATCATCTACTGGGTTTTCAGTATAACTCTTCCATTAAAAATTCTATAGCCATGACTAGGAATAAGATTCTTAGGGCTTGATTTAGACTTTGACTTCTTAATGTAAAGAACTTGAGACATTCTAGAGCCTTTAATTCTGCATTAATCTCCAGTACATGCCTGCTTTGGAATCCTCTAGGTGATTTAGAAAATGTATACAGTGTTATCTTTTAAAGGCAAGATTGTCTCTTGTCTTCCAGGGACACTGGAGAGTAAAGAAATCTAGAAGGCTTTTAATTCCTTGCTGGTTTGGTTATCTGCAAGGTATAATATAGGACAGAAGATATGTAGAGAAATCTCTTTGGAGTCTCTCCTGTTCCTCCCTTTGCACTGGAGGGAAATAAAGAAATGACACTGAGAAATATGCAAAAAATTACTTTCTTTGTATTGTGTCAGATACCAGAAATGAGTAAACATGGAGGGACAAATCATTTGCTACTAGAAGTAATGCTCTCCCTGGAGTAAAGAGACACTAAGTAAATGTACTGTGACTTACACTGCTGTGTTCTTCACTGATTTTCTTCCAAGGCAGTACAGCAATATGCTACCCCTGGCTAATGAGGTATTCTGAAATATCTCTCTCACTATGTCTAAATGTGCATGTCTCAACAGCCAAAGGAAATTTCCTCAGTTTGCGTGGGGCAAGCTGAAGAGAGGAAAACAATCAAACAAGTACATAAATGTTGTTATAAACATTAGAAGGTAGAATTTTCACTCAACTCACACAAACTCCATAGAAGAACACAGATCCTATAAGAAAAAGCTAATTTATTTACTGTTTTCTCTCTCTTGAATATCACAACAGTGAGGATATAAGCCTTACCAAATGTGGTCCTCATCCTCTGCATGAGCAAATTCTCACTTTTTTCCTTAAATTAGGAAATAAAATGATGATATGCAATTTTAATTTTAAGTAGCTCCAAATATTTCTTTTGTTCTTCTAATGCTAGGTTCAAGATGCTGCATTGAATTTTGTGTTAAATACCTATTCATTTACAAGGCAGATTTAACCACCTGAACATATATTTATCTCTCAAGTATCACTGTAAATAGCTGAGCTTTGATCTGTTATGCTGGTCAAAGGAACACTGATTTTTCTTCAACTTTGAGTTTGTTGGACATTGTTGAGCTTCACTATGCTCCAGTCTAAGCAGTTTAGGCAAAGTGAATACCTGTAAGAGTATTTTCATATATGCAGCTTTCACATATGCAGCTTTCAGCTGCATGGATTTGGCCTGAAGCCATTAATTTCCCCCCATCCTCCCTCAAGAAACATAATGACCAAAAAAATATATTGGACAGGAAGTGAACTGTAATTTTTCAAAATGCTGGAATGGGAGTCAACAGCAAAAGAGAGGCTTTGAGTTTCTACCTACCATATGTAATCAAATCCAACTCATTCTACTTTTATGTTTTATGTGGATCTACCCCTGAATGACTAACCAGTCTGAACTACCAAGAGATTTCCCACTTGCACTCTTAGCACAGGAGAAAATCCTTATCACATTGAAGAAAACAGGGGCAGTTTCAAAGGACTGTGATTTCACAGTATCTATTGGCACTAAACCCCAGCAGAATCATTGCTGAAGATGCACAAAAGTCATCCTTCTCTATCCATAATCACTAGTAAAAAGACGAAGGATAAATTCAGGAAGTATAGTAGAACTACTTGGTAGCAATGTGAATAAAAATATAGCAATGCCATTCTTGTAAAGAATCTTGCTGGAGTTTTTCAATGCAGATCAATACCATAATGCATCATAATGGCTATCATAAAACTGTTACGGCACTACTGAAACTTCACTCCTGTCCATCACATACAGCTGCCCATAATAATGCCTGTCTGGATTACTTAGTCATCTTCTATGCTAGTGCTAGAAACCATTTCCTGGAGAGAGTATGGCTATTTTTCTTTGTTATGCCAGCTACTACGAGGCTAGACGGGGAAACAATACACTTCATCTTGCAAGTGACACACCCTACTGTGTGTGTTAAGAGTGGTGCCCAGGTGTCCTAATGGGATCAGAGGTGAATTCTGCTCAGCATCAAAGAATCACAGTGTGAGCCATAAGCAGCTTACTAACTTTATATACAAGAAGGAAAGAGGACAAAATTAGGGTCTACTTCCTCTATTGGGAAATAGATGTACAGGGAGATGGAGAGACTGGACCATGGCCACATAGGATCTAAGAAGGATTGAAAAGGCCATAAATCAATCTTATTTGCATTCTGTTTGCTACTAGACCTATATTTCTTATTCACTGCTTCATGAACTGCTCTTAAGCTACAAGACATTGGCAGGAAATCCACAAATGCTTATGCATTCCAAATTAGAATATCAAGGGCAAGATAGAGTTCAAAAAAAAGGAACATTCAAATTTCAGCGTAATTTTATCACTGATGAGACACATCTCTTCCCAGGGCTTGGGTAGTCTCCATCTCCTCCTAAAGAGTTTTGCCTGAGCTTTTGTGCAGCATCCATGCCAAGACAACTGGGGAGGAAAAAAAAGGGTGGGAGCCCTCCCTTTTACTAGCATTATTTTGTCGCACTATGACCCACAAAAATATAGAAATTTTATTGGAGGTGAAAAAAACCCCACACTCTATGGCAAAGCAAATGCACCTGGCATCGGACTTTTTACTAAAATGCTGATGTGTGCCTGAGACAAGAGAAGGGGCAAGAAATATTACCCCAGATTGTTTCTGAAATCATGTTTAAATGAAATGTAAACAACCTGTGTTTTACATTGCAGAAAATTAAACGGTATGTTCTAATAATTGCAAGTAATTCTAAATAATCTTGCTTTGTTTTACATAGTTTGAGACAAAGCTGCCCATACCAGGCCCCTGACTTGAACACTTGTAAATACTGCAGGTGTTGCTGCATGTCTTAGCTCAATGCTGATGCTTGTTAGAGGATCTCTCACTGTGACACCGAGATGATCTCTATTTGTAAGACACAAACAGAGCAAGAGGAGCATCAGCCCTGTTTCCTCTGGGGCTGGAGTGACATCTTGGGTGTCCTCCCTGCTTTCTGCTGGTTGCAGTCTGCAGCTAACAGCCCAGGCTGTCCTCTCATCCAGATCTGGACCCAAAATGCCCAAGTCAGACATGAACACCTAGCAAATATTCAGCTATACTCCCACAGTTGATTTTACAGGTTCTGTTCTTTCAAACAGCTGATCCTGGCTTTCCTGCAGTGAAGTAAAACATTAGTCATAAAATATCTGTGCGGACCTTAGGAAGAGTTTGGGCTCTGTTTGGGAGTAGTTGAGATCTGGCTGCAAAGTTACAGATAGATTGTCATATATGGACTCAATAGAGTGGCTTTTTGCGTTTTCCAAGACACGAAGGAGCCCATCGGAACTGACCAGGACAGATTGTTTTAAATAAAGAGTTTCTAGTTAAATTAAGTTATACCAGCTGTTGAAAAGTTCCACAAACTGTTTAAAAGTTCCTAGTTATGTGTTGATGCCTTTTTAAAACATGTTTTAACTGTTGTTTACCCCCCATTATTCAAGTACCCTAAAAATCCCTTTAAGTTAAAAGGTACCCTTTTAGCACCGGGCTCCAACGGACTTTTCTAAAAATAGCCTCTCTGTCACTGAGATCCATGGCAACCTGGAATATTAATGAGGTTCCTTCCCGCCTCGGGACAGGCACGAAACCAGCCTGTCCCTCTACCCCTAGAAACACAAGCCGATTGGTGAGAAGGAGTTACCTCATCGCACGGCCACCCCAAATCGCTGTGGGCCACGGAGAAGGGACGGGGCGGCCCGGGGAGGGGTCAGTAACTTATTTAAGGGGGCGACCCCATCCCCCGGGGCTTTTTTCTGGTCCAAATAGGGTCCAGAGAGCCCGGTGCCAAGGCACGGCCTCCCTTACACTGCTACCTCGGATCCAGCCAGGATGCACCTTGGCACTGCTTAGTCTCCTGCCGGGAGCAGTCAGCAGAGTGCTTGGGTGTGTCTAATCGCCTGGAGCAATCGGCCGACTGCTAGGGTGTCTAATCGCGGCGCCTGGGGTTTTCTTTTGTTCGCCTTTTTTTTTCCCGAGGTTTTCCGGACAACTTCTGTGCACCCAATAAGCAACTTTTATACTGCACAGAAGCGAGAATTGTCTTTATTTTTGACATAGATCACATTATGATAAATTAAATAAAGTGTCATTTAGGAATCTTATTATACTATTTACTATTTATTGTATTATGCTATGTATTATATGATATGATAATACATCATGTTATTATTTAGGAATTATTAGTTTTAGAATAGACTTCTTTAATTGTCTGTCTCTCACATGTTGCCTTGTATTTTTTTCTTCTACCTGAGCAGCCCTGAGGGAAAGAGCTTGGGAGTGTTGGTGAAAGAAGAACTCAGTATGACTCAGCAATGTGTGCTTGCAGCCCTGGAAGTCAACCATAAACCCGGGCTGCATCAAAAGCAGTGTGACCAGCAGGATGAGGAAGGTGATTCTGCCCCTCTGGTCTGCTGTCATGATACTCATCTGGACTACTGAGTCCAGGTTTGAGGAACCCAATATAAGGACATGGATCTGCTGGAGGAAGACTAGAGGGGGGCCAGAAAGACAACCAGAGGCTTGGAGCACCTCTCCTAAGAAGATAACCTGAGAATTGAGGCTGTTCATCCTGGAGAAGAGAAGGCTCCGGAGAGACCTTCTAGAAGCCTTACAGTACCTGAAGGGGCTACGAGAGCTGGAGAGGAACTTTTTCCAACAGCATGTAGTGATAGGACAGTGTCGCTATGGAGGCGGACTTGACACAGACAAATCCCAGAAATAGTTTCAAGCAGAAGACTTTTTATTCAGAATTCCAAGGACATTTTATAGACTTTGCCATGTTTATCATTCATGTTACTCATCCATTGGTTGCTTAACTACTACAACAGATTCATTGGCTATCATTTAGCTACAACATACTATTATTAGTTACCAGTAACATAAGCATTCTAAGCATTCTAAGCATTCAGAAAAACACCAGCTGTAGCTCTGCTGTTTAGGTTTCTTGCTGCTGTTGACACTAAGTTTCTCATGGGCACAAACGAATTGTGCTAAGATCAAGGTCACAGCCAGACAGGCTTGCTGACCTGCTGTTAAATCCCACAGGACAGGAGGTAATAACATTAAACTGAAAGAGGGTGGGTTAAGACTGGATATTAAGAAGAAATTCTTTACTCTGAGGGTGGGGAGACACTGAACTGAATGGGACATTGAGCAACCTGATCTAGTGGAAGGTGTCCCTGCCCATGGCAGGGGAGTTGGAACTGGATGATATTTAAGCTCCTTTCCATGACTGTATAACAAAACCCATTCCATCTATAACCACCTGTGTGCTGTGGGTGCATTGTGCCTACCTCAAGACAGAGAAATTCAGCTTCATAAGGAGAGCACAGCCCTGTGGCAAGTGTTTTGAAATGGCTGTGAGGCAGCACAGCACTTCAGACAAGCACATTTCGATGTCATACCAAACAGAAGTCAAACACTGCTGAATGTATTTTCTGAATGTTTCTTTTCACTAAGATTTTTGCCTTCCTCCCATATTTTTTATTTCTCTGGATAAAGATTGTAGGCTGCTATTTCCATGCCAGACTTTTCTTTTGTGCACCAGAGATATGAAATGGTCTTTCAGCTCACTTAAATATATCTTTTTAAAATACATAGACATACTGTTCATAAGGATTTTCTTCTCACAAAGCAGAATCCATAAATGAGAAATCTATTCTCTCAGGGCTTTTGAATTGTACTGTTGGTGACTAGACGTAGATATTTTGCACTATCTGTAAGTTTGCCTTTTAAGTCACTTCCAAGATATCAAATTTGACTCCTGACACATGTTGGATGATTGAGGTTCAAATCTTAACAGCTGCAGAAGAACCATGGAAATAATTGTGCTGAACCTGAGCAAAACATGACATCTCCCAAGAGAATGGTGCATTTCTTGTGGGATGAAGCAGATCACATAGTCAAAGCCTCTCTCATTGCAGAAAAGGTAGAGAATAGCTTATTTTAGCTTATTTTTAGCTTATTTGTCTATCTACAGGAGACTGGGAGTGGAACAAATGGTCTCATCTGATTCATGAATCAGTCTTTTCTAACTATATTTCAGTCATAGTTAGACTGCAACCAGCAGACAAACCAGCCCGTTGAAAGTTTTCTTAACTCTCTCAATCCCATATTTCAGTCATTTCTGTGGGGAAACAAATAAACAAACAAACAAAAACCCAACCAACCACAACAATAACAACAACCGAACAAAGCCAACCTCAGACTGCAAAAACAGCAAACCAACAGCCTTATTTTTGTGGCACCACCATCTATAATTTTCTACTACTTTTCTATACTTGACTAATGACACATCCAGTAATTATTTTCTGTTGCCAAAAACTAAATACCATGTTTACATTTTTCTATACTCTAGTATTGAAAATTAGAGTATGAAGAAAAGGCAGAAATGAAGATGGAGAATGACACCCTTTAGATACAGTTAAAAGCAGGCACCCAAAATGTGACTGAATCAAGATAAAAGCAAAATTTTACCATTTTGGATGGATCATTGTCTGTTATATTTTAATCTATATGTAGATTAGCTGTAATTGCAACATTAAAATGGGTAGAGGAGGTTTTGAGCTATTCTTATAAAATATTTAGGGAACATGTACCTCACTGAACAGCAAGAAGAGACTTGAGAAAAAAACTCAGCAAACATAACTAACAGTTTTATCACGAATTTAGAATGCAGCGACTTAGAGAACAAACTGAAGTCTCATTTCAAACTTTCCAACTCTCATCTTTACCTAATGAAGCTTTGCCTCATTCTAAAGTGTTATAAGCACTTCTGAAGCTTATTTGTGATTGTTCACAATATCCTCACTTGTAGTTTTTTAATAGGATTTTTTTTTCTCTCCCTTACACCGTAGGGAAAATTTCCTAGTATGATCTAAAAAATTTTTTTTCTCAGATTAAACACTTTGAAAACCTTTAGACATGAAATTTTCAACACCTATTCAATGCATATTAATGAAAAATAAAAATCTTTATATGGCAACTCTTTGCAGACACTTTAACCCTTTGTAACAGCAGACAATAATAGCTAGATGAATTTTAAATACCTTTCTTAAAATACCACTCTTAAATCTGTGTTGGTTTGAAAGACAGGTGTGTGCCAAGGAAGGTGGGAACATCCCTTGGAATGTGACCCCCTGCCCTCTGAATTTTTATAACTTTGAATTTGTGGGGCTTTCAGGCAAATATATGGGAAAAGGAATAACAGTTCTTTACTAGTATATATAACAAGGCAAACAAATAACAACAACGGCAGCAATAACAAACAAAACCAGAGACCCAACCACAGCCTTCTCTCGGCCTCAGGCACTTTCCCCTTCGGTACAGTTACGGTCACAGCCGGCAGGGGGCACTGTTGGCTCCCGGCCGGGCAGGGCGGGTGCGATGATTCCCCCGCGACTGCAGGGGGCGCTGTGGGGTGAGCTCGGGCGCCTCTCTGCATGTGGGTAATGGCGGGCGGGCCGGCGGGAGAGATGGAAAAGGGGCTTCCTTTACAAATCCCCAGGACAGCCGATCCCAGTGCCCCCTCTGGACAGCAAATGGAGCTGTAGCAGGGACCTTGGAAACAGCAAGCTGGAACAGCAGGGACGAGCAAAAATCCCAGAGTGGTAGATGAGCTGTATCAGAACCTTGGCAGCTGGAATGGTGGGGCGTCCCGGCAGGCAAGGGCTGCGGGACTATGGTGTAGCAAAAAACCCAGCAAAGAAACGGTGGGGGCTGGGCAGTGGCAGCCCAGCTCCTGAACACGGCAGGGAGAGGCTTCCTTGGAGGGGGAAGGGGCTCAGGGATCCCAGGGTTTCCCCTGAGGCACCCAAGCAGATGGTGAAGGGTCCTTTGTTTGGTGAGGTAGGTTGTCAATAAGGTCCCAGTGCAACAGCTGCTCTTACGAGCAGAGCTCCATTTACGGTAGAAGAAAGCAGCAGGAGATGGAACCCTGCAGTGGTGGCGAATTCTTCCCACAGTGACCACAGCCTCTTTCCCCTCCAAATGCCAAGACAGCAAGAGAGAGAGAAGAGCTACACCCTTCCCCCAGCCCAAATCTCGGGATATCTCTGCCCTTCCCAGGAGAATGTCCCTCAGCTACCATAGTAAAGCCAGCTGCACTCCTCCCCCTTCTCTGTGGTTACTTTTGTCTCTCTCAAGTACCAGTCATTATTGTTTCTTAGCAACAAAATGGGAGAAAATTCCCTAAGAGAAAGGAGCAAAAGGAGAAATCCTAAACCCCAAGACTCTTACATTTTTTAATATTTCCAGGTTTTTGCTTGAGTGACGATAATAGGTATTGTTAAATACACTACAGATACCCAACAATATTTTACAGAGAAATAGAGTCTATGAACCAGTATGTCCTTTATTGAGGTAAAAAGACACAAAGAACATCTCAAAATGAAACCTGATTTCAAATCTTGTACTGAATTTCTTAGGAGTGAACAGGGAATTCTTGGCAGTAGGTATGTTAGCACTGCTCTGGGTTCCTATTTCAAATCCCACAGGTTCAACAGACTGAGTAGTGAATCGGCCCAAACCGGGCCAGGAGACACTTCAGAGACAGAGTCAGAGAAGTGGGTATTTGCTTTATTCAGCATACTGGGTGTGGGGGATTGCTCCTGCAAAGCCACACACCCCGGTGTTCCCTACAACACAGCATTATGGGTTAAATCATGAATATTCATCACATTCCTTGGGACAGACATGGTTATACAAATTATTTCTCCATTAATGTCATTAGCATACGTGCCATGCATGCGCTGTGTGTCCTGGTGGTCGCACTGAGGAAGGCTTCTCCTCTTCCTCGGGGGTCTTTCTGATGAAGATAAGTAGTCTTCCTCACAATGCACTTTTCACCTTTCTCCCCGGGGCACGCGTAGTCCTTTGAGGAACGATTCAGTGGTTTCTGAGATGATCCTTGTCCCCTCTATCTTGACAAGATTAGGGCAAATCAGGCTTCTTAGGTTTTGTAATTAACATTTGCTGTCGGAATTAACATTTGCTGTCTCCTAATAGTTAACTGTGCTTACATGAGTTAGCTTTTGACCACCCCTTCTTCATTAGTTCAACAGTCACAGTAGTTTAAATATTGAACAGGAGCTGTTTCCAGAAATTACCTACCTCTCACTGTAATACAAAATAATTCTTGTAGATACATTATTTCATACCTTATGAAAATACATTTGAAATAAATTCACTCTTTGAGTATGCTTTGAGGAAGTCCAAGTAGATCCTAGTCGGGAAGCAAAGCAAAACAAGAGAAAGCTACAAAAGAAAGGGACTTTTAATCTTTTCCATTCTTGGAAGCACATCACTTTTTCCAGCCAAATTCAGTGGAAAAGTACACCTATGTTTTAGCATATTACTTATTGATATGTATTTGGTTGGCTGGTTGTTTCCTTTTTCTTCCTGATGAGGTCCCCTCTCAGTGTTCTCTTCTCAAGCCCGAACAATCCCAGCTCCTTCAGCCTTTCCTTATAAGAGAAATGCTCCAGACCCTTCATCATCCTTGTAACTCCACTGGAGCTGCTTCAGGAGCTCCATGTCTCTCTTGTCCTGAGGAGCCCAAAACTGGACACAGCACTCCAGATGTGCCTCACCAGGGCTGAGCAGAGGGGCAGGTTCATCTCCCTTGACCTGATGGCAATACCCTTCAGAGTCTTTCCAGAAGAGCCAGAAAAGTTTGCCCCTTTTTCTAGACTAAAAGCAGACCTTAATTATTATATTTCCCCAAGATCACCACATAGGAAATAGAGAGAGCAGGTCATAAGTGTAGATGTTGCTTCACTGTCCATTATTGCTTGCTGTTTGTAAGTTCCAAAATTGCACAGAGACTCTTCTGAAAGTCCTCAATGAAGAAGGAGTGTACATATAGCACAATATATCCAGAAGATCTACATCTGCAGTGCAATACTTGACAGACAGCCTGAGAGTAGAGAAAAATGTGGAAACTTGAGATTATATCAATGTACCGTAGTTACAGGTTTTCTAACATGGAGATCTAACTTCTAATAGAAAACATTCTCCTTGAATGCATATATTTATTTTGATCCAAATGCCCTGGGACAACCTGTGAGGCCCTTTAAATATAGTAAGAATCTTTGATTTGCAGACTCTTATGAGAGATAAGGGACCAAATGCTTCATCCATTCTTCCTGCCCACAGCTTCAATTATAACAGCTACTAGCTATCTCAGCAAGGAGCAATTGTTTATTTTCATCAAATGACCTAGCAAAGCAATAAACATTATCAAGGGGTTTTGAGACACAAGAATGTGCTATTTACTCCAAGTACATAGATAGGCATAAATGTGCAGAGTTTCATTCCGATTTCTCTTGTGGTATTTTATATGTAAAGACTGAATCCATCTCAAATATCAAATTCTAAAATAGCTCTAAACAGTTACATACACAGTTCTTCATGCAATTTACTAACAAAACTAGAAGCAGAGTACTGGGTTCAAGCTACAGTAAATTTCAAATATATACCATGCAAAAGTTTTTTGACCATTTTTCTCTGTTATGCAATACAGGATTACTTGTATAAATATTAAGTACACATAAATATGACTACTTGAATTTTAAAGGTCTTGTGATGAGCCATTTGGCCATAGGTGCCCTAGCAAACAGTTTCAGCTCGGCTTACTCCTTTTGCTTGTATGTTTTCTGTTGCCAAAAAAAGAGAGAATAAAGGCAAGGTTCTCACTTAGGGTCCATAGGGTTGGATTAAAAATAGAGTGGAAAAGATATACTTATGTTCAAAGTCAATGTGTTTCTGTCAAGAGCTCAGTGCAAAGAAACAATCTGGCTAAGTCTGTTTCATTTCGATTACCTAAAATCTCAGCTTTTCCTAAATATGATGCTGGGGTCTGGGAGTTCCTTTCTTTCGTTCTTTTCCTCTTGAGGAATTTTTTCCCCATACTAAGGGATAATTCCTGGGTGCTGAAGAGAGACAAAAGGTCTGGCTACAGTGGGGAGGGGACTAACTGCCCTCTTTTACCTGGGTACAGGCTAGGTTTTTTTCTTGGGCTCTCGGCATTCAGAGGGGACAGAAGCTGCAGTCGGTGTGGGGAGGAGGTCACCAGCACTGTAGGATTCTGCCTTCTGCTACCTTCTTTTTCTGCAGTGAGTGGGGATTTCTGCTGGCCGGAGCAGCCGCTGTGCTGAGACCCTATCCTTAACATCCTACCTCACTAAAAAGGAACCCTTTCACCATCTGCTGGGGTGCCTCAGGGGGCCCGGGACCCCAAGCCCACCTTTCGCCGTGCCGCCGGGAGGCAGCTGCCCTGCCTCCGCCATTTCTTTGTTGCTGTTTTGAGCCTTCGCTACACTGCAGTGCTGCCAGCACTGCACCCCCTGCCCGCCAACAACTCCCAGAGTTCCCACTGCTGCTTCGGAGTTCAATACATCTGGTCTACCATCTGGGATTTTTTGTGCGCATCCCTGCTGTTCCAGCTGCTGCTCCCGAGAGAGTCCTGCTGGGGCACCAGGATCGGCTGCCCAGGGGGTTTGTGAAGCCTTTCTCCCATCCCTTCCCGGCTCACATCCATCATTGCCGCCTGCTCCCCGAGCTCGCTCCGGAGCGCCCCCTGCAGCCGGGAGCCGCCAGTGCCCCTGCCGGCCGTGAGCATCACTGCACCAAAGGGGACAGGGTCTGACAGCTGGGAAGGTGTCACTGGGTTCTGGTCCTGTTTGGTGTCACTGTCATAGTTATTGGTTTTTTGTTTGCCTTGCTATATGTATATATATACGCATATTAGTAAAGAACTGTTATTCCTGTTCCTCATATCTTGGCCTGAAAGCCCCTTAATTTCAAAATTATAATAACTTGGAGGGGAGGGAGTTATATTTTCAGTCCAAAGGGGGTTTCTGCCTTCCTCAATAGACACCTGTCTTTCAAAACCAAGACAAATGACTAGACTCTACTATAGTTTTGACTAACAAAAAAGAAAAAAGGAATGAATCCTTATAAATTTCAAAATGTCTGCAAGATTGCAGTAGGTTACCTCTGAGACTGACCAAAATTTAAAGGAGATATCATTTAGAGATCATGGGAAAAGTATGACCTTTTAGAAAGTGTAAGTCTAGCCAACGCCAAAAACCTGTGGTATTCTGATCAAGCCTCTTGTTAAGAGACTTAATTTGGTCTTGACTCTGGCTAAAACTGAGTGTTCAGTACCACTGAATCAAGGAGCTTTATCTGAGTTGGCCAGAAAGTTTTAGGCCAAACAATTTCTCTATAAAATATGACATTATTAAAATGTACATTTTTGTAGGAAATTATGAGAGATATTTTGTTTTACTGAGTGCAGATTTATTGGAAGAAAAGTTTCAGCTGAAACTCAACATGTAAATCAAATTCCTATGGACAACCACTTTTCATTTTGAAGCTATGTTTAGTAAAAATTACTAAAGAAAGACAGTATTGACATAAAGAAATGTAAGTTTGTGATTATCTAAGTGAAATAATTTTATCTGCTCCCCACCAAAAATTCTGTCTGTATAATTTTTTACCATTTTTTACTTTTCACCCTATTTTTATGAGGGCATATAATGTACCCTTTACTAAATGTTCAGGACATAAAACTTTGTTTTCTTGCCTTGTGTATTATTGAACCTTATCCGCTATCCCTAGTTAATTGATTAATACTTAGTAAACCAATACTCGTTTGAAGTTTGGTTGTGTACCAAACACATGGGACCAACAACTGCTGCAATTAATTTTTACACTTTTACATGGCAGGTCAATTTAATATTATTTTGATCTATACTTCATGTTTACTTATTCTTTCTAGTTGGAGATCTTTATGTGCTCTTCATATCTATTATTTTCTCTCTGGATCCTTATAATTTAATTTTGTCTGCTTTCAATTTATTAACTGCTAACCTGGATGACATGCAGAGCCATGATTTATCTTTTATTTTCTTTCTTTTAATACCTATAGTCCTTGTTAGAATGGCTGAGGGACATTTCTCTGCATCTGGAGCCATAAGGCTCCATAAGGCATAGCACAGCTCATATCCATATAACTGAAGTCTCTTTTCTTCCTATCAAAGGCAGACTGTCAGAACTGGCTGTTGGCATGGTCATTAACCTATGCATTCTATGACCAGGAATAGAATAGAATAGAATAGAATAGAATAGAATAGAATAGAATAGAATAGAATAGAATAATTTCACTTGCAAGAGACCTACAGCAGTAACCCAGCTCAACTGCCTGACCACCTCAGGCCTGACCTAAAGTTAAAACATGTTATTAAAGGCATTGTATAAATGCCTGTTTTAAACACTGACAGGCTTGGGGCATTGACCACCTCTCCAGGAAACCTGCTTCAGTATTTGACCGCCCTCTTAGTAAAGAAATGCTCCCTAATGTCCAGTCTCAACCTTCCCTGGAGCATCTTTGAACCATTATCATGTCCCATCACTAGATCTCAGGGCAAAGAGTTCAGCACTTTCCTCCTTCATTTCCCTCCTCAGGAAGCTGTAGAGAGCAATGAGGTCACCCCTCGGCCTCTTTCTTTCCAAACTGGACATGCCCAGAGTCCTCAGATGTTCCTCATGGGATGCAATTCCTTCCAGCTCTTTCACCAGCTTTGTTGCTCTCCTCTGGATGCACCTAAGGAATTTCACATCCCTCTGAAATCGCAGGGCCCAGAACTGCACATGTGCTCAAGGTAAAGCCACACTGAGGCTGAATACAGGAGGATAATCACCTCCTTTGACAGCTGGTGATGCTGTGTTTGATGCCCCCAGGATGGGGTTTGCCCTCTGGGCTGCCTGGGCACAAATGGCTGGCTCAGATTGAGCCTGCTGCCAACCAGCACTCCCAGATCCTGCTGCCCTCCAGCCACTCCTCCCACAGTTTGTAATTGCACCTGGCAGTACTCTATGATGTACTCTACCATGATCTGCATCTACTTCCCAGATGCAGAATTTGGCATTTTGTCTTGTTAAACTTGATCCATTAATGTCTGCTCAATGCTCAAATCTATCTAGACCCCTCTGCAAGGCCTCTGTCTCCCAGGAGACCCAAGAGGACCTCCCAGGTTGGTATCAACAGCAAGCCTGCTAATGGTGAATTCAACTCCAGCATTGAGATAATTGATGACTACATTGAACAGAACTTGCCCTAGAACTTGAGTCTGCCTGTCATCACATATCAGATGTTCCAAGGGGAGCACTATTCATTTCACAGAAGGAATAATCGTGAGTTAGCACTCAGGTCCAAGACCTCAGCTGTTGCACTGACCGCTCAGCCGCCCGGAGGCCTGGCAGGCAACAAGTTCAGGTGCCTCGGCAGCAAGGCAAATAGAACTCTGTTCGGTGGCAAAAGCTCTCCAGGGAGCTGCCTGCCCTTGGCTCACTAGGGAGCAGGCTGCAGTGTGGTAGTTGCGAGGCAACAGGAGAGGGTGAAGAAGCAAGAGAGGGACCTCCTGGTGCTGTAACTCCAAGCTTTATTCTCTGCCCTCAGAAGGACAGAAAGAACGCGCAGCAGGAATGAGAACATCCAGGAAAGGTGGAGTTTGGATTTTGCTGGGCAAGTTAAACCAAGGGAAAAGGGGGAGGAACAAGGGAATACACCAATAGGAGAATGACGAGGGGTGACAGGGAACAAATCACAAAAGGTTAGGGGAGGAACACGTTTGAATTAACCAGTGGGGAAGCGAACTGAACAGAACTCTCTCGAACTTATCACGGGAACAAAGGAGCTCCTAGAAAAGAAGGAGGAGATGCCGTCAGGGTGACACCCAGTGGGAGGTGATCTTAAACCTAGGCCCTGCCTTCAGGTCTGCCCTCAGGGTCGGGGTCCTGGGCTGGAAAGTCCACCCACTGGATGTCACTCAGCCCCAAGGTGGGCTGGTGCCAGAGGGCACTGCAATACTCAGCCCTAAAGTCCAAGGTTATTTCTAAGGAGATACACAGAGTTGTTCAGTAAAACAAAACTACCATCAAGGGACTTTTATTTGTTACACAAGCATTCCAGAAAAAGTGGACAGGCAAGAGTCAATTCCCAAAAGCTTGTAAGTCAGCAGCAATTTGGCATGTCGGTTAATAGGATGGACATGTTACTTTTGTGGAGTACCTTCCTGAACTGCTTCCTAGATCCTGTCACTCTCTGACCCTGAGAGTGTCCCCTGAACAGGGAAAGCATCAGTGACCATAACTCCAGTGCAGCACTTGCTCATTCCCAGATATAAATGTGCAGGTGGCTGCACCCTGCGCTTTTAATCCATGAAGATAATGCATACAGTATAAATATATATATTTGATAAGACTTTAAATTTAAAATCTTGTCATTTAATGGCAGTAAACAGAAATAAATGGGCAGTTGTAGCCTAAGAGGTGTTACGATGCAGTTTAAGCTCAGAAGAGTGAAGAAAGCTGTCTCTGTATAAAGTGGAAAGAACTTTGAAAGTTCAAAATATTCCCAAAAATGAGATTAAAACCAAACGAGATTAAATGTTGATGCCGAAAAATTGATATCTTTTTATTTAATGGTAAGAGAGGCAAAAAGAAAGAAAGAGAGAAGTAGAGAAAAGTTAGAAAAACCAAGGTTACTTTAAAAAGCACAGGATAGATCACCACCACACTGTACTACCTTGTTGCTGCTGAGATGGGGTAGGGGGAGCGGAGCAGTTTGCGCCTTTTTTTCCTGCTGTTTGAAGCGTTTTAGCTGCCTCCTCCGAACTCTGAAGTCGTTCGGTTGGAATGCGGCGGCCCCTCCTCCGAGATGCAGGCGCGGTGCCCGGTCGCTGCAGACAAACCTCGGTCCACTCGCGGTGCTCTCGACACGGGACGCAGGAGCAGGGACAGGGGTTCCACAGCTCCCTCGGGGTTTCGGTTCAGGGGTGCAGATTTGGGGGATTCTCCCCAGGCGGGCGGCATCGGCTCCCGGAAGCCTCAGGGTGTGTCGCGGCAGGCAGTGGTGGTGGCGGGGGGGAAGGCAAAGGTCAGGGATTCTGCCCTCCGCTTTCCCCTCCACATTTTGCACCAGTTTTGCCTTCCTTTTTATGGGTCTCAAGGTGGGCTACTCACGGCCCATACCACACGTAGTTTTCAGGTGTTCAAGGAAGATTATCATAAGCAGACATAATGACGAAGCACTTTTGAAGCCTTTCAGGTGTTGAGCAGCCATAATAACGAAGCATTTTTTGAAGCTTTTCTCTTATTTTTAGGTTCTTACAACAGGGATACCAATAAGCATCTAAAATCCTTCAAGCCAAAGACAAGATCCACTTTTCAACCATCGCTATCACCACTGTGCAAAGTTCCAGTGCTCAAACACAAACAGAATCTTCTGCTCTGATGCAAATTACCCTGTTCATAGAAGACCCTCACTTGTACTGCTAAAATCACAACTAAGATGCTTACAGTAGCAGCAAAAATGTTTAACATGGGTAATTGATATTGATTTTAGCAGCAACTATTCACTTGAATGGGCAGAAGGCAAACAGCAGCAGGAGAAGTTGCTTTTTTTCTTAATGACTTTTCTGATTTGTGGAACTTCCAGTTAATAGGGCAGGCAATACAATAACTTTTATTCTATTTCCTTTGTGAAAGAAAATGCTTTCTAGAAGCATTCACATTGAAAAGATTGTGACTTTTAATATTTTGGAAGTACATCACCATTACACAGGAGAGGATTCCTATCTGTATTCATGTTCTTGAACTTCCTTGAGTGCCCCAGATGTCCTTGTCTGCATTGTATGCGCCACAAATGCTTGGGGATACACTGGGAATAGCACATAGCTCAGTACTGGGTTGGAGCTTTGCCAGAAGGTATAGGCTTGCAATTCCTGCAGCTGAAGAAATACAGAGAGCAAATGGGATATTACATGAAATAGATGACAGAGACTTTTTGTTCATTAAAATCAGCAAAAAAGTAAAGAATAAAAGGAAGGGGGGCTGCTTAACAGGACGTCTCTAGTTTACATTAAAGGGCAAAGAGCAAAGGGGGGGGTTGTTTAACAGGATGCCTGTAGTTTAGACTAAAGGAAGAAGAACAAAAGGGGGGGATTGCCTAACAGAATGTATGTAGTGTAGATTAAGCTTACTTATCAGAGCATTGTGAGATTTTAGCAGACGCAGAGAAATATTGTTTGACCATATACGGAGAAAGTCATTCAAAGAACACAGAGGAAGACGACCGGCCTTCATCCCTCGCCCACCAAAAGGAAGAAGAAGACCCCTTAGCAACAGATCGCGCAAGCGCAGAGTACACCAGAACCGCTTCATGAAGAGGAAACTGAAGAGTATAAAAGCAGTGACTTTGGGAAGGGAAATTGTGTGCCGTTGGTGGAGCGAGACTCCCCGGTCGCCCAGCCGCTGTTTTGCTTGCTGTTGCTTGCTTAATAAATTAATTTGATCTAATTGACCTGGCTCCTTGTCAATTTACTGGGCCACATCTATAACATTACAGCCCTTGCACAAATGCTCATTTTTACTCCATGAAGGACTGTACACCAGTCTGATCTGACTGTAGATACTTAGGGGAATGTCTGAAAAATGCATTTTGTCAGTGTTACAAATGAGAGAGGAGCTTGGACAAGTCCTGCGTTTGGCTCAGATTTCTGGCAGTAGCTATGTCTGAGGTGGCCTGCACCCCAGATCACTCTCGCTCACAAGTTCTTAATAATGGCCAATTAGGTCTATTACAAAATGAATTATTTATTGAATACAGACAAAAGTAACAGACATAAGACTATAAACAGGCTACTTACTACACAGAATAAAACAAAAATAACTACTAGTAGATAAAATACAGTGCATGATAAAGGTACCTATATTACAGTTAGAAAAGAAACAGTGTAGGTTAGGATGCAATATAACTTACCACCAAATTGATGATGGAGTACATGTAGAATTCTTTCACTCAATTGCCAGGGAAAGTATCCAAATTCTGTGGGAGAAGTCCTACACATTTCCAGAGTGTGTGTAGGAGGCCTCTGCCTCCATGAAAGTTTGTGTAGCTCTTACAATTTGTAAAGTAGTGTCTCTCAGTCAGGAATTCCAGTTTATCTCCCCACATCTGTTCTCACACCCAGTTGTTTATTGGGAATTCTACCCCTGGCATGAGAGAGAGAAATAACTGACTAGCCAGTGACAACTTACTAGTCAAATGAGCTGGCCTGGGTTATCTCATCAATTCATGGTGGCGGGGAGAATGTCTGGAGCTATGGCACCAGCTGATGGACAGAGCAGATAAGCTCTTCTGTAGTAGGGGGGATGTCATGCCACAGTCAGAATAGCTAAAATTTTTTAGAATATTTGTGGCTAGATTTATTTTATTCACCAACATTTCTCACTGGAATAAGATTTACAAAATTTCGAGGACATTTGCAGAGCTAAATCTTGACCTTTTGTTCAGTCTTTTCACGAGCTGCTGCTACCAGGACGTGTTCCTGGAAGAAATGCTGTGAATGCTCCAGCACGTGTTGAATGAGAAGGCACCCCATATCCCTGAGACTACAAATCTGAAATCTGCTGGCTAGAAGCATACATGGAGATTTGCCATTAATCATTCCAATTTGGAGCTCCTCCTCAGACATATACGTACACTTGAAGGTTATTTTCTGTAGAAGAATAACCACTCTGACAGTCAAACTCAACTTTTGTATGGTATAAGTGTAATAAGCTAAGGCGTGATTACCTCACTTATAGGAAAAAAACCCCTAATCAAGACTAGTGATATCTGCGTTGACATATATAGCTGATGCTTTTAAAGAACTGTTAGTCTCACTTGCAAGCATTTTTTAAATTACTTGAGTGGGTATGGGGATTCAATATTTAATCAGCACAAAATATGTAGGTAATTCTGAAAATATTTCAACCACTATTAGGAAGAAAGGAAAAGTCTTATTAAATCTTTGTTCTCTATTTCGTAGAAAGGATACAACTGTACACTGCAAAGAACAAGAAACAGATTTGTTTAAAAATTACTTCTGTGTATAAGGAAACACACCATACCAGCATCCTATGGAACCATGAATAGATGTCCTTTGTTCCTTTCTCTTCCTCCATCTCTTCCCTTTTGTCATGCTTTCTCAATCCACATAAATATAGTTGTATATCCTCTTAACACCAGCTTGAGGAAAGGAAGCACTGTTTCAATTTTTCAGCGATACCAAAGAGTAGATGCCCATGTGAAGCCCTGGGTCACAGAGCAAGTTTGTGACCGACCTGGGTAATGCAATGTATTTTTCAGAGTTTCAGATCAGGCCTTTATTCACAAAATATTTCAGCCTTCTAATAAAGACTCGTCACCAATAAATGAAATGCTGTTGGCAGTTGAATAAATATGTTTTCTTTCTTCACTTTACAGATGGCAGAAGGAGTCTTTAAAAGTTTCAGGGACATGCAGATAAAAGCTGGATAATTACAATTTACAGAATAATATAAAACTTTAAGCCACAAAGCAAGACAGTAGATAAAAATAACCATGAGAGGAGTCATATGGGTTCCATTAAAACATTACACTAAGCATAAAATACCACATCTGCCCAACTTCTTGACAAGATCTCGACTCCAGCCACTTAGGCTGGACAGCAGATATGCTTTATATTCCATGGTGGCAGAAAACAGCTTAGGCAGCAGGCAGCTTAGGCTACAATGATGTTGGGCCAGGCTTATCAGACACCACCTGGAGAGCACTGCAATACACTGCAGCTCGGGCTTATTCCAGCAACAGCACATCAAGGACCTTGGCTTCAGTAGGCTTCAGAGGAACAGAAAAGAGTCACAAATGCCTAGTAGTTATTATTCATGTGAAAGTAGGAACTGGGAAAAAGTTGGTGTGTGCTAAGGCAGATTCCTGTTTGGAAAGCAGTGAGCTTTGGCCAGAGGGCTGGCTAGCAATCCAAACATTCCAGCTCTGGGGACCAGCAAAAATAAGCAAGGAGAAACATGCCAAAGAAAATTAATATGCAGTTTGCACAGGAAAAAGAACAGTTAGTGTACTTTAAAGTCTTTTCATATACAAACTCAAATCCTCCCTCCATGTACAGGACACCAGAAGTATTGTCAGCAACAAAGGATGCAAGAAGTACAGAAAACCACAATATGTCCTATTTTTGTCCTGTATTAATACTGGTCAATTTGGGCTTACTTTGTATACTAAAGCACCAAGATTTGAGAAATGGTAAGCACGTGCTTTCTTAACTGCCTTCAAAGGGAGTTGTAGGCGGTGCCAAAATCTCTTGGAACTTACTACTGTAGCTAAATAAAGAATTATTTAGCTACAGTAGTAGTACTACAGAACAGTAGTTCTGTATTCATTTGCTCTGTATAGGGAGCAGAGAATTTAGGAGCATATAAGGGACTGAGTAAAAACCCCAGTGGTATTATTTTAAAGTAAATCAGTTAAGTTTTTAAAGTGTCTTCCAGAACCCAAGACAGGTCCTCCTCTGTCTTTTCAGTCAGAGTATTCATCTTCTCTTTCTGATTATGAAAAGAAACTAATTGAGACAAAACTGACCTAAATTAAATGCCTTGGAGTGCAGGTAGAGATTAGGAGGGCTACACCATAAACTTCTGAGATGTAATTTCCAGCATTAAAATTGCTACTTTAAAACTCCTGGATTATATGTAACATAGTAGTAAATTTTAATCCTTACGATTTTTGCAGTTCTGGGGTCAGATCTCTTTATCTAGGGCTTCCAAAGGACATTCAACTTTACAAGCAGCTTTTTTTTCCCTCTCCCACTCCTGGGTTGGCAGAAGAAAAGACAAATGAAATCTTGTTAATATTTATGTAATAATCAGAAATTTATTTATAAATTATTTTTAATTTAGATGATATAAGAATTTCCTCAGTTCCAGCACAAACCAATTCATCAAATTTATCTTTAATCTGAGAAGTAGAGCAGGATACAGAGTTTATATGTCATCCAAACAATTTCAACAGAAAGACCAGTTAATTTGTTCTATTAAACATGCCAAACTTGTATCATATAATTCCTTTCTCCTTCAGCCAAACCATTGATGTGTCTACGATGTGTTATCTCAGGAACTAGAAAGTCTTCAGCACAAATAAAGCCAAGAGAAGTTGAGAAACTGACATCATTCATTCAATTGTTGTTTCAGCTTGATAGTTTCATTTTGAACAAAAGCCGTATTCTCTCCTCTCCTCACCTCGCAGTTACAACTGCAGGACACATGTGAAAGAAACATTCTCCAGTCTAGTTTTCAAGGGGAAAAAAGGCTGTGATGGCATCCAGAGAAATGTGACTGTTATAAGCAAAACAAAAGACAAAAATGTCAGTGTGCTGGTCACAAAGGCATGGTTGAAGAATAGTGTTTTGGTTTCATGCATGGTCCCAGAGGACAAAAGTACTATGTTAGCATCATGTTTCAATAAACACAGGCCTCCAGGGAAACAGTTCTGTTACACAAGGAAGTAAGAAGCAAGCTGTGCTTCCCCTTTTGAGAGGGGAAAAAAATGCTCTTTCCATTCTGACTTGCTTTCTATTTAGGATAATAGGAAAACTCGTTTGTTTCAACCAGTGGTACTATATGCCAGACAAAGAAACTATATTCAGTCCAGCCAGTGCTGGAGTATTTTCTTCACTTTATTTTTTCAGTCCCAATAGCCTCGCTGGCATATTTAGCATGCAAATTTTTCAGAGCATAAACCCATAAGGAAATGCAGTACTGACACAACTACAGTTACATGGCTCATCAAAATATTCATATAGAACATACAAAAGTAGATAAATCTATATCTACAGCTAAAGCAAAAAGAGAAGATGGAGATAACAGGGTCCTAATAATGTATGGCTTGCTTTAATGACCATATGGTATAGTTAGAGATGAACACGTAAAATAAAAAAGTATATGTTTGTATAATACAAATCAGAGAAGCACCAAAAACTAGCCAAGATATTTGGGGTTCCCAAGGACACTTAAAACTGCTTGCTAACAATATTTTATACAAAAAAGGGAAAAAAAGAGTAGGGGAATCTTTGGGAACTGTTTTGTTTTGCTTTTTTTTAAATTCTAAAGAAAATATAAGAAAATTTTGAATGGTAAGTTAATTAAACTTTAAATTGGTTTTTGTCAGTAGAAATTACAGTACTGTGGAAAAGCATACCCAGAAATTCTTACTGTGTTCATTATGCACAGACACTGGTTGAAACTTCGTTTCAGGAAACAGAGGCAATATCCTTGTTTCACCTGTGAGCTGAGACAAATCTCTTGGGTCCTTCAGCTTTCTCATCTGCAGAGACGTGACTATATTGTTTTATGAGGTGGCTGGGGCAGTAGTGAAAGTAATACATGAAGACAAAGTGTTATTTTAAACACACAAAAATACGTGTAAAATATGAAAATGTATTTGTCACTAGGGAACTTGTTGGGCTTTATGATTCACATCAAGTAAGCTTATTTATAGAATCATAGAATGGTTTGGGTTGGAAAGGACCTTTAAGATCACCCGGTTCCAACCACCCTCCTATGGGCAGGGACACCTGATGAGCTACGTGGCAAGAGAAATTTGACTCAATACCAAAATATTTGTAGGCAGCTACATAATACAGTATCGCGGCCCTGGGGTGTCGCAGGGGAAAGGCAGACCCCGTCCGGGGTAGATGAGGCTCCGGGCGACGGCCGCGATAAGATGGAAGAGTGTCCTCACTGCCAATAGCGCTGGTAGCGCTCCGCATGCACCGGGTGTAGAACAGGGAAGGCGATTAGGGAGCCGCAGGAGATAAAGAAGGAGGAGGGGTCCTCGGATGGAGTTCCAAGCCTTTATTGCCTGAAGGGGTCCAAAGCCGAAGAACCGGGGACGGCGGGCAGCCGCCTACATTTATAACCTTTGGGGGAATTGGGAATAGACCAATCAGGGTACAGAGAGCAGGGTTAGACTCAACAGGATTGGGCACAATTGACCAATGGGGAAAGGGATTAACAGGGACCAATCAAGGGGCGAACTGGGGAGAACTTTCTAGAGGGGGTACTTGACTGACAAGGGGGTGGGTACAAGGGGTGGTAACTGGCTGCCCAGGGGTGGAGCAGGGGTGGAAACAACTAGGTGATGGACAACTAGGGGAAACAGAGGTGGATACAACTGAATGACAGACAGTCTAAGAGGAGGAGAAGGTGGTAAGTTCATGGGCGGTATCCCTGGGATCCTTATCATACCAGGTAATCGCCTGGGGCGATTCTGGCATGACAGGGCACACCGCCACAATACAGAAAAAGCAAATTTTCTATCAAATACTACTTTGGTCAATTAATTGTAAATTGCTTATTGGAACTATTAAGAAATATGCTTATTTTAATTTTTAAATTATTAGAAAATATAGGGTTATGGAGAAGAATAGGATTTCACAATGATCTATTCAGTTTCTAGTAAGATTCAGATTTGCATTTCTGAATGAAAAGTAGAGAATAAGCTTACTAAATTTACAAACTACTCCAAGATACAGTCATCCATCTACACAGGAACTCAAGATAATAATTCAAATTGTTTCAGTTGGAGCTCCAGCCTGAGAAGTGGGGAATGCAATTCAGAATACTTTGAAGGATAGATAAAATCATGGAACTATAGAATCACAGATTCATTTAGGTTTGCAAATACCTTTATCCCTTCTGAGGCGTTTATAACCATCCAGGGCAGCACTCCAGTTGTGCAAGTCATTCCACCATATTTCTGTGACCATCCAGAGTCAGACACTGTCACATGAGCTTCAGGGTCCTGGCATCTCCCTCAGCTCCTCCTGAGCTTTCCCTGGTTTGGTAAACTTCTTTTTATCTGTTGTTTCTTGAAGAAGTCTAGGTTTGGATGTTGCTTTTTAGGAAGATATTGATCAACTGTAGAGAGCCCAAAGAGGAGTACTGAGAAACAGGAGACGTCTGGAAAATCTGACTGATGAAGGCCCATCAAAAACATTGTGGCAGGAAACACTGATCTGCAAATGTCGATTGTTTAGTTATAAAGAAGAAGAGAATAAACCCTTTTTTTTTGTCATTTGTGGGAAGAACGGAGAATAGACAGCTGAAATGGAGGCAGGGAAATTGAGATTAGGCTCAACAAGGCACAGAACAACTGGAAATCAATGCCAAAGAAATATATTCAATTTCAAGCCTTGCAACTTAAAAAAAAAAAAAACAAAACGTGCCCCTGATTTGATGCAACAGATCCCAGTTTTGTGTGGGTGATGGTCATCATGACATCTTGAGGTATTTACTACACCTATCATCTGTGATTTCTACGTTCATAATAATCTGAGAGAACTGTACTTTTGTATTAACTCCAGTGAAGTCACTATGGTTTCATACTGATGAACTTGAAAGGAGAAACTGTCTTAAAATGGCCAAAAACTCCTAGACCTTTTTCTTTTTGTTTTCAAGTGGATGTTCCTCTCTCTTGAGTCCACTGTTATCTTTGCTACAGATTTGTCCTTCCAGCAGTTCTGTGCTATTGCCCCTTGTTTCAAACAAACAGGAAGAATTTGTAGGCATATGCTGTGCACTCAGAGAGAAACTTCTTGGGGCTTCGACTGCATTGTGCGTCCATGAACAGTTGGAGTTGACAGTTTTGATTTCCCAGAGATAGGTAAGTGGATGACAAAGATCAATGACTGTTTCACTGGAAACTTCATCTTGCTTCCAGACAAGAAATGGTAGGGAACTGAGGCACTGGGGAGCTCAACTTGCCTTTCACAGGGAAGAGCAGGGAGCCTAGTCGCCATCACCCAAGAATGCCCAGTGTATTTCTCAAAGGATCACCAAATAGGATATTCAATGAACAATGTACCTGTGTAATATTTTTTAAGGTGTTAACAACGTCTTCTACTTCTTTTAATGTGTTAGAGATTGGTTTGGAGAAGCTGTGATAAGCACCACAATATTTTCTTTTCCTCTCTTCTTAACACTCTCCTGTGAGGTTCAAGACAACGGTATTGTTTGTAATAAAAGTCTGATGGGACAGAAACCTAGTAAAATAATTTCTCATTTTCTTTTTTTTCTTAATTGTTTGCTTTCCTCAAGAGCTGGTGCCTCAGCTGCTAAACTTTTCAGAGGAGAGTAAAGAATACTAGAAAAATTTGTGTCACTAGATATTTTTATGTGTTTAAAGTAAATTTCAATTGAAATTTCTAATGGAAATATTGAAAATATGACCTGTTGCCAAGAAAGCACTGTAAAATCATCTGAGAGTAGCTCAGATAGAAAATAATTTAATATATTAACAGAAAGCCTATGCTCATTCAACTTCTACTGTCTGAATAGATCAGTCACAGGGAAGTGTAGGAGGATCTTGCTGAAATGACAGCAATGTCACACAACCTCAAATTTAATTACTTCAATAGAAAACTCCTTTGGTCCAACTGTTAATTGACTTCCTCTGATGATAGCAAGGTGAATAATCTTTTTTTATTATTATTATATTTTTTTAGGTTCTTATTTGGTGACTTGAATGGGGCAATTTTTAGTGAAGCAATCTTATAAGCTTTTAAAATGCCAGTTTTAATAGAGTGTCCCCTGTTGAAAGGCAGATGGGAGTGCACTATTATTGCTATATAGACAAAATTTGTATGCCACAATTGACCTGCTATAGTCAATAAATACGTTTTTAAGATATCAAATTATTGCCTCTCATCAGCAATATACTACCAGTTTGAAATTTGAGAAAGATAAACAATTGATTGAAGAATATAATATTCTGGATCCTGTTGTTACTATGAAAACAGGACGTGGCTTTTGTTATTGTTATACCGGCTTTGAAAACTTTTTCACCTGGAAATTTTATTAGTAAATTTATGTCTTTTTCTAAAACTCACCTACCTAGGCTGACACCTCATTTAACAAATTGTTGTGTGTATTCACTTCAGAGCAATCTGCTGTTAACATACCTTCTTAAGTTTTGCCATTTTTCATATGAAATTTTTGAAGGAGTTTAGGAAGAATCATCCATTTTTAAGACACACTGACAGTAAAATCAAGTTTGCTGGCCAAAAGAAAACAACACGGTCTGAATATTTCTCAGTTTTCTCCTAGAATAAACCTTCCATTAAAGTGTTGTATACTATTATCTAAAGTTTGCTTTCTTTGTTAAAAATCTTGGGACGATTTCTGAATGCTGCATTACTGTTATTCCCCATACCGGTGCTCTAGGAGAATTCAAATCTCATGACCAAGAGCCATCTTAGCTTATCACAGAGAATAGCTGAGTTAGTCTTGTGGTAGAAAGAATGAGCTGACTGAACTATTTTCTATATTTATAGTATTTGTTAATGGAAGAGACCCACACAGATGTATATTAGGCTGATAGTCCATTTTACCTAATTAAAAATTACTACAGCAATCCAGTGGAAGTGAAAACATTTCTCCTTATTAAAGCAGACCAATATTTTTCAATACTAGATCCATCTTTCCATCACTCACAACTTCATTAAAGTGTCAAGGTAAGACTTTCTATATTAATTATCTCTATTAGAAACACAGAACCATAGAATGTTCAGGTTGGAAAAGACCTCTAAGATCATCCAGTCCAACCATTAACCCAGCATTGCCATGTTCACCAGTAAACCGTGTCCCTAAGTGCCATATACACACATTTTTTGAACATTTCTAGGGACGGCAATTCCATCATTTTCCTATGCAGCCTGTTTCAATGCTTGAAAACACTTTCGGTGGAGATATGTTTCCTGATATCCAATCTAAATCACCCCTGGCACAACCTGAGGTCATTTCCTCTTGTCCTGTCACTTGTTACCTGGGAAAAGGGCCTAACCCCACCTGGCTCCACCCTCCCGTCAGGAAATTGTAGAGAGTGATAATGGTCCCTCCTGAGCCTCCTTTTTTCCAGGATAAACACCTCCAGCTCCCTCAGCTGCTCCTCATCAGACTTGTGCTCCAGACCCTTCCCCAGCTCTATTCCCTTCTCTGGACATGCTCCAGCACCTCAATCTCTTTCTTGCAGTGAGAGCCCAAAACTGAACACAGGACATGAGGTGTGGCCTCACCACTATCCAGTAGAGGGGGACAATTACTGCCCTGGTCCTGCTGGCCACACTATTGATGATATGATTCCAGGACACCCCCAGTTTTTTGTCTAGAGTAGTAGTGCTCTAGATATTAGGCTTGTTTTTATCGTATTTTGTGAAGAATTTTAGTCATTTTAAAAAATAAGGCCAAGGAAAATATATAGTAATTTCCTTATTGAAAGGTAAGTATGTGCTCGCTCCACAACCAGGACCAGAATTCAGAGTCTTAATTTTTTTCTTTTTTTACTTTATTTTCCAAGAGTTTCATCCTCTCATGAAGGACCAGAAAGAATTACAACCAACTTTATCAGCTACTGTGTTATCTCAGGTGACAGAAATTTATATGGGGGATCGAAATATTCAACAGTGCTGATGATTCATATGAATGTTACCATAATTAAATTTGTTCTAAAAAATTAAAAAAAAAAAAAAAAAAAAAAAAAAAAAAAAAAAAAAAAAAAAA
>VXAZ01005273.1:0-29129 GCA_013399875.1 Gymnorhina tibicen | reverse complement strand
AAATAAAATAAAATAAAATAATAAAACGCAGAAAGCAAAACTGAGGAAATTTCACACATGCATGCATACACTCATAAGATTTGTATTTAAAGAATATTCTAAGACAGGTAAAATAGAATTATTCACATGTTGGAAAAGCCAGAATCATGACTATTTGTAAATTTAATTCAGCCTCTTTTGTACATTAAAACCATATTGTTGTGGACCCGTATTCCATGTCCCTGCCTGCCTTCTCCATGTGGCTTTCCCCTTCCCCCATCTCTAGTCCAAACCACTCCCTCAGGTTCTCCCTATTGGTTCTATTATCCTAACTCCACCCTTGTACCGCCCCCCTGTTCCCCAAGATTGGGATCCCAGGAAGTCTCTCTTTGCCTTGGGGTTTGCCAGCCACCAGCTTCTCTCTTTCTCTGGGCTCTAGCCATGTGCTAGCCCCCTGCCTATGGGGGCTGGCACATGTGCTAGTCCCAGGCCTTGGGGAGTTAGCGTGGAATACAGACCTTTTGTAGTCTCGCCTCCTTTACCGCCACCGCGTTGTTGTGAGCTGACAATTAACTGGGATAGCTCGGGCTGCCGAAAGGCTGTGGGAAAGTGGTTCTCCCACTCTCCCTAGGAATGCCCTGTGGCGCTCTCAGGAAGGTTGCGGCCTGCAATACCATCGCAGAGAAACCAGGCACAGCAACACCATATAGTTGGGGAAATTTTTCCACTGAGTCCCATGAAAATAACCTGATCATACAGAAGGGATCCATTCTGAGGATGAAACATGGAATGAAACAAGGTGTCCAAGTACATTCATGGGAGGAAGCAGCAAACACATACTGAGCACTGCTGGTGAAGTTCAATCTGATTATATGCTCTTTATTTGCTGAGTGTTTGACTTAAGACATCTGCAGCCTAAGTTGCAGAGTTGATGTAAACTGATGGCTGCACATTAAGTCAATGTGAACCATGCGGAAATACGTGAATCCTATCCAATGTTCTAGACAGACAAGAAAAATGTCAAATGCTGCAAGTTACACAACATAAAAGCAACAGTTCTTTAGACAATAACCTCTCTTGCCTATCAGTCCCCATCTGTTTAGAAAAGATTAAAAAAAGCCTTTTATCATAGTGGTGTCAGAACACTGACATTACTGTTTATGAACCATTCGTCTGTGAATATGGTAAGTCCCACAGGAAAATCCATGAGGAAAATCAGTTTGGCCCCTGTGGAGGTAGAGGTTGCTGAGCCAAATGCTACAAAGCCATGCTCTTTAGGGCAGCATTGTGAACTCTGCATAAACCCTGTGCTACAGACAACAGAGAGAACGACAAAATTAGAATGGGATTAGAATGCATAAGCAAAATGGAGAAAAATGAAGACAACCTCTACTCTGATTCCAGCATTTCCTAAGTAATAAGTTATTTAATTTACAATGCATTGGTGTTATTCTAATGTGGATTTATTTTCTATGTACCACCTATAATGCTATACATCAGAAATGTTCCTTATTTTTAAAATTATTTTTAAAGGCAGACTACTGTTGAAAGAAACTTATATTTCATTATCTTATGGCTCTGCAATGCATGAATCCTTCATGTATTTATAGAGTTAATGTGTGTCTCAGAGTCAGATAACCAGAAAGATTCTTAATTGTTAAATTCATCTAAATTATTCTGCTCTTAGAGGCTGATTCTTGTAATTTCACCAATCTAAATAATTTCAGTGGGTATTTCTTATTCCATGCACTTGCATTTTCTCACTAAGTCCAAGTAATTTCACTTATTTTCCTGAATAAAAGAAGTTGAAACATCTGCTCTGCTCTGCTCTTAGTGTCTAAATCAAAAGAAATTTTTTACAAGAGGGATAAAGGCCCACTATAGCTCAAGCTGAATAGCTGCATACTTTTCTCAAAGAACATTTACTCTGATTTTAGGTTTTGGTATTTTCCTTCATATTGATGTGAATTTCATGAATAAGACCTGTGTAAAGAATTAACATAATACAGATTGCCTTGTCTAGCAAGACAGTATTTACTACAGAATCTTTAGTTCAACAGAGAATGCCCAAAATAATTTTGGTAAAACAGTTTGTTTGGTTCCTTCTTTCCTGTTTTTGTTCTCTGCTTTTTCATCAAGTATGATTTAGCAAAAACGAGTTAACAACATTCAGCAATCCCAAGGACAAGGATGAGGCACTTGCAAAGAAACAATGGGTTTTTATGTTATCACACATAACACATAGGTTTTATGTCTCCTCTAAAGTGTGTACTACAAAAAAAAAAAATCTCAGAAGCATTTACAACTACTGAATACTCAGAAAGAGCATGAAGATAGAGACACAATCTATGTTCATCAAAATGCATCTGTAAATCATGCAGATAATCAAACAACATGAGCTCTGTTATCCAGTGCCCTTATGAAAGGAACACTCCCTGTGAGTCTGAATTACATAATTCCCACAAAAGCTTGTTAAACAAACCACTTAACATACTTAACAGAATACTTACATTGTGCTCTAAATCTTAGGAGGGTAAAAGTTATCCAGTGCTTTTTATGATTCTTGTGGGGAGCAGTTATCTGGTATACATTTTAATGCAGTTTTTACAAATGATATTCACTAAATCACTATGTTTCAATATTTTAATACAATGACAATTTTTCTGTGTGTTTCAACCTATCCAGCAGCCAGTGGTTGTGGAAATTCCTAACCTAGTTTGAAGTACTGCAGGGTGCAGTAATGACCTCTTCTTTTGGCTCATTCAAAATTCCTTTTCAGTATCCTAAGATGTGTTGCAAGCAGGCTGAAATGGACTAATAAATTACTATCCCTCTCACCCTCACTTCTGCCTCTTCTTCTGTTCTATTTTTAGATACTACCACTATTGCATTATCTCAAAATTCAAATGGAAGTTCCTGCAGGAATAGGTCATGACTTCCTGCAAAATCCAATTCCCTTCTTCCCCTAAAAAGAGCAATAAAAAATGTACCAAGAAAAGGAAAAAAATGTCTTTGCCATACATTGCTTACACACACCTGCAGTAACCTGAATTTCAAAGAAATTAGTTTTAATTGGTTAAGATAAAGAGGAGACATACTCTGGATGATAAGAAAAATTTTTTGAGCTCAAAGTGAGGACAGAAATGAAGAGGGGAGAAGCTCAGCAACACCTCACCCAGGGCTGGATCCCAGAGCAGTGGTCAAGTTCCTGTTTGTTCAAAAAACAAGTATATTTTACTCCTCGAGGGAAGACAGAGCAACAGATGGACCCAGAAGTCAACCCATCACTGCTGGTTTCTTACTCCAGTAAGTTGCAGCTCTTCTACCACAAAGCCTGTGATCAATTTTCAATACAATTATCTAGCACGGGAAACCTTGAGCTCTTTAGAAGTTCAGTTCTAAAATCAGTTAAATGTAGAAAAGGTCAACATGAACAAACCAAAACCAATAAAATCCAATCCTATTAAGTGAAGAAAATAGAAATAGGAATTTAATAGAAAAAGGAATTTACACGCGTTTCTTCATACTGTAAAACAAGAAAGCATGCCCTGTGCTTTAAAATAATGACGCAGCAAAGGTACTTGTGCTGGTTTAGTAAAAACCTAGTGTGTGGAAGCAGAGAAAAAAAGAGCTGTTTGAGGCTTCTATGTCTGGCACAGAGCCAATGGCTGGGGGCTCTGGCGATGGGCAGGTTGCTACGCCAATTGGACGGGCTGGAAACGCCTCTGTGATGACATATTTAAGAAAGGAGAAACTGTGAAAAGTTCCTTTTTCGTGCTGCCCTCGGTGGGGGGTGGATTTACTCCCGGTGCGGCGGCTGGGGCCATGCCGCCGGGGGATATTGGGCCACTCCGGCGCTGCGAGCAGCCATGCAGCCAGGACCCTCCTCAAGCCGTAGCCTGCACAGTGTTGGCAGGCCCCCCTGAGGCCAGTGTGGCTCGCGCAGAGCCAAGCGAAAACACCACGCAGCCAGAAATGAGAGACTTGGCAAGTATTTCTCAGATTTGGAGTCTGGATGAGATCAACTGCAACTTGCAGACAACAACTTTCTTCCAAATCAGAGAAAAGGAAAAGTAAGGTCTCTTGAGGAAAACCAACATGGCAGCACCGAAGTCATTGGGGGAAGGGAGAGGGCGGAGGCGCTCTAAACACTGGAGACTGGATTCTCCTGCAAGCCATGGTGAGGACTATAATGCAACAAACTGTTTCTCTATAATTCATGAGGTGCATGGGGGGACGCAGAGATCCACGGGCAGCCCGTGGAGTGCTCACGCTGGAGCACATAGATGCTGAGAGGCTTTTAAAGATTGAAGAAGAGAGCCTTCGCTTCCAGGCTGGAACAGCTCATCCTTAAAAGACTAAACCCCATGAACTATTGTCGCCCACACTGGGAGTTGTGGGAAGACTGCATGACCTGTGGGAGGGATTTACAGTACAGCAGGTTCGGGTGGGGCTGTTGCTTGTGAAGGTTGAAACCACGCTAGAAAAGTTTGCAGAGAACTATCTCCTGTGGGAAGGATCCCATGGCACAGCAGAAGAAACTCATTTCCTTAAACATAAAGAAAGACTCTTAAGAAGTAAAATACTGATCAAAACCCCATGTTTGTTTCCTTGTGTGGTTAGTAGAAAAAAGGGAGGGACTGGAAGAGAAAGATACTCTTGAAAGTTTGCTGTGGTTTTCATTATCCTTTTTACTTTTAATTCTGTTAATAATAAATCCTCTTTATACTGTTTAATTTTGGAACCTGTTTTGCCTTAAAGTGTTTTTCCCCTGATCTTTACCTCATTCATGAAAATGAAGTTTTAACTGCCCCTCCTCTGCTCAGCTCTAGCAGAGGAAAATAACTGAATAGTTTTTTGTAGTGCCTGGCGCTAAACCAGCGTCAAACCCCGACAGTACTACAGAACACAGCTGCTGAACAAAATTCAGTTTTAATCAAGCAATAAAGAGCAGAACTTTCTGGCTACAACTCAACATACTGATGATTTGGGCATTAAAAAACTTAAAATAAAATGAAAGAGTTTATGTTCAGGAAGGCAAAGGAGAATCCTGCCACTTCTTCATTTATTGTAAATGTATTAGGAGCTAATTCAGTGGGCTAAAGTTTCCAACAGTATTAAAATAATGTGCACTATTGCAACAAAATGACTATAAAACATAGTATGAGAATCAAAGGTAAGGTGAAATAAATCTGCATATTTTATTCAATTTTCCTGCTAATAAACAGCTGTTGTACAATTTCAAATGCTTAGTTCAGCTTAATTTTATATGTCTGGACAGAAAGAAACTTAATCTATTTTCCTGAGATTGTAATCCGCTCCCTTACAAACTGATGAGAGTCTTACTTTGACATTCAGCCCGTATCTCAGAACAGAGCAATGAAGCCTTGTCTTTTGAGGCTTCCCTTCATCTACTCTTAATGCCCTGTGACTGTTTATCCTAAGACAAAAGAGCCACTTATAAGGAGGTTTCTAAAACAAAGGGAAAAGGAAACAAAACAAACTTCTTAATTCTAGAAAATCAATTATCTTATTCTCATTTTAGTATTTTGATTTTCAGTGAAATCATAACATTTAACTTGAACAGCAATGCTTTGTGGTAGATGGGGCCCAATACGTTCTTTCACTGAAGGGAAATTTAAGAACCAAAATAGAGTGATTTTGTTGAACTATGTAAAAGTCAGAGATGGATCTTCATCTCATATAAAGCTCTCTATGCATTAACTTGAGTGGAGCTCAGACATGTTACGGTCTGAGGATTCAGACCATGAAGTTTAATACAGTTTTTTGTATGGGGCAATCACCACTGATGAAACATTATCATGTGTAGTATATGAATGCGATATTGGATGTGAATGTGATATTTACGGGACTTTCCTTAGTATCTTTTCATGATTTTTCACTGTGAAAGGAACATTTTTTATTTCAAAGTGTACAACAATGATGAACATGTATTTGCTCATGCTGGCATAAATATTTTGACAACATAAGTTTCTGGATAAAGCTCATAAGTGTGTGAAGATCATTACAATCTTTTCTGGATAATAGCTAGTCTCAAGTTCAGACATTAAATTCCCTGCAATACATCAGTCTGAGAATATTCTGGAGAGATCTTCCAGAGAGATCACAGAAGTAACATTTATGATTTAGGATTCCTAGAAAACTTGAGAACAAAATATAATTTTCAACCCATTAGAATTTAGCGCCTGTATAGTAGTTATAGAAGAATAAGTATCTCAGGGCTGAACCTTCTGGATCTCTTGACATCTCTTAGATCAGGTGGTGAAGGTAAGTCCCCAATTATCTTCACCATTGTGAGCAATGGACCCACTCACAGTCCTTTTCTACTTTAATTTACTGATCATTCACCTTCCACATAACATTTCCCATTCATATAGGTAAAATCAACACATCACACATGTGGAAATAAGTCAACTGGATAAAAATAAAAACTCACAGCTGTGTCACATATCTTTATTACTTGAACGTCTCAGCAGAATGGCCATGTGTCTCATGGGGCTGGTGTTACAGAGAATTTTGTGACTTGGCCTATAAATCGGCTACTGCTGTCTGCAACATAGTGTAAGAAATGAGCTAGATAGAAACTTTACAGGAGTAATGTTTCCTTGATAAAGCTGTTTGTATTCCAGAGTTTTTGGCAATATGACATTACATAATTCTTCATTCTTGTGTCCGAAGCCCACCATATAATACAAGCAAAGCAATACAGTTTGTATGGTCCATAACACATTAAAATAGCAAAACAAAGCAGCACCATCTGCTTAACCTAATTTAGGGCCAGTAGTCCCAAGGATTTCAGAAAGACCACTTGATAGAAGTGAGCATAGCAAAAGCACAAGTCTTTTCCATATGCGAGAGTTATAGTGAGAAAACATCTGGTCAAGCTTCTGAGCTCCACTACAATCTACTAGCAACAGCAACAACCATGAACAGTAATTTCCAGTTACTCTAGGGACTACCCATCATGGATCAGTTAAACCAATTCAAGTCCTGTTTTCATGTCTAGTGGGATACAAGCAGCTTCACTGTCAAAAAATAAAAAGCAAGTGGTAAGAGAATGGACCAGGCCCTCCTCAGTGGTGCCCAGCAACAGGACAAGAGGCAACAGGCAGTAACTGATGCACAGGAAGTTCCACCTGAACATGCAGAATTTCTTTCCTGAGCAGTGACAGAGTACTGGAACAGATCACCCAGAGGGTGTGGAGTCTCACTGACTAGAAATATTGTATTACCATCTGGACACAATCCTGTGCCATGTGCTCTGGGATGACCCTGCTTGAGCAGGGAGAGGGAACCAGATGATCCACTGTGATCCCTTTCAACTTGACCCATTCTGGGATTCTGTGAAAATGCACAATTTCTCTCTAATAATTAGAGAAGGGCAGCTTTTCCAAGCCTTCAGAATATTGATAGTCTCTTTAGTTAGAAATAGGCCAGATGACATTTGACATTACTCCTAAGTTACCATGTCAAAAATATTAATTAATTAGCATTTGATCTGTGGGCTCCCTGAGTTATGATCTACCTGAAATGTTGCTTTTGAGCATATCACCACCTTTTTTTATCAACTCTTCTCTCACATGCCAAAAATCTCCAGCCATCTCTCCAAAATCATTAACTAGTAAACAATGCTTATCATATCAAAGTATTCCACGAGTTCTAACAATAGGACTGCTCTCAGTGTCTAGTGTGTACTTTTGTAAACAGCAATACCTTAGAAAATGATACTTCTGAAAACTAAAAGTGAAATTGTTTATTTTCATAGTCCTCAGTAGTAATGGTGCAGTTCATATGCATTTTACACTAGAATTTAAGGGCAACTAAAGCAGTTTAAAGCAGTTACTATAGTAACAGTTTATGACCCAAGGAAGAGTTATGCTGTTAAATCAGGTTGCTCTTTTTAAGTACTTGTAAGTTGTCTTGATAACCAGAAACCTCTAATTTTCACAAATTTTACATTTGGTCCTGCATGCCACTAATTGTTATTTCCCAGGTCCTTGAAAATCTGTATTTCAATCAAATATCAGCACCTAGTAGATTAACCAACATGGCATTAGTCATAAGAAATTCAAACCACCCAGCTGTAGTATGACTTCGTTAGTAAGCAATTCCTAAGAAAACACAAGAATAATTGCATGACTTCAAGTTGTCCCAGTGTGTAATGGAGCAATGTCGCAGCCGCGGTGGTGGAGAAAGGGCTGACCCCATCTGGGGCAGAGGAGGCTCCGAGGCTACGGCCGCGACAGCGTCTGGAGAGCGTCCTCGCTTGCTGGAGCACTGGGGAGTGCTGCAGCGGTGGTGGTAGGAGACAGGGGTGCAATAGGAGAGCCGCCGGAGATAAAGAGCCAGGAGAGGTCTTTGGGTGGAGTTCCGAGGCCTTTATTATCCAAAGGGGTCCAGGAGCCAAAGACAGAAAATGGCAGATAGCCACTTATATATATAGGTTACATGAGGATCATGAATGAACCAATAGGGGTACAAGATGTAGGGGTAGGCAGACAGGATTGGTTAAAAGCAACCAATGGGGTAACGGATCAAAAGGGGACCAATCAAGGGGTGAGTTAGGGGGAACTTTCTGGAAGGGTCCCTTGATTGGCAAGGGGGTGGATACAAGGGGTGGCAACCGACAGCTCAGGGGCGGAACAGGGGTGGGTACAACTGGGTGATTGAAGGTTTTAAGGGGAGGAGAAAGTAGTAAGTTCTCGGGCGGTGTCCCTGGGGACTTCATCATACCAAGTAATTGCCTGTGGCAATTCCGGTACAACGGGGCACACCGCCACAGAGCAAAAACTGCAGTTTTTGCTGATTGTACTGATCAGAACTCCAGGTGAAAATATCAGCAGGAGTTTAGTCTGTGTATAGCCTTAACCTTAGTATGTGCCCTCTTCAGCTGATGCTAATACTGAGTGGCCGTCAACATCAAGATGCAATTGAAGGAGTAAAAAAGGAAAAAATGTCAGAAATAGAGCAGTGTCTGAAAACTTTCAAGTTTCAGTAAATAACTGACAAAACCAGAACTACTTGCCTTAAAGTAAATAGGTACTAAGACTCCAAGGTAAGTTAAGCCTAACTTTCAACTTTCCTAAACAACCAGCACATATCCTATTTTTTTTTACATACCTGACATCTATTTTCTTGTCCCATCAAACTGGCCTTATTAACTTACTGAGATGACAGGACAGAAAGCACACAGATGAATGAAAAAATTTAGTTCAGTTTCAAAAAAAGACCAGTTGATAAGGAAGCTACATTGAGAGAACTGTGCAGCACAGAAGGACTGTGAGACTGGAGTTTGTCTGGTTGTGCTGATCAGCCACTTAGATTTTCATCCTACTATTTCCCCCCAAGGATAAGATAAAATGTACCATGGTATTTTACCTGTTTTGCAAAGGACAGAAAGCTTCTCATAATAACAGAGCATGATTTTCAGAAAAAAAATCAATTTAATTTAAGAACAGTCTAATTTTTTTGAACATGATACCCAGTTTACCAGAGCAACTTTATACTTATTTATACTCATCTAACATTTTGTTAGCCTGGTGCCTAAACTAGTATTAAGAATGTGATTCAAGCAAATGCAGATAGAAATAGGTGAAAAGCCATTGCCTTTCACTTCCTGTATCTTTTCCAAACACAGTTTAATTTTTAATTTAAAACTGCATATTATTATAGTGTAAATATTCAAAGAATATTTTTGATCATAAATTCTTCAGGTTAACAGTGCACATACTAACCTTCACTATAACAGGTTAGCTTGTCATCCTGGAAGAAGTGATATATATGCTTAATTTCAAGCATAGGAACAGAAAATTTATAAGCTCCTAGGATACATAAAAGAAGCACCTGTATATGGTTTACTCAGTTAAAAGGAACATTAAGAAATTTTTTAAAAAATATATATCCTAGTTGTAGCAAAAATATAGAGTCTTGCATTTGTACTCACTTAAATGTGCATCTGATGATGTATGGCTGAGTTTAACTTGGTTTTGTTTTTTTTTTTAACTTAGAGACTTGGCCCAATCTCATTTCATGAGGTAACTGATTTCCCTTTCATCTTCATTCATCACAACATGTGTTTTCTCAGTAGAAATTCACAAGAAAATCCACATTATTTTACAATATTTAGCAGCTAAGAAAATCTTTTTTAAAACAGAACATAGTATTTTTGTGGTTAATGCTTCAGTATTTTGCTTACAGCTGAACCTGTAATATTTTAATATTAGCCACAAAAGGAGGCATGGAACATTTAAGCTGAACTTTATTATGGTTAGTGGACCATGTTATTAAATACGTATTATCAAAGAGACATATTTTCAAATTGCATTGACTTTCAGGTTGCAAGGAACACAATAAATATAGATTAAATGGCATACTGTAGGTTTGACCTAGACTGTTGTGGTGGCTAAGTCCACGTTACACCCACCGTGTTACTTCGAAGTGGTTTCTCTCCACACCACTGTGCTAGAAAGTTCTCCCTTTACCGAGACCCCACTGGCCCCTGGTCCTCTCCCCCCTCCTCTCCCTTCTCCCATTGGCCCCTGTTATGTCACTCAACCTTGCCTCTACCCTCTAGCCCTCAGACTGTTGGCTTCTGATGCTCTGCCTGCCCCTGGGACCCTGCGTGATAAAACCACGTGCAGGCTTTTGTTCTGAGTTCTTTGCCTCTGTTCCCTTCGAGTGTGTTGGTTCCATTAAACGCCTCGGAATTGCACGCAGAGAACCCCTCTCACCTTTTCGTCTCCAGTTCGCGCTTAGACTGTGTGAGTGGCTGCTCATGACAGCCTGCGAGGGTGAGATCATGTGCACACGTGGATGCTAGCAGAGTGCCACCTGAGCGTTCCCACGAGGGACCCTGTGGAAAAAACTTGGCATCAATCCACCAACACCCCCACCACGATACTAGACTAAAACTTATTATCTGGAGTAACTAAATACAAACCTTTAGCATAAATACCGTGTACACGACTCAAAATAGTGAAAAAAAAAATTACGGCGTAGTGGAACTTCTTTTTGTGAGTAGGCAATACCCAGTCCTCTGCCCACCATTCACCACCCTTCACCAGCTGCAAAAAACCTGCTTTGGACTACTTTCATCTACCCGGTATGAAACTTCTAAGGAACTTCATATAAAGGACAACTTGCATTATATGGCTCTGCACCTACATATTCCTTCTATGCATAAATTTTCTTCACCTTCACCCAAAAGATGGGTGTAAAACGTTGTCTAGGTGAACATCTCTCCTTCAGATTCTTTGGTGATTACAGAAAAAGTCAGTCCGTATTCTGACTATCTGAGAAGAACATGAATTTATTCTCATATGAACGGGAATGAAATGTTTGGATATCCTAAATTTGTATCTTGTTAACTTCAGTTGATTTGAAAATGGGCCAGAGTCACATTGTGAATTTCACTACAGTACGACAACATCTTGTATTTCAGAGCTTTTTCTCTGAAAATTTGTCACAACTAGTATTAGATTAGGTCTAGATTAGGTTTGCTGACAGATAAAGCTGTCTTACAAATTAGTCAGCCAAATGAAATTTTAACCATTCCTTATTACTTCTATGGAACTCCTCCATGTGGTTGTCTACCAGGGACGAGGAAATGAAGCCACACATATCCAGCGGGAAAGTGAAGTGTTTAATTAACTATTGCCCTCTTATATGTGTAATCACATAAGGAGATTGGTCAGTGATCACCCACCCCTAGGATGATTGGCTAAGGTCTTACAACACCCATTTCAATAACATTTCACCAGTGTATCATAAACAGAACTTAGACAAACACCAGGTGTCCAGATAGTTATACAAAATCATCTTATTGTTTTCATAGCTTGTGTGAGAAAGGAAAGATTCACACAGAATATTGCAAGAAGCTGGAAAACCTTTCTAACAGCCCTTTCTGTATCCACACCTCCATGTGGATCTTCAGGATGCTCTTAATTGAGAAATAACCTATTTATTTATTTAAATATTACATTTTGCACATTATACTTACGGAGTAGACAAAGATCAAGAAATCACATGAATTAGCATGAGAAATTATTTCTAGAAATAAATGCATAATCACAATCTGCATAGCTTTACTGGGGTTATAGAAAGAGTAACTATCAGCCACAGTTCCTACAATTAAAAAAAGTTTCTCTGTGGATTCAAAGTGATAGATTTCCATTTTTAAACACCACATTTTCCCATTATTAAAAACATTTTTTACTCTCCATCAACTTTATTTTCTTAACTTTTTTTTAAAATATAACACAGGAAAAATGCTTGAAGAATCTGATTGCTACCTTTTCAACATTTGCCTAAAATAGAATAATTGTGAAACAGGAGAAAAATAGAGCAAGAATAGATGATGAGAATATCCAGTCTGCATTTCTCAGACTGCAGAAAAAACTCAGATACTACACTATATAGACTTTTGACACTAAGAAATTTCCTGGGGACAGAATATGATAAAATTATCCAAATACAAAGAAAATGATATTAAGTGCACTTTACAATGTCTTCTTGTTATGACCATGATGAAAGTGTTTTGTTTAAAGAAATAATTTCCTTATGGTCTAATCTTAAAAAGCCTGTTAGATAACTACTTCACATTGAATTCTGAAGGTCTAGAGCCTCATGATCTTCCAGTCTTTTAACAAAGTATGGAATTCTAATATTCTAAGACATGAATCCTGATTTTTACTTATCCATTACATCAGATTATATCTGGGCCGCTTTGCCTATTACTTTAAAGCAAAATCTTAAACTGTCGTTAAAAAAAACCACAACCAAGCCGTGACAAGGGAAGAGCAATAATACAGGAGATTCTGCCATTGCACAAACCATGATATACAACTATATCAGAGCCCTTGCTATTCCAGTCTATTCTGTGGTAAACACCAGTTTTTCCTGGAACTCTGAATGTCTGTATGACTTGTTCCCACAATGCAGAGAAATGTAAACCATATAGGTGAAATTTTCACACCCCTGTAGCTTTGGGACAAAGTATTGACTTCAAAGAGTCCAAGACTAAAACTGAAGGACAGGAGAACATATATCTATTAGAAGAAGGGTAAAGGATCTTACGGTGTGTTATTATGAAACCTTTCACCCTCGTATCTTTTATATATTCCTCTAAATAGAGCACTTTTGAACTCTGAATTTATCATTTATTTCTTGTCTTCTCTCAGCACAATTTCAGCACAATGAGAAATGGCTGATGTTCTCCTATTAAGCACATGATTAACTTCTAAAAGGAGAGATTCATAACAAACCGATCTTACTGAGTTGAAGGGCACAGCAATTGAAAAACATCTAATAGTGGCTCTTCTTGAAGAAAGCAAACAAAAATTCAGCAGCAGAGTAATGAATTTTGGAGTGACCATGTG
The DNA here is from genome assembly GCA_013399875.1 of Gymnorhina tibicen. Taxonomy (NCBI): domain Eukaryota; kingdom Metazoa; phylum Chordata; class Aves; order Passeriformes; family Artamidae; genus Gymnorhina; species Gymnorhina tibicen. The sequence continues at coordinate 15,753 of VXAZ01005273.1, read as the reverse complement.
CTGCTAAATGAACACAGGTGGCTGTTTCCACAAGAAAGCTATTTGTAATAGACTTCAAATTAGCAGGAGGGAGTCATAAGCTTCAAATACTTTTGAAATCTCACAAGTGTGAAAGACTTCATACATCATAACTGAAATAAAGAAAGGTGATTAATAATTGTCCTTTACGTAAATGAGTTACCAGATGTACTGACTCTCAAGTGTAAAAAATAACAATTAAAAGAGGTAAGGAAGTTACTCTGTAAAAACCAGGTATTCTTGATGCAAAATGGCTCACAATTCTTTGCGTTAGCCTACCAAGTTACAAGTGAGTAATTCTTCAAAGACTTTGTATTAAGAGCTCTAGCAGGGAGTCATAGACCCAATTATGGAACTTCAGCTTCTCCAGTATAACTTTTTTTTTATCCCTAGGAGATATCAGATACATGATCTATCCAAGCAACAGAGCTACATAGCTACTGTGGTCAAGGAAAGCTTTCATGGATATAGAAGACTGATTTCTGTTTTATATGATCTTTCATTGTTTTTAATGTTCACGAACCATAGACTTAAAATCATAGTCATGGAATGGCCCGGGTTGGAAGGAACCTTACAGATCATCTCGTTCCACCCCCTTGCAATGGGCAGGGACACTTTCCACTAGACCAGGTTGCTCAAAGCCCCATCCAACCTTGCCTTGGACATGTCCAGGGATGGGGCAGCCACAACTTTTCTGGGAAAAATCTTCCACTGCAAAGTAAGGAATTTTTTCCTAAACTCAGATCTAATAATTTCTGTTCTGTGAGGAAAAGCCTAAATAAAAATTAATTGCCAAAGTTAAGAAGCAGACAGATACTTTTAATCACTTCAGAGTAAGATTTAAGATCTTTTATAACCTAGATTATTTGTCTAGCCAGCTAAAGACATTTAGTCAGAAAGATGTGGTTTGAATATGTAAGTGATTATTTTGTCAAAGTCGTTTTGCCCTTGGTATCACTTTGTTTTGTTCAGAGTAATAGCAGTAGTCAATTAATTCTTTACTGGGATGATTATATTACTGGTCATCATGTTATTGACTTGTTCACAGTAATTGAGTGATTTGTATTAGAACTTGCCTACTGTGCATTTAGGCAGATTATCATGAAAGAGGCATAAATCACTCTTTATCCAGAATGAGAGTGTTCATTGAGTCATCACAAAACTACCGCATTTGCATTTACTCCTTATCTTAATCCAAGTTCAGCCTTAGGTGTTGACAAACAATTCAAAACATTCTGGATATATGTTGTCATTCTCTAAATATGTGGTTTTTGTGTGTTTGTTGAAGCCAAATACCTCTGTATGCTTTTAACACATGCATGTGAAAAAAAAATCACTTTCCATAAGGTCTGTGCATTCCATTAAGAACATAAAAAATACACTAGAATGAAAATACAAACAGGAAAAATGCAGAAATCCATTTTTCCCACATGTAAACCAGGGCACTCAGAGCACAGAAATTAATCAAAATCACCTTTATAACTTCACATTTCCAGTTATATAAACATTAAAAATTCAGCTTCTGATTACCAGTTATATCTTCACATGCTTCAATAGCAGCTGAGACCCAGCTAAAGATTGCTTGATTAGGAAAGTGAGGATATAGATGGTATAAGAGAAGGTGAGAACACAAGAGCATTGAGGTGAGTATCAATTTCCTCCAGATAGTAATTTTAGGGTAGGAAAAACCTAATTAGAAGGAAAAAACAAGACTATTGATGTTTTTTCTGTTGATTAGAACATTTGACCAAAGTCATAGAACAGATTTATAAAAAAATTGTATTGATCATACAGTCAAAATTTTGAAGACTTCAATCTCAAGTTTGTGAGTGAGGTAGTTAATTACGTAGTCCACCTTGGACTGGGGTCAGGGTGAGGGCAACAAAAGCAGTTTCTTAACAGTTTCTTCTCTCCAAACTGATTGAGGGGAAAAAAAAAGAATAAAATACATAGCAACTGCTTTGGCTTTGTCACTACTTTTACTGGCTTTAAAATAAAGAAGAAAAGATGACTGACTGAAAATATTTTGGTGTTTAACTCATATCTTGTTTCTCACAACTTTATTTGACTATTTTCTTATGGAAAGAAATTTGAGCATTTCAGGCCAAAACTGATCTTCTATGCCGATCAAGATTTTGACTGATTTTTATATAACTTTATGCAGTTCACAAGCCTGATGTAACTGATCAAAAAAAGTAATTAATTGAATATACAGGAGAACAACAATAATGTAAGAAAATTAGCCCTGGTCTCAACTGATAGCCAGGAACAAATTTCTCCCTCATACCGGAATTCATCCTTTATTCATGAGAATTCCTAGTTAAGGAAAATGTAATGAGAAAAAGAAACATGGGTTATTCCTATATGGCATGAAATCAGAGATAGGACCTCAAAAATTATATTCAGTGCGTAGCAGGTTTGTTCGCATTTCGTACTTTCTGTGAGATAAGAATCAGGAGGAAATGCAAAGCAGACCCTAAAGAATAGAAAGAAGTTTATTAACAGAACTAAAAGAAAAGGGAATAATAAGGGTCAGAATAAACCTTCAGAACACTTCTCTTCCCCTCCATCCTCCTCCCTCTCCCCGTTTACAACATAAAGACACAAACTTGGGATTATTTCAGTCAGTTTACCACGTCTATAATAGTCTTTCATCAGTTCACTTAGGGAGAGGAGTCTCTTTTGCCCATGCTATAGGGCTCTTCCACAAGAAACAGTCTTCTCATGGTTTCAATATCACAGCAAGATAGCCACCTGGGAAATGGTTCTCTACTTGCCATGTCAAAGTCCCTTCCCTCAACTTACAGTTTTCCCCACAGCTGTTTTCGAGGGTTCAGTTTTATCTAACGGGGTATTATTTGAAGGATGAGCTGTTCAAGAGCAAAGGTTCTTTTCATCTACCTTTGGGATCATCTTCATCTCTAGAAACAGAGGTCTTCTTCTTCCCTGGGAGTAAGGGTCTTCACTTCATCACTATCTCTCTCTGTTCAGGTTCCTCAGTGGATCACAGCTGCTTCAACATTTACTTATTTTAGCACAGGCATCTTTGCTCGTGGCTAATTTGAATGCTCTACCCCCCATGCTTGTCACGAAATCACAAGGGGTTCTCTGATGTATCATAGTCCATCACCATAGCTTTACAAAAGAATTTCAGCTTTAAATTTAAAGCATCTCCTCTATCTACTATCTCGGGGCTTCAGCCCTTTCCTCTTCACTGACTTTGGTGTCTCTATCATGGTGTCTATTCAGGTGCCTTTACCTTTCCCTTTCCTCTGACCTGGGAGAGGATTGATGTATTCATGTTTCATCTCTTCTGGGGAACTTACAGCATTGAAGGAGTCACTCTCACCCGGGCCTGGGCCCTGAATCCAGCTGGTTGGTCACATGATTTTTGCCCAGCAGCGGCCGATCTCGGTGTAGTTTCGGTGTAAAGTTTCAGTTCATCGGCCGCACTGGAGAAGGGGGGCGGCGGGGGAGCCATCCCGGCCCGCACAGAGCCGCGGGCCATAGCCCGGCCCCTGCCGGGCCCAGCAGCCAAGCCCGGCCAGGCCCTGCCAGGCCCAGGTCCTGCCAGGCCAAGCGGGCAGGCCCAGTTGCCTGTCCAAGAGCCGGAAGCAAGAGAGAGTTCCCGCCTCTCCACGCGGTTTAAATAGGTAAATTTCGAGAAGCGTTATTGGTCTAAATGCCTGTCAATCAACTCAGGTTCAAACCATCACACAGTGCTACAATCTTTGATCCCCTTACAAGGAAAAGAAAAAGGCAGATAAGAGGAAGATGCTACTAACTTATGTAATAAGTATATGCTTGTGTCTGATTTTTGTTGATGTCAATTATCTGCTTATCTGCTGTTATTAAATACTAACTGCTTATGGATGGGTTGTCACAGATGTAAAGTGACAGGGCATGGACAAAATCTTGGAACTAAAATAAAACACATACAAGACAGACAAGATGGGTGAGACACTGGCAGTAACTACGTGCTGCCAGGTTTATGTACAAAGTAGTCTTTGGGAAAGCTCTAGAGAAATAACAGCACCGTCAGCTGGCATTATCAGGATTGTTCGTCTTACTTTTCTCTAAACAAGGAAATGTGACCTGTACTGCAAATCATTGAATTATCAATTTAATTTGACAGGTACTTTTTTTCTTTTTTCTGATCCTCAAAGTCTTGCAGACACACACAGATCCATAATTTAACTGTCAATCATTGTTCCTGTCAGATGATTAACACCTGATCTAAAAGTCACCCTTTCCAATATTTCATCCATTCACAAAAACTTTTAAAATTTTTCTGTGTGAAAACCCAAGCTTGACTTCTTTCATTTCTCTCCTTGGTACTTCTCTATTTTGTCATGGATGGTTTTGAAATAGGCAACAGTCCATACTCTAGCCAGGATCTGTCGCTGTTGGGGCGGCCATGACACACACAGATACTGCACCAAACAAGGGCATAAAAAGCATTATATTTCAGAAAAGCAGCATATTTATAGACTTTTGTATGTTATCATTCATGTTACAAATTCATTGGCTACTAAATTACAACAATGGATTAGTTGGCTATCATTTAACTACAATATAATGGTACTGGTTACCTATAGCATAAGCATTCAAGCATTCAGAAAAATAACAGGTGCAAGTAAGTTGCTGTTTTTCTGCTTCTATTGTTTGAATTCCGTACTTCTGTTGATACTACATTTTCATGGATAAAGTTGATTATTTTCTTCTCATGGGCTTTTCTCACGAATAGAAGTTAACCATGTCCAAATTAAGATCTGTGAAGCCTTCAGACCAGCTGTCAGCCTCAACAAGGATCCACCTATCCCAGTGGGAGCATGCCATCAGCTAGACTGGTGTAGATAACAGAGGAACTTTGCCTATCTTTGTAATTAAAACTAATTCTCCTACAGATTTTCCATGTCAACAGGGCCCTGCAAATGCTCACTTCATGTGGTCAGGTACAGCAAGATGTTCTGATCAGTCTTTCTTCCTTAAGAGATTCTGTTGGGTGTTGGTACCTCTGGGAAAGCACATGAAAGGGAAAACGTTGCCCAGCAGTGAAAAGTCACAGAAGTCAAAAGCAAGAATGTCAGCACTGACAGCTGTAGGAGCAAAAGTCTGTTACATAGTGTTTAATTACAACACCGACCACTGTTATATCTTTATTAGGTTTCCTTCCATCTTTGGCATAACTAAAAGCATGATCCTAGTCATATTAGGTGAGGGCAAAATTTAGACTAATACTTTTTCTCAAAGACAAAATCCCTCCGAAATTTTTTTTTTTATCTGGTTTTTGGTTTTGTTGGAGAGGTATTCAGCAAATTCAATTAAAGAAAAAAGTGCAGTTAATAAACTGAAGAGACTAACAGTTATCAGATGATAGATTTAAAAAAAAAGTCTCTATTTGTCATGGAGTTAACTAATGTCTCCAGAGTGACACATTGTTTCATGATATTTTTCACATAGTTCTGGGAATAACTTGTACGTAGCCTTCACTAACACACAGCTTTGCATTATTATAATTCCATTTGCATGCAATTAGGCAAAAAGTAACCCTGTGTGTATGTTGTTGGCTGGAAAACAGAAGAAGAGGCAAAGAATATTTTTTTCTTGAAAACTTGAAATGTAATTTAATTCTTAATAGCTGTTACTCTGGGCTTTGTCCCTGTTTTAGGTAGAGTAATAACTGGATTTACTCAAGGATGAGTTAGGCGTTAAGAGAACCTACACAAATGCTTTCTATCCATAAGTAGAAACAAATTTAGATTAAGAATGTAACTGACCCTGCTGTCTTCAGTGACAAATATACAGAGAAGTCAAGAGTAAATCTGTAAGTTTTCCTGAATCAGGTACAGGGTCAGAAGGAGAGAAAGCATAGAAAGCCATAAATAATAACAAAATGCTAATAGACTAAAGATGGATTTTTTAAAATGAGTGGAAATATATTTTTCCATTACACAGGAAAATACAGATTTTTATTTTTTCAGTAGAATATCTCACAGTGACAGAGTATACTAAACAAGTGTATCATCAAGTTGTACATTTGACTCCATTATCCAATTTACATATGGAAATAAACTCTGCTACCAAAAACTGCTATAATGTGAAAGAGCAGCAGAAAGGGCAGAAGCTCAGGATAGAGACATTAGCAGGCACACTCTCAATAGGAAATTGTCAGAAAGATGGGACTGGGAATGCAGAAATAATAAAAGACTATATATTAATTATTTGCAAATCTTTTTGCCTTACAAAAACTAAATAAATATGTAAAAGAAAGTTTGTTAGATTTCCTCATCACAAATCATATGTCATCTCTGAATCCATGCTAAATGCATACAGAGACCTGCAGTACAATACCTGTCATTTGGCATGCTAAAAATAAATGCTGAGATTGCATTATTCAAATAGGAGGGACAATCTCCTCAGCTGCATAAATTTAATCATACATCCATTCATAAGATTCTGGCAAATAAAATAAAATAAAATAAAATAAAATAAAATAAAATAAAATAAAATAAAATAAATGCACAGTCTTTGTCCTTCCAGGTATGGACCCCAAACTTTTACTGCTTTGTGTATATGCAAAATACATCAATGGAAAAGCAAAGTACAATATTTTGTTTTCTGCTGGGAGTGTCTGTTGCTGCACTGATCATTATATAGTATTTTGTATTACTATTACACTATTTTGTTATTTGAACACACTGTGCTTTTAGTTAGTAATATTTTTCCCCAAAGCCACCTGAGTACTATAAATACCATAATAATCAAGTGCCATTACTGGGATATGTTTTGTAGCAGGCAGAAATCACACATCTAAATGCAGATGTATATCATTTTAAAGATATGCTACACTACTTATTTTGGGCCCATTTGTACTGAACAGTAAAGTAGGGGATGACCATTTTTCATAAAACCCACTTGTCCACTGTATAATTTGTATACTGAACAAGCCCTGCTGAACTAGAAACTATGTTGAAAGTACAAAGAACTTCTACAAGGATTGGGCGTAGTCTCAGTTTTAGTGTAGACAAGGTTGCATAAACAACCGCTCAGATCCTCCAAGTCCCTCCTCGCTGACAAAATACTTTGGTCTCTCAATTTTTTTTCAAATTTCTTTCAAGATAGAATATAAACTAACCCACCAGCAGAAAAGTTTTCTACACTATATTATTTTTTGCACTTGTTTGATCCTTTATCTACTCCCATATCACAATTCCCAGTTGTTTATTTGAACTCACCCATCTGTTGACTTTTTAAATAACATTTTGCCTGCAAGTTCAGTCACCATGTGGCAAGAACCAAGTTGCAGAATTTACCTCCAACCTACAGCAACACTCCTTTTGATAATTTCTGGATTTCACTTACCCTTTCTTTAAATATCCACATTTTGCTCTTACTGCCTTGGTGGGTGTTGCAGCTTTCTCACATTCTTGAATTCTTGGAAGTACTGATGTGTGTTTGCAGACTGGAATAGGGTAATAGAGAGACAAGATCACCCTCAGGAATATCCAGAAGGAAAAGACACTACGATTAAACTATAATAGCTGTTCCAGAAAACTATTGCTAACTAAAGCATCATTGCTGTGCTTCATGTTTAAAAATCGTGAGAGAGGACATCAAATAATTGCTTGTAATTCTTTGATAGACAGAGGTCCCTAAAACCTGGCTGTTGGGACTGCAGACTAAAACATGCATTTTATTAATTCTATGGGTGGAATGAAGAAGGGAGGTCTTTAACCATTGCACAAGAATAGACATGTTGAAAGTAAATTTTATAATTCGCCTCAGGGTGAATTTCATACATTTCATTATTAAAAGATGCAACAGGCCCCAAGCAATTAAATTAATTAAATCCAAGAACATTATTGAGCTAAAATTTATAAAGAAACAGACAGCATTTTAGAAGCCTCTTTTGGCATTATGAAATTTGGTTATATTTAGAAGGAATTTGGAGATTTAATGATTGGTCAGCATTTATAAACAGCTTAATGATGTTCTGACATTACATTCTTCATTTAGTTAAATATTAACCACAGCTCAACTCTGAGGATGTATTTTCTTGATATTTCTTAGCTAATTTAGTAAGGTCCAACATACTGTGTAAAATAACACAAATCTTCAATAGCACAAGATTTTAAAAACTTATGAGAATCAGGGGAGATACAGGCAGATGGCTCAAGAAACCTAGATTTATCAGGGCTTTTTGTAAGATGACTAATAAATAAAGTATTAAGGTTAGGTTTTAAATAATAGTTGACAATGTAAGAATAATCAGGCAAAATTGTCAAAGGCAAGAGGAGAGAGAAAGAATTAACATTCTACTTGGTCTTTTCCAACTGGAAATAAGATCAGGCAAGTTTGAACAATTTTAAAAAGAAAAACTAGCCAAAGTTTTGACCTAATTTTTGTTTTTTTAAAAAGATGTTTCTTATCCTCTTCCTTTTGTGGACCAGTGGTAACAATTGGATAATAAAAAATGGCTGTTCTGGAACATCTTGTCACTTAACCTGATCATTACTTCTTACAATACTACCTATTCCAGGTGTGTAATTTTTAAAAAAGCTTATCTTATCTTACTCTGCAAGTACCTCACTTATTTCACAGAATCACAGAATGAACTAGGTTGGAAAAGACCTTTGAGATCATCAAGTCCAACCTATGACTAACACCTCCTCATCAACTAAACCATGGCACTGGGTGCCACGTCCATTTTTTTTTTAAACACATCCAGGGACAGACAATTCCATTGCCTAATCACTCTTTCAGTGAAGAATTTTTTCCTGATGTCTAATCTGAACTTCCCTCATGCAGCTTAAGACTGCGTCCTCTCGTTCTGTCAGTGGTTGCCTGGAGAAGAGACCGACTCCCATCTGGCTACAGCCACCTTTCAGGGAGTTGTAGAGGGCGATAAAGTCTCCCCTGACCTTCCTTTTTTCCAGCCATTCTTCATAGGGCTTGTATTCCAGACCCTTCAACATCTTTGTTGCCCTTCTCTGGACATGCTTCAGCATCTCAACATCCTTCCTAAATTGAGGGGCCCAGAACTGAACACTGTACTCAGAGTGTGGCCTAACCAGTGCTGAGTACAGGGGGGGAATGACTTCCCTGGTCCTGCTGGCCACACTTTTACTGATACAGGCCAGGATGCCACTGGCCTTCTTGGCCACCAGGGCACACTGCTGGCTCATGTTCAGTCAGCTCATGAATAAAAATGGTACTTGATCTTTAAACATCAGAAACCATACACTATTTCTTCTCTCACTTAAACATATATTGCTTTTCCTTTATATATGCCATTACAAATGCCAGTTTTTGCATGCTCCAGTTAAGGTTTTTACACATGCAAAATACTTATACATAAATCTGCCCAGCTGAAAGAGTAAAAACTCTTGTAAAGTATATAGCTAATGAACAACTCTTGACCCTCTCATAAACATGAAGTTCTGAGACATTTGCAAAAGAGGAATGAGGAAAAATATTAGGGAGGAAAAATTAAAATTTTCACTTACTTAAAATAGTAATTTCCATTCATAGATTCTTATGAAATCTGTAGGTTTCCTAACATTCTTCAGTGGATCAAAATATCAAAATTGAGGTGCTTGTTCATTTTTCTCTCATAACTACAGACTTTGATAATGACCTCATAAAATTCTGAATAATTTATGGCATCATATTTCTAAGTACCTCTGAAGAGAGTAAAGGAATCTTCATTGAATGACCTTTCATACACAAAGCATTTTTCCACATACGTAAGAAAAGCTTTATATTTGTAATGGCACTACTGAACATGGTTTTAGTGATATATAGAACTTTCAATTAGACCAGTGTGAAGGCATCGTATCTGAGAAGGATACATTTTTATGCTCATTTTCACAGCTGAGAGAAGCTTCAGTTTCATTTTGAGTTTTAAAATCTTAAAATGTCAAGTGAAATATGTCAAGATATGAGCAATGAGAATTCTGAATTCAGAAATTTCCCTGGTTCTTGAAAAGGATTGAATTTGCCATTATTTTTGATATAAGAACTTGTATTGGTACTGCAAGAAGGTTGGAAAAGCCCTCTGAGATCTTTGAGTCAAGCCATTAGCCCAGCACCGCCATGTTCACCACAAAACCATAATCCCAAGTGCCACACCCAAATACCTTTTGCACGTTTCCAGGGATGGGGATTCTACTGTTTCCCTGAACAGGCTATTCCAATGCTTGGCCACAATTTCGGTGATAAAAAAGTTTCCTAATTTCCAATCTAAACATCTCCTGGCACAATTTGATGTCATTTCGTCTAGCCCCATTGCTTGTTACCTGGAAAAAGAGCCAGAACCCCACCTGGCTACACCCTGCTCTCAGGGAGTTGTCGAGAGCAATAAGTTTTCCCCAAGCCTCCTTTTCTCCAGGCTGAGCCCCCCCGCCACTCCCTCAGCTGCTCCTCATAAAACGTGTGCTCTAGAGGAGAACAATAATACTTTTGACACAAAGGATCAAATGATGATATATTCTCCCGTTCTGGTATTTCTGATAAATATGGGGCAAAAAAAGACTTCATCTTCTAAATACAGAGACATTTATGATGTGTTTTCTTCTTTTGCACACTACTGTTTGGGTTGATATATGCAAATAACTGTATAAAACAGATTTCTTGGACAGGGCTGTAAGATGCTGGTAAGCATCTCTACTGAAGAGAAGATACAAGAACATAAATGGAATCTGCTATCATCTAAAAGTTTTCATTATGCTTTTAAAACATCTGAGATAAAAAAAGTTTAGGTGAGGAGGGAACTTGATTCACTTCTGAAAGATTATTTGAATCATTCCTACAGTAGTTAAATGCTGGGGTAGGGGTACATATCCTAAGAAATACCTACTTAAATTTAGTCATGATCCTTGCTCCAGAGGAAAATGAGAAAATCTCACACTGCTACCTCTAAAATATGATCACAATTGTCTACAGCAAATTAAATAGCAGGAAATCAGCAGCAGTTCTGAAAGGATTTAGGAAGTCAGTTTATTTGGCTTTATAATACAGGTTTTCATTTTGACTAAAAATACAAACTACCTGTCTAATATGCTTATAAAATAACAGAAGCTAAATTCTGCTCAAGGGAACATCTTTTGGCATAACAATAGTCCTCACATGCTTAGACATATCTATCATATCTATAAGGTAATTCATTTGAGTTTGCAACTGAAACATGAACCGAGGAGGAAAGTTTTTCCTTTTTACAGGCTTGAAGAAATAAACTCACTTTTCTGTTTCTCATATGCAAATCAGGGGTAACTGCACTGGATCAGCACAGTACAAGCCTCACATTCAAAAACCAGTGCAAGTAGAAGAAGAAAGATATTACTGTCGGGCAAAAGCACACGTTTAAGAGCCTGAGTTAAAAAGCAATATATTTTTCCAGTCATGGGAGCTAACAAAGAAAATAAAATAAAAGGCCACATTCAGAAAGAAAATATGCACCACAGAATCATAGAATCACCGAATGGTAAGGGGATGGACCCTATATATAATCTAGGCCCAACCCACTTGACATGGGCAGGGACACCTTCCACTAGACCAGGTTGGTCAGGGCCTCATCCAACCTGGCTTTGAACACTTCCAGGGATAGGGCATCCACAACTTCCCCGGACAACCTGTGCCAGTGCCTCACCACCCTCACAATAAAGAATTTCTTCCTAATATTTAATCTAGATTTCCTCTCTTTCCATTGGTATCCATCACTCTCTGTTCTGTCACTAGAGTTCCTGATAAAAGTCCCTCTCTAGCTTCCCTGTAAGGCCCCTTCAGGTACGAGAATGTTGCTATGAGTTTTCCACACAACCTTTTCTTCTCCTTCAATTCTCTTTCTTCTCTTCAATTTTCTCAGTCTATCTTCCTAGGGTAGATGCTCCAGTGCTCTTATCAACTTCACAGCCTCCTTCGGACTGGCTCCAACAGTCCCTTGTCTTTCCTGTGCTGGGACCCCAGAGCTGGACGCAGCACTTGCAGGTGAGATCTCACCAGAGCAGAGCAGAGGGACAGAAGCCCCTCCCTGCCCTGCTGCGCATGGGGCTTTGGATGCAGCCCTGGATTTGTTTGGCTTTCTGGGCTATGAGCACTCACTGCCGGCTCATGTTGGGTTTTCATCAACCAACACCCCCAAATCCTTCTCCTCAGTGCTGCTCCCAATCACTCATCCACACAATCTTTTGCTGTGTCTGGGATTGCCCCATCCCAGCAGTGGATTTTGCACTTGGCTTTGTTGAACTTCATGAGGTTCCCACCTCTCCAGCATGTCCCAGTCCCTCTGGATCCACCCCTTCCCTCCAGCGTGTGACTGCACCACAGAGCTCGGTGCCATCAGTGACCCCACTGTCCATGGCACCTACAAAGCTGTTGAAACAAATCAGCCCAATACTGACCCTGAGGGACCCCACTCATCACTGGTCTCTACACGGACAATGAGCCATTGGCCGCAACTCTTTGTGTGAGGTCATCCAGCCAGTTCCTTATCCACTGAGTGGTCCATCCATCAAATCCATGTCTCTTCAAGTTAAATCCTGGTTATTGATTTGAAGTGCTTTTTCGTTTAAAATGCTTTTAGTTTTGGACAAGAAAAAAAGCAAAAAACCCCCAAAATAACCAATTATGAAAGTGTGGCATAAAGCCCCTGTCAGGCAGGAAAAGGAAGGACCATGAATTTGTATGCCAAGCCATTATGCAGCAACTTCAGTCTCCTATATTCTGTAACGAGAACACACACCAAGACTTTCAGAAACAAATTTCAAGACTGACTCAGGTTCATAACAGTTCTTGCAAACAGCTTTGCCCAAGAACCTCACTCCTTTAAAGTACAGAGGAAGAAAGATGAGGAAGAAAGGTTTTACAAAGCATTTGCAGTGTCCTAGAGAACAAGACAGACACGTGTAGAAAATAAAGGACTTTAGCAGACCTTGAAATGTATTTGTTAAAAAAGAAAAAAAAAGATTAAAAGCTTCCAGTGTAGGAAAAAGAATGTGCACAGGTGACAAGCATGGTACATAAGGGAAAGAAAGAAAATCATTTTACCATTCTAAATAGCTGCTTTTCCACTTTATTTTAATCCTTATCTGTAGATAGTGCAGTAAAAAGTTCATGATCCTATAAAATTATTCGTTCCTCATATTACCTCACCAGGTAATACCTCAACTACATTGAAAGACACTTGAACGCTTCAAAGTTACCTTTCTCTAGAAAAGAATCTGTTCTTCCCAAAGCTTCTTCATTGCCACTGAAGTATTGGTGTTCAGGGAAAAAAAATCTAGGTGGTTTTTTAGCACCTCTGACAACACCTTTGTATAATATATAGATCTAAATATTTTTTTTCAAATTTAATGTTCTTTTCTCCACATTTCTGTCTGCAGGAGGCACAACAGCAGCTAAGAAATAGCAAAACTAAAAGTGTTACCTCAAACAGAATTTGCAGAGATAGCGTGGCAATCACCAAAGATAAACATTTTTTTGCAGGTTTATTCATAATGCTAAATTTTATTTCAGAACAAATTAAACTTCTTTACATACCAAAGTGAATATTTGTCTTATAATCAAATCTCTATAAAAAAGAAAGTAAACAAACGCCCAACAAACCAAACCAAAACACTACCACCCAACTTATTTAAACTATAGGCTAATTTCAAAAGATGACTTCAATTTGAAAAAAAAAGTTTTGCCTTTCCAGAAATCGTAATTTGGAATATGGCACATGCAATATAGTAAATTCTCCCTGGTGATCAGAATTACTTTTCAAATAAAACCCAGCATTGCAAATAATATTAATTTTTTGTTCGCCTGAGGGGAATCAATTGTTCTTTTTCCCCTTGCTCCACTCCCCCAAACAACCAAACTAACACTCTGGGTTATGATCAATGATAAATATTTTTGAGGAAAGGGTTGGCCATTGTCAGATTTTTAACATGGTCAGCAAAGCTCAGAAATTCTTATGGCAAATCATTTATTAGTCTGAGATTCATTTCTGCATAGGAAATATCAGAGTGTTCTAGACATTATTCAATAATACCTGTGCTTCATAAGCACATTGCTAAGTTTTCTATTTATTGTGGGAAAACCACACAACTACTTCTTTATTTTGAGTACATTACAGTCATATGTAAATTTCTATATGGGGTTAATCATATTTGGAGATGGAATTTTTTTCTTTCTAAAAAGCTATTTCAGCATTTATGCAAAATCTCTTGTATTAGCTTTGATATTTGGATTGCCACCATGTATGGACACACAGACACCAAAAAAAATGTAACTGAGCCAAAAAAATGGTTTACCCTCTGAGAGGTCAAAACTTGATAGGCATTCAGGCCTCTTTTTTTCCCTTCTTCTTACTTTTGCAATATAGAAAGTGTGTATTTTTCAGAAGCACTTAAGGACGTTTTTTTCAATTGTCGTTGAATTTTAAGGTAAGAAAACAGATTAATTTTCCAGTCATTTTCAATATGAAATAAAAAGCAAAATCAAGGCAATGTTGCCTATGGTATTAGGCTTGAAATCCTTATGAAACCTAACTTTCAAAAAGTGAAGTATTCTCTCTGAAAACCTTTTCATTTTAGGGTTCACTGAGATTAGATGCTCAAAATCACTGGTCAGTACAGACTTCCCAGTTTCATCCTGAACTGTGGGACCTAATTTTTTAAAATGAATTAATCATTTGAAGTCATGTATTAAGGCCTGAGATTTCTTTTTTACCTACAATTACTGATCTTCATGATTCCCTCATAACCAAAAATTTGTCCTACCATCAGTAGTAAGACCTCACATAAGCTGCTGAAGCAAATTGAGGAAATGCTATGAATTATTCATAGTGACGACCTATTTCATTTGGTCCTATTTGAGTTGCCTTAGACCATTACACACAGGCAGCTCAGTGATCTCAGGCTGCCATGTAAAATAGACACAAAAATTGAGACTAAAAAATGGTTTCATAAAAGGGATGAAACCAAACCCTCCTTGAGCAATAAACCTGTCATAAAAGCAGAATGGCTAATGGATTTGTAATGTAGGTGGAAGGTTTTAGTCAGACTGAGAAAAAGGTCTGATTGACAAGAAAAATTGTACCTTCTAGTGATATTGTCAGAGCTGAAGAGACATAACGGAAACAGTTATTTTGCTAGTCCGGCGTCCGGTTGTCTGCCTCGTTTCATCATTCTGCAGCAAAGGCTATCTTTATCTAGATGGATAATTTATATTTACTACTATTCCAGTATTTTGCACATGTTTTGGCAGCTATGGAATGTTCCAGAAACACATTTTGCTGTGAGAATTCTGCAGCTGAAGGATGAGGTATAAAATTAGCCACTTAATTTTTCCACTGCCATGTAAGTCCAGCAAGGGTAGAACTGGGTGATGTCAGTTGTGGTTACTGTTGTGGGTTAGATTTCTCAAATGAAATTCTTCCAATTTGTTGTATGTTGGAGAAGCAGGAAAGGTGGTGGTTTTCAAAGTGGTTCAGAAACAAAAGAGTCAGCCAAGAACTATCACATACCATTGTAATAGTTTGGCCAGGGGAATGAGAGTTTGGGAGTGTTGCCTGTGGAATGGGCTCTCCCACTGGGGGTTTTCAGGAGATGGCATAATACCGCAAGAGGCATTGCAGCTGAGTCCGGGACTTTTGCCTGGGGGGTGGGGGGCTGGGTTTGTGCCCCTTTTTTCAGCTCGGCGGCCAAGGAGAACGGTAGTGTGTGTTACAGAGGGTGTTTGGCTGTTTCC
>VXAZ01005271.1:1057697-1071253 GCA_013399875.1 Gymnorhina tibicen | reverse complement strand
CCCCCCCCCCCCCCAGCCCTGACCCAGCTCATCCCCAGGGATGGGATATCCTGGGGGTGGGGACTCACAGCCGGGTGTCCCCTGCTCACAATGTCCCTGCCGGGGGTGACTCAAGCTGGTCACAGCCACCAAGGTGGTGACCTTGGCTGAGGAGAAGCTGCAGCTGCTCCAGGCACACACAGAGCTCACCCAGGGCTGAGGAGGGGACCCCCCCCACTTCTGCCAAGCCCCCACGCCTCAGCCAGTACCAAACTGATCATTTTTTGGCAAAAACCCCTTCCCCTCCTCAGGAAACACCCACGGAAGCACCAGGATAAGCTCCCCTGGGGAGCTTTCGGGGACCTGAAAAGCTTTTGTGGGATGAGTCGGCCCTGCAACCAGAGGGACCCCCACCCCACCGTCACCGAGCTGAAGGAGCAGCTGCAGGCCCAGGTGAGTTCCCAAAAAACACAGAGGAAAGGAGGGAGCAGGGCAGGCAGTGCCCCAAGGTCCCCTCTCTGCTCTCCCTGGCAGCTGCACATCCCCCAGGATGGATTTGGGCAGGAGGGGTTGGGCCCTGGGCAGGGAATGGGGCGGATGCTCCCCACGAGGTGCCCACAGTTCGGCAGTGACAGTTCAGGGTGACTTTGGAGAATCCGTGAGCCCCTGGATGTGCTGGAGGAGCTGGTTCCAGCTGGAGAGCAGCGTGTGGCCACCACAGCCCCGTGTCCATCCCCCCCAGCAGCTCTTGGGGAAAATTCTGTGCCACTAAGGAGGAAAAACAAGTGGGAGCATCCCCAGGGAGACCCTCAGGAGTCAGGCTGACCCTACACAGCTCATCCTGGGGGAAACAGCCCGGAGCTGGCCCCACTGGAGCCGTCCATGCTTCAGTGCAAGAAAGAGGCGGTCAAAAAACCTGGAAGTAGCTCCAAGAGAACCCCAGGGAGCACAACCCGCCCCGGGGAACTCATCCCAGGCCCCACAGCAGCTCTGAGGGGAAAGGAACGGGGCCAAGGGGGGATTTATTCAGGATCTCAGTGACACACGGCATCGAGTTTCTCCTCATTCCAAGGTCAAGTGCTGAAGGAAAAGGCCGGATTGCGGCCATCTCACCCAGGTTTGGGATGATTGTGTGAGGAACATCTGGAGCAGGCATCAGGGGTTTCTTTTCTGATGGCAAGAGCTGCCAGAGAAAGTGGGAAGAGTCTTACAGAACGTGGGATGAGGGTGCTGAGCCTGATCTCCCACACCTCGCTGCTTGTAATGGAAGGAGCCAGTGCAGCCACCAACCCCAGGCTCCCAAAAATGCCCGGGACATGCTTTGGGAAGGGACAAAGGACACAGCACGGTGCCATCGGAGCAGGCAGGGCAGGTGCCCTGACACAGCCCCTCAGTGAGCACGGAGTGGCACCACCAGCACCTTGGCCACAGCAAAAGGACAAGGCTGATTCCCAAAGAGCCCCCGAATCCACGCACTTCGGGAAGAGGGATTTGCAGCAGGAGAAGAGCAGAGCTTTTCCCCAGCCCGCACCGGGTCACTGCCCCGGGAGGCTCCGGCCAGGCCAGGAGTTGGCTCCTGGCGGCTCCGCCCCGCTCGTCCCTCACCGCCCTTTGTCACCTGCCCCCAGCCCGCATTCCCCTTTGGCATCATCCCGCTTCCATGCGCCGCAGCCCAATCCCCAAGGAAACCCACTGGCACCTCCTCGTCGCCATGGCAATGAGGCGGCGTTCCCAGTGCCCTTCCTCCCCGCGGCTCCGGCGGGAGCAGCTCCCGGCACAAGGTGCCTCAACCTCCTGCAACTGCGGCCTCTCCTGAAGCCCTTCCCGGTGCGAGGGGATATTCCAGAGGCTTCAACACCCGGGATCAGCGGCCGCTCTTGCTCCGAGGGCAGGGTTGGACCTGTGGGAAGCTGTGACATTCCCAGCGGGGCCTGGCCTGATCCCTACCGTGGGGCAGCTCCGCGGGGGGACCGGGCTTGTGGCGGGGCTGCTTCCACGATTCCCGCTCCAGGTATTCCACACCCGCATCCCAGCGAGCACCAACCCCGCCGCGTGCCCAGCCCATTCACAGCTCTCCAGAGGCTCCTGCTGGGAACAGCTCCTCTCCCACGGGGACGATTCCATTTGGAACTCCCCCAGCCCGAGGCACGGCAGCTGCCGGGTGGGCGGTGCGAGACGCGGGTGTTGAATTCCAGGAGGATGGAGCGGGGCTGGGAGCTTTTGTGCGGAGCCCCCCGGTCCTCCAGCCCTTTTAGCTCCTCCTTCTCACTCCTGGGGCTCTCACCCCGGTGGATTTCTCCCCTCCCAGCGGGTGTGTGGGCAGGGATACGGGGAAGAGCCAGGCACGGAGGCACCACACCCTTTTTTACACAGTAATTCGAAGCAGCAAGAGAGAAAAAAGGGAGGGAGATGCCGCCAAGCGATTCCCAGCGAAACTCTGGAATGGCTTTCAGCCAAATCCCCCCAAAACCACGAAGGGAGCCATGCAGCTCCTACAGCTCTGCTTCCCACAGCTGCCCCGGGATCTGGGAGAAAGCAAACCCACTGTGCAAAGCTCTCGGATCTGAAATCCCTGGTAGCAAAAATTTATTTCCATGACCGAAGACGAGGAGAAATTTATAAACTTATTCTAGCAACCATCCAAGGAAACAGTAAATACCCCATCACCCGGCAGCCACACATCGGCGAGGGCTCTGCCACGCCCCTGCGGGGCACATCACCTGTCCTGCCTCCTTCCCGACCCCTCCCGTGCCAGGGAATTCCGGGAAGTGGATCCAGCCAGCCTCCAGCTCTAGTGTCCAACGTGAGAAGGAGAAAAAACAAGCAGCACACTCATTTCAAAGCCCAACAAAGACATGGACAGTGTTAGATTCTCCTAGAAAGAAGTAGTCCCGATCCGTTTTTTCTCCCCGCAAAGCCCCAGTGCCTGGGATCAGCGCATGAGCAGGCTGTGCTTTGGTCCATCCACCCTCTCCAGCTTCTCAAAGTGTTTCCTGGCGTTCCGGATGTTGATCAGCGTGGCCGCGGAAGCTGCGATGGAAAAGGAACAGGGGAGATAAAAAGAAGTCAAAAAGGGCGAGAGCCACCACGGCCTCGTGGTGCCTGCAAGGTCTGGGTGCATCCTGCTGCTCCCCAGCCAGGCAAAAATCCACAGTGGGATGGGCTGGCCAAAATTTAGGGTGGGATGGGCTGGGGAAAGTTTAATATGGGATGGTCTGGGCAACATTTAATGTGGGATGGGTAAAAATTAAGCACGGGAAGGTCTGGGTAAAATTCAGTGTGGAATGGTCTGGGCAAAATGCAGCATGGGAAGGTCTGGACGATATTTAATGTGGGAAGATCTGGGCAAAATTCGATCTGGGATTGTCAGGGCAAAATGTAATGTGGGAAGATCTGGGCAAAGTTCAATGTGAGATGGTTTGAGCAAAATTTGATGTGGGATGGGTAAAAATTAGGCATGGGAAGGTCTGGGCAAAATTCAGCATGGAATGGTCTGAGCAAAATTTAATGTGGAGAGGTCAGGGCTGTTGGCTGATCCCACAAGAACACGAGGAAAAGGCTCTCCCAGGAAAAGCTGCTCATCCCACAGCTGCTCCCCAGCCCAGCAATGCCCAGTGGTGCCTCACTCCCAAGGATCCCACACTGTCCCCAATTCCCCAGCTGAGGAGGGCAGGGCAACCACAGCAGCGGGCCCGAGGAGTCCTGGGCAGCGTCCCTGGAGCCCCTCAGCTCCCAGCAGGAATTCTGAGAGCTGTGTAAACACGGAGCTGCTCCCAGGGGCTGCGGGCTGGCACTGCTGCAGCTCCTCCTTGGGATAAATAGAAGCTGCTAAAATTAGAGCCTGTCCACCAGAGACAGCCCAGGCAGCCAGAGCAACACCCAGACATGAGCCAGCCCTGCTTCCTCCCCAAAAATCACCGGGGCTGCCAGCTCCCAGCTGCCCAAAATAGGTTTTAGGCACGACCTGCTCAGCCAGGTCTGGTTTGGTGGTTCCCTGGGACAGCAGCGGCAGCTCGGCTGGGCCTCCACCTCCGCAGGGCCCTGCTCACCTCATCCCTCTCCCTTCACTGCAATCAGTTCTGTAATTAAAAACTCATTTTCCAACGGTTTGAACTGGACTAATTTCACCTTTTTTGAGGTTTTTCTGGGGTTTTTTTTGTCCCAAACTGGTTTCTCGTGGCTCTGACTTACGTATGGAGGGGTCTGACATGACCACCATCACGTATGTGTTGGATGTGAAGATGTCAATGAAAGCAGCGAAGTTGGAGTTCCTGACCTCCATGCTCTGGAAAGAAGCTGCCAGCTTACTGGAAAACAGGGAAATCAAGGGGAGAAAAAAGAGTGAATGAAGAGCTTTTGTGCCCACATGGCCAAAATCCCTGACCTGAGCTGCTGGGAACAAGGAGGAGCTGGAATTCCCGCTTGGCAAGGTGTGGTTACAGCAGGCCTTTGGCCGGGCTTGGTTTTGAAGACAAAATTCCTCAGTTTTGGGCCAAAAGAGAACAGTATCAGCTCACTGTGCACCGAATGAAGGAAATTCCACACAACCCCACTGACCAGGCCTGCTCCCCATGGATACCGGGGCTCAGCCATTCCCAGCTGGACACTCTGCATGAGCAGCAGAAATAAAATGGGAATATCTGGAGACATCTGGACATCTGTAACCCACGCAGAAACTTCTCCAGCCTCTCCAGCTCCACACACCCCCAGGATTAACCTGACTCTGGAGCCTGGGGGCTGTGCAAAGCCAAGCTTCCCACTTTTCCACTGGAAACAGGGATAAACAGTGTCTGCAAGTCCCGTCCTCCCCAGCCAGCCCTGAGGGGCAGGGCTGGAGCAGAGCTCTCCAGCTGACATCCCCAGTTTCCGAGATCAGTTCAGCCCTGGAATTCCTCTGCCTTGATCCAGGAGAAGGAGGGCTGGAATAAAGCAGCACCAAAGCTCTCCCACCACCAGCAAAGGAGGAGTTAAATGAACATTTAATGATTTGTGCTCCAGCAACTCCACCCCGGCATTCCGGCTGCTGAGGAGCCAAACTGGGATTCTCCGGAGAAGCCTCTGGAAAAAGCCGGAACAGCCCCGTGCCGACGAGAGCAGCTCACCTGCAGCTCAGCTTGAACTGTTTGATGATGTTGCTGATCTTCTCAAACCTGTGCACGTCGCGCTGCTCCTTGCACTGGTAGTGGGAGATCACCTGGGCAAGGGGCACAGGCAGTCAGGGCCCGGCCCAGCCCAGCTCTGCCGGCAGCAGCTCTGGGAACGGCCGGGCACCGGGCTCGGATTCCCTCGGGAAGCGTTTACAGCCACTCCTGGGGGGCTCTCGTGGGGAGAGGAGACTCAGTGACAGGGGCAGCACACAGAGGTCTGCCAGGTGGCCCCCTGAAGGCTCCACCCCAGCAGCCACTTAAATCTTGATTCAAAAATAGGTGGGAACAGAGGGAAAAAAGTGTCCATCACCTCAGGAATGGGCCAAGTGCCGGGACAGCTTTTCCCTCCTAAGGTGCTGCTGGGACATTGCCCACCCTGCCCAGGCAGTGATCCCAAAGCCAAACCAAGCTGTTCCTCCCTAAGAAAAGCAGCTCAAAGGCAGCTGGATCCTCGGGAATTCCCTCTCCATGACTCCAGTCAGAGCAGAGGGAGCTCAGAGCAGTTCCCTGCTCTCCCTCCCCAGAGATCCAGCAGCCCGGAGCAGCCCTGAGTGCCTGGATGCCAACACCCAGAGAATCTGAAGGGCTTTAGGAATCCTCGAGAACATCTCCGTGAACATTTCCACCTTCATTCCTCAGCCACGTCCAGTGAGAGCTGCATTTCCTGCACAAACAGCTCCATCCCCACTGCAAACCCAACAGGAACCTCCTAAAAACCTCAGGCCGGCTGCTTTGAACTCTTCACAGTCCCAAAATCAGCTCTCACTGGATGTGTCAGGAGCCCTGGCACAGGGATGTGAAACTCTGCTCTATCCAGTCACATTTAACGGGTTTTTTAAGGGTTTTTTTTTTTCCCTTAACCACCTTAAACCCATCACTTTTAAACTCGCCCAATTATTCCCACAAGCACAGCTTTCGCCACATCCAAGGCTTGCAATTCCCAGTGCTCCATTTCCTTCCTGAACTTCCCAGACGAGGTTTTTTCACTACAATTTAGACACAATTTCAGAATGAGGTTTTCAGAGGAACACTTCCCAAAGAGATTCACACCGGGAGATTTCCCTTCAAGAGAAGAGAGTCCTGGAAACCTTTAAATTTGTGGAAAAAAAAAAAGGGAGGAGTTTTTTAAGGAGTCACCGTTGCACTTGAATCAAGCACAGAGTTTTTGTAGCAAAGACCATCCTTTTTCAGTTAAAAATGTCCTTGTAACAATCGCTCTGCCACACAGCCCAAGGTGGAACTGTTTATTATCTCCAAAAGGTCAAAAAGCAGAACTTGCCAGGCATGGCAAGTGTTTGTTTCTGATAGGTGAAGGAGGAAGAAAAGCCGTGGCTCCTTTCCCAAATTCCCTCCATCATTTCCAAATCACCAGCAAGGAAAACACTCAGAAAAACTCAAATATTTCCTTCAGCCCAGCAGGAGTTTGGTGCAAAGTGTGAGGAGCCCAGCCCAGAAATCAGGAATATGGACAAGCACCAGGGGTGGTTTTATCCAGCACCTCTGCAGAGGGATTGGGAGCACAAGAACCTGGAAAAGCACCACAATCCCATGGCTGAGCCTCTATCCCTGCTCTGGGTTCGCAGAACACCAAAAACCGAAAGAAATCAGGTGCAGCTCAAACGCCCCGGCAGGAGGAAGTGAAAAGGTTTGGTTTTGAAGCTACAAAAGGTTCCTGCCCCGTGCAGAGAGGGATTCTCAGAGCAGTCCCACCACAATGGGGACATGAAACACTCCCAGAGCCTGGAGGAGGAAACCCCAACCAAACCTCAGCTCAGCTGCTGCAGGGGGGGATTTTGGGATGGTCCCGTGAGCCACGGGGTCCCAGGGGCTGCTTTCAGAATCCCAGGGCCTGGAGCAGGGCACTCTGCACCTCCCAGCTTCCATGGAATCCCAGAGGGTTGGGTTGGAAGGACCTCAAAGCTCATCCAGTTCCAACCCAACACCTCCCACTGTCCCAGGCTGCTCCCAGCCCTGTCCAGCCTGGCCTTGGGCACTGCCAGGGATCCAGGGGCAGCCACAGCTGCTCCGGGCACCCTGTGCCAGGGCCTGCCCACCCTCCCAGGGAACAATTCCCAGGTCCCAATATCCCATCCATCCCTGCCCTCTGGCAGTGGGAAGCCATTCCCTGTGTCCTGTCCCTCCATCCCTTGTCCCCAGTCCCTCTCCAGCTCTCCTGGAGCCCCTGCAAGGGGCTCTGAGCTCTCCCTGGAGCCTTCTCCTCTCCAGGTGAGCACTCCCAGCTCTCCCAGCCTGGCTCCAGAGCAGAGGGAGGGAAAGGGAGGCTCCATCCAGGGAATCCACGCCAGGAACTCACCAGGAACGTGGCTCTCTCGAACAACAGCACCTCGTCTGCCTCGATGATCTGAGCAAAGTTCCTCAGGTTCATCTCGAGCTGCTGCACGTTGGGGATCAGCTGATAGACAATGCTGGACCAGGCCTGCACGTGGAGACACAGAAAGGTCCCATCAACCCTCCCCTCCTCAGCCCCTCCTGATAAATGTGCTCCCGGAGGGATTCTTGGCACTTCTGGCTGGTGACAGCCTGGGCAAGGCTGGGAAGCTTCTCCCCCATCTGTGCCCACATCCCAGAGGGAGCCCAGGCCTGAGGAGACCCTTCCCCACCTCAGGTTCTGCTCCAGCAGGCAGAGAAACCACAGTGCTGCTGAGCAGGCTTAAACCATCCCTGCTTTAACTTGGGAAAGCTCCTGTCTCCTTCTCCCGCTCGAGTTTCCAGAGTTTTAATCCTGAGCAAGGTCAGCGTGCAGATGGACACTTGGCAGCTCATCCCTGATCCAAACAAAGTTCCACCTTATCCCAACAGGCCAGGAACAAGCCCAGCAGGGACTGGGGGTGCCGGGATCAACATCTGCCCTCATCCAGACTCGGATTTTCCAAGCTCAGCCTCCCCTCCCTGCCCAGCTGCTGCCCCAGGTGTGGGGCAGTGCCCAAGCTCGTCCTTCCCAAGAGCCAGGGGGATATTTGGGATGCCTGTCTGCCAACTTCCTGATATTTACCACACGCTCCTGACTTTTTAAAATTAATTAACTAAACCCAGGATTAGTTTGGGTTTAATTCACACCCTCCAGAAGAAGCTGAACGTGGCCAGTCATTGACACACCAGCAGCAGCTACAGGGGTCCTGTCCTGCTCCCGTTCCAAGCAGGAAGGCAGGTCTGCAGAGGAAGCTGCACCAACCTTGTAGAGTGTCTCATCCCAGATGGAAGTTCTAAAACAAACACATTCCAAGGGCCGGGAAAGGCGCTTCAAGTCCTCCTCGCGCTCCTTAAAAATCTGGGAAACAAAGAGAGTTTGGGATTGAGTGTCAATATTCCTGCCCGTGCTGTGGTTGTAGGAACTCAGTATTTTCCCACCTCCCTGTGACCTTTCAAAAGCATAAAAAAGGCACCAAACACCTCTGAGAGGTTCATCCCCAGCACTCCCAGGATGTTCGAGGCCTCAGGAGGATTTCTGGGAAGGCAGAGCAGCACCAATCCACAGAAACCATCTCCTGATTAACTGGGCAAGTTTGGCCCCTTGGATTTTGGGGGTGTTTTAGCACAAAGCCTGGGCTGGGCTGAAAGGAGCAGCTGAGCTGCAAACAACTGTCACTGTCACCCCCATCCAAACTGCGAGCAGGGGCTTGAAGGAGCTGGATTCCCTCCAGCTCTGCTCCCTCCTGGAGCCAAGGTGTGCTGGGAGCTCTGGAAGCAGGCAGGAAAGGCTTTCTTTGTCCCTAAAAACCACCACTGCTGTTCTCCACCGGATTCTGGGATGACACACTTTAAAAAGAGGCAGGAAAAGCTCTGAGAACATCTGAGAAAGCCTTGGAGGAACAGCCCTGAGGGGCTGTGACCCGCACGGCACCAGGGATGCTCCGTGTGCGAGCGTTCCCACGGCAGCTCCCGGCCCCTCACCAGATCCCGCTGGTCCTCCTGCACCAAGTCCATCTTGTGCACCAGGCAGAAGATCTTGGCGTCGGGGGAGTTCTGGAGAATGGCCTCCAGGCAGGACTGGTAGTAGTGCATGTCCTTCTCCAGCTCCCTGCTCTCCACGTCGAACACGTAGATCAGCACCTCCACGTTCCGGAAGATGTTGTCCCTCTGGCTGGTGAAGTAGTTCTCCATGAAGGTGTCCTGGCTGAGGGGGAGGAGAGCAGGAAAACGGGGAGGCTCCCGTTAGAGGTTTCTTCACTACAACTCAGACACAGTTTCAGAACGGGGTTTTCAGAGGAACATTTCCCAAGGGGACTCACACAGGGAGATTTCCCCTCCAGAGAAGAGAGTCCTGGGAATGTTTAAATAGATGAAAGAAAGGGAGGAGTTTTTTTAAGGAGTCACCGTTGCACTTAAATCAAGCACAGAATTTTTGCAGCAAAGCCAATCCTTAGAGCAGCTCTTGCCTGGCACACTGGGTTTGTGGGGAACTCCTCCTGCCAGCAGCACAAGGCTGGGATTTGGAGCTGCATCCCCTGCATTCCCAAGGAAAGCTGGATGCTCCTGGAGAGCAGGAGCTGAAGCTTCCCTCGTGTCCTGCTGCTCCTGGCTCCGGGCTGGCTTTAGGAGCTGTTTGTGAAACCCCACAGCAGCAGCAACAGGTAAAATGTGACCCAAAGCATCAGCTCAGCCTTAAATCCCAGCATTTAAATCTCCTTTAACTCTGGCTGAGATGATCCAGAGGCCATGGAGCTGAGGAGGGGACAGCATTCCTTGAAAAAAGCTGCTTCCAGGAGCCACGGGATCAACCTCCAGCGTGGCCTCTGTGCACAAATCCCACCTGGATGGAGCTGGAGATGAGCAATTCCAGCACCTCAGGACAGCAGGAGCAGGGGCATTCCCCTGGCACACTCTGTTCCACCCCTGACTCCCCACAGCCTCCCCCCGAGGCTGGAAAAGGCCAGGAACAATCAGTACCTACCCTCCGCAGTCCCACAGGTTCAACACCAGGTTTCCCAGGAATCTGACGTGGGAATGCTCCACATCAACTGCAAAGAGACAGCAGGAGGTCACTGAGTGCACCCCGCACCCGGGGCACAGCTCGGGCAGCCAAAACTCCTGGAAATCAGCATAAAATCATGGAATGGTTGGGGTTGGAAGGGATTAAAGCCCTCGTTCCAGCCCCAGCCGTGGGCAGGGACACTTTCCACTATTCCAGGGTGCTCCAAGCCCCATCCAGCCTGGCCTTGGACACTTCCAGGGATGGGGCATCCCCACAAAGCAGCCCCAGTTTGTAAATCCCAGAGGAATTCAGAGCCCACAGCTCTCCTGAGAAGTGCAGCGAGTGCTCCCCTTTAAGCACACACTCCCTGATCCCTGGGATATTGAGGAATGACTCTGCAGGGCTCTGATCCCTCCTTACCAGAATAAACCAGGAACACAGGGAATGTACACTTCAGGAAGAGGCCAAACTTATGGCAAAGGGGAAATCTGCACCAGTCCCTGACATTAAATCCTCACAGGCCCTTCCCAGCGAGAAGCACCAGATCCCAACAACTCATCCCCCTCTTCCAGAGGAATCCCCTCTTGCTCTTTCCCAACAACTGCTTTGGGAAGGGAAAAAGGAAAGGCACTCATCAAGCCCAGTGCACCATCCTGCCAAAGGCACGGGGGCACTGCGGGATCCCTGTGCTGGAGAGCCCTGGATACAGCAGGAATGTTCCAGCAGCACGGAGGAGGCTCTGACAGGTGTAGCTGCACCAAAGGTGCTTCCTGATCCCCCCAAAAAAAGAGTTAAGGATAAAAGTTGAGTAATAAAGCAGCAGAGCCGATCCCGGTGCTGCCTTTCCCTTCCCTCCACTTCCTGCCTGTCCCTGGCTGATCCCGGGAGTGAAGCTCCCAGTGAGGTGTGGCAGCTGGGAGGACCTGCAGGGCCACACCCGACCCAGGGATCGCTGCAGGGAACGGCCCCGCCCTTCGAATGAGGGGGTTGGAGCCCTGGGATCTGGGAATCGGGCCGGGAATGCCTTACTCGTGGCCCCCAGGCGCCGCGTGTCCCGGGCGATGTAGTTGGCAAAGATAATGGATCTCATGCTGGTCTTCCCAGACCCACTTTTACCCATCAGCAGCACCTGCAGAGAGGGAAAGAAGGAAAAATGAGCTCCCACAGAGCACCGAGTCCTTCCCAGCTCCCTCGAGCTGGCACCTGACTGCCAAAGCCACCAAACACAGGACTGGCACATTCCAGCTGGGAATGCACCAGGAGAGGCAAAGAGGAGCACGCGGGAAGCAGGAGACGCATCCCAACCCCTGCTGTCCCTGGTCATCCCAACCCCTGCCGTCCATGGTCACCCCAACCCCTGCTGTCCGTGGTCATCCCAACCCCTGCTGTCCGTGGTCATCCCAACCCCTGCTGTCCATGGTCACCCCAACCCCTGCTGTCCCTGGTCACTGGGCCGTGGCCATCCCAACCCCTGCTGTCCCTGGTCATCCCAACCCCTGCTGTCCATGGTCACCCCAACCCCTGCTGTCCGTGGTCACCCCAACCCCTGCTGTCCGTGGTCATCCCAACCCCTGCTGTCCGTGGTCACCCCAACCCCTGCTGTCCGTGGTCATCCCAACCCCTGCTGTCCATGGTCATCCCAACCCCTGCTGTCCATGGTCACTGGGCCATGGTCAGGTTGAACACTTTTCCCAACGCACACGGACACAGGACTTGGGAAAAGCAGGAGCTGCCTCCCCATTCCCAGCCCCTCCCACCTGATGGCTTTGGTGGCACCAAAGGACTTTAAAGACGAGCAACAGCTTTGTCTCAGCCCTCCCAGAGCAGGAATAACCCCTCACCCCCTGGTTTCCCACCACAAACACTCTCTCCTAACCACTGGGTGGTTCGGGTTGGAAGGGACCTTAGAGATCTAATCCTGCTCTTCCCACAACACGAGTGGTTTTCTTTCTCCCAAACCCAGGGACATTCCCGGTTTCAGGTGCCAGAGGACCAGGAAAAAACGGGAAAAGCAGATGAGACAGCCCAGGTCAGAGTCCCCAGAGTAGGGGAGACTCTTCATGGCTCCAGTGACTCCTCTCCAGAGGAGACACTTGGCTCCATGATGTCCCCTCCCTGCAGACCTCAGGGGAAAGGAGAGGCAGGCAAAAAGTAGGGAATGCTGGGGGTTGGGGTTGAGGGGAGACAGTCACACCAGAGACGGTCACACCAGGCAAGGCTTTACATTGTGATCTAAAAATAAAAATTAAACAAAACAAACCCATCAGTGGCAGCCAACACAGCCCTGCTCACAAAACCCAGCTGTTAAACGAGTTCCAGCTACAAAGCCAAATCCAGCTCCTGGCAGCAGCCCTGCGAGTCTCCCATCCAGGAGGGATTTCGGGAGAGCAGGCCAGGGAGCGCCTGCCCAGCCTCCCACCCTCGCCCTGTGCCAGCAGGGCAGGGGCTGCCACAGCCTCGGGACAGAACCAAGGCAGAATTCCCCCATCCTGCTCGCTCAGGTCATTCCTGCAGCAGCTCCGGGCTGGGAGCGCCCCGGCCACAGGGAAGCTGCCCACGGGCTCCAGGGTTTGGCAACAAAATTCTGTTCCTGGCTGTTTCACGTGCGGGCAGGCTGGGGAGGCCACCCCAGAGGCTGTCCTGTCCCGTCCTGTCCTGTCCCCTGAGCTGATCCCAGAGAGCAGCCAAGCTCTAATTTCACAGCACCAGCACAAAATCCCCAGCAGAAACTCGATCCCGCTCCGAGGCACGGCCCAAACCAGCCCCAATTCCCAAAGTTTGGGCTGCAGAGGCCTTGCAGAGGGGTCAGACAGCAGCACGGAGCGCCAGGCAGGGAACCCAATCCCACCTCACCATGGAGGAGCAGCCAGATATTCCTTTAAGAGCTCTGGATCCACTCCTGCTGGGATACACCCACCCCTGCGATTCCCAGAGCTGCTGCCGTGTTAAATTCCATCCTCCCGGGAGCCCTGAGCGAATTCGGGGCTCCTGGGACACCTCGGGAGGGCGGCCCGGGGACAGGGAAGGGGTTGGAGCAGATCCTCCTCCCTGAGCAGGGCCGTGCACAGGGTTCTGCACGGGGTTTTGCAACAGCCCCAGCAGCGCCCGGGAGCAGCAACTGCCGGGGAAGGCTCTGCACGAACCCGGCCCACGCCCAGGCCAGGACTAAACCCGGTTTTACCGCCTGGCGCTCTCAGCAGAGGATGCGGCGCTGACTCCGAGAGGCACCGGAGCCCCGGCCCGAGGGATGGATACAACAAACGCCGTTCACGGATGGGGATGGGGAAGGAAAACACGGGATCCTCCTTCCCGTCCTTACCTTTTTCTTCATGGCTGTGCTTGGCATCACACACCTGCCGAGAGAAGCCCACCTCGGATCGCTGCTTTCCTCCCGGTCCCAATCCCGATCCCACCCCCGGCGCTGGGGAAGCGCTGACACAGCCCCAGCTCCCCTCCCCCTGCTCCGGGCCACGGGGAACTCCCGCTGCCGCCGGGAA
>VXAZ01005271.1:953848-1050843 GCA_013399875.1 Gymnorhina tibicen | reverse complement strand
CATCCATCCATCCATCCATCCATCCATCCCTCCATCCATCCATCCCTCCATCCATCCATCCATCCATCCATCCATCCCTCCATCCCTCCATCCATCATCCATCCATCCATCCATCCATCCATCCATCCATCCCTCCCTCCATCCATCATCCATCCATCCATCCCTCCATCCCTCCATCCATCCCTCTATCCCTCCCTCCCTCCATCCCGGGAAGAGCAGGAATTCTCCGCGTGGCAGCCAGAGGTCCCCCTGCTGCAGGCGGAGCTCTGGGCGGCAGCCTCCCGGGCCGGGGACATTCCTGCCGCTGCCGAGCAGTAAAACCGGGACCGGTTCCCGTCTGTGTCTGGGAAAAGCAGCAGGGACCGGGCCCGGGAGGAGCTCGCTGGGTCCGGGAAGGGTTTTTCTCTTTTTATTTTTCTTTCTTCTTCCTTCTGTTTTTCTTTTTCTTTCTGTCTCTGTCTCTTTCCATTTTTATATTTATTTTGGGGTTTAATTTTATTTTCATGCCTAATTTTTCCTTCTCTTTCCCCTTCTCTTTTCCATCTCTCTCCCTTTTTCTTTCCTTTTCTCTTTCCCATCTCTTTCCCTTTCTCTTTCCCATCTCTTTCCCTTTCTCTTTTCCATCTCTTTCTTTCCCTTTCTCTTTTCCTTTTCTTTCCCTTTCTCTTTTCTGTCTCTTTCCCTTTCTCTTTTCCATCTCTTTCTTTCCCTTTCTCTTTTCCTTTTCTTTCCCTTTCTCTTTTCCACCTTTTTCTTTCCCTTTCTCTTTCCTTTTTTCTTTCCCTTTCTCTTTCCCATCTCTTTCCCTTTCTCTTTTCCATCTTCTTTCCCTTTCTCTTTCCCATCTCTTTCCCTTTCTCTTTTCCATCTCTTTCCCTTTCTCTTCTCCATCTCTTTCTTTCTCTTTCTCTTTTCCTTCTCTTTCCCTTTCCCTTTCTCTCTCCTCTTTTTCCTTTCTCTATTTATTTTTCCTTTTCCATAAGGAAATACCTTAGTGCCCCAACTGCCGTTTAATGCACAGCTCAAGACTTTTTGGAAGCAGTAAATTCCGTGTTTAAGCTTTGATTCTCGGACAGGGAATTCAGGAACATCCAGGCTGGAGATAACCTTGATCCACACGTGCTGAAACCCCTTCCCAGGCACGACCCACCTGGAATTCATTCACGTCACCAGGGAAGGTTTGGGATTTGGGTAAATTTCAGTGAATTGCTGCCTTGGGCAGTTTGTTTCTCTCACTAAGTCCAGGTTATTAACGACCTGGAATGAAATTAAGGATGCAGCTTTTTGTGGACAGCTCAGGATGGGAAAACAAGGAATACAAGCAAGTTTGAAGGCAGGGAAGAGCAGGTGCATTTTTACTGAAACCTTAACTGCAATTACCAAATCCACGCAACGTCCAGGGCATCCCTGCAGCTTCTGCAGCCTCTGGGAGCTGCTCCAGACATTTTTCCAGGCGTTTTATTGCATTGCAGGGGGGTTTTGCTGTGCTGCCCTGTCATCAGAGTTTCACTGGCTGGAGGAAAGTGTAAGGGGGGGAAAAAGGAAGGGTTTCAACCTCAGCAGCCCCGTTGTGCATTCCCGCGTCCGGCACATTCCTGGCACACTGGGAACCTCAAACCAGAGTAACAAACAGCTGGAATTTGTTGCTCCAGGTGGCTGCTCCAGCCTCATCCTCTGCATAAACCATCTCCCCCGGGAGCTGAGGGAATGAATGAATGAATGAATGAATGGGAGGCAGTTTCCAGCAAATGACCAAAATTCCTGGTCCTCATCCCTAAATTTGCAATTAGCAGCTCATTATTCAAGCAGCGACTTCCTGGAGTCACTCAGACACTCCCAAACCTTTCTGAAAAGCTCCTCCAAGCTCAGCAGGTCTGAGTCACTCGGAATCGTTCCTCTTGCATTCCTCAGAAGAGATTTAAACAAATTACATCGTAACCTCTGGATTTTAATAATTGCAAAAGCTGCAGGGGAAGAGGTAAAACCACTTTCCGCTTATTATGAGTTTACCACCATCATCCACAACGTTTAAAACCCCAGCAACCATAAACCCACACAAACGCTCTCCCCCTGAAGAACAGCTCCCATCCTTTAGCAATCCTTTTCCCCCGGATTTCACAGGCTAATGACACGAGATGGAATTAGCAGAACTCCAGTAACGACGTTGTTTCTGTGTTCTTCGCCAGCTCGTGGCTCGGGGCTCTGAAATTATTTTGATGCTGAGGAGATGGAGCTTGGCTTTCAAACACACACCAGGCCTTGAGACGAACCTGGAGTGAGGGGTTCAGCTCCTCATTTAGGATTCTTGAGGGAATTTTTGCTCACTGCATTCTGTTTGGGACTCTTCTGGTCAAAGAAACCTTTGGGTTTCCTCTTCTCCCCACTACCCTGCCAAGCAATTCAGCTCTTTCCTCGCCAGGAAATTGCTCTGGAATGAAATCAGTCTTGCTGGAGGAGTCAGTCACAGAGCACAGGGGATGTTCCGTGGGGCTGATTGCAGCACGCCCTGAGCAGAGCCCGGCAGCTCCGTTCCACCCGATAAAAGTGACCCAGCAGCTCCTGCCAGGCTCTTCGGGCCGAATTCCGGCACCCGGGTGCAAAGCAGGAGTGACTGCACTGAAATCAATCCCTGTGCTTCACAGCAGGGCCTGCCTGCCGCCCTTGGCCAGAGAATTCCCACTTGCAAAACCCTCCCACTGTTAATTCCGAGCTCTGTGGGACTGGTCCGACCCTTCCTTGCTGGATCACAAAACGCCTCAAGCCCAGAACAAAATCAACCACGTGTGTCCTTTCCAGAACCTTCCAGGGACACCTCCCACTGTCCCAGGGGGCTCCCAGCCCCGTCCAGCCTGGCCTTGGGCACTGCCAGGGATCCAGGGGCAGCCACAGCTGCTCTGGGAATTCCAGCCCAGCCCCTCCCCACCCTCACAGGGAACAATTCCTGCCCAAATCCCATCCATCCCTGCCCTCTGGCAGTGGGAAGCCATTCCCTGTGTCCTGGCTCTCCATGCCTTGTCCCCCGTCCCTCTCCACCTCTCCTGGAGCCCATTTAGGCCCTGGAAGCTGAGTTCTGCTGCTCCCTCGCTCTGCTCCCACACGGATTCACCAAACATCCGCATTGTCCTAAACCTCTGGGGGCGTGGAGCAGCCTGGGACGGTGGAAGTGTCCCTGCCCAGGGCAGGGGTGGGACAGGAGGAGCTCTAAGGTCCTTCCAACCCCATCCAGGCTGGAATTCCGCGGTTCTGTCACTTTTACCCACAGGGCTGAACGCTGAAGGTTCAGTGGGAACCAACACCCAGCAGCCATTCCCTCAGTTCTGCCGTGGCACCGGAGCGAGGGGAGCACTGAGCTGGGCCTTACCCGGCCCAGGTCCCCTCACCTGGAGTGACCCTGCTGGAACTCCCCCAGAGACCCCAAATCCAGCAGTCCCTGTGCATCCCAGCGTGGAGATTCCCTTGTGTGACACCCACGGGCTGCGAGCAATTATTTACAGAATTTCTAGTTCTATTTCTAGAATTTCTAGTTCTATTTCTAGAATTTCTATTTCTATTTATAGAACTTCTATCTCTAGAATTTCTATTTCTATTTCTATTTCTATTTCTATTTCTATTTCTATTTCTATTTCTATTTCTATTTCTATTTCTATTTCTATTTCTATTTTCAGTCCCTTTGCTGTATTGGCCAGGAAAGCAAAACCCCAGCTGTTTGATAGGGTGATGGAAATCATCCCTGGATGAGACACAAATGAGGAAGCGAGGGATGGAATAAAAACAACTGCACGTTGAATCGTCCAAGGGAACTGCTGGAAGTGCGGAGGGAAGCAGATTCCCAGTTTTTTAAACACTTGTAATATAAAACCCCTCCTCTCCTACAACTGCCAGCTCCCATGGCCGTATTAAATAACCTAATTTTAAAGAAAAAAAGGGGGTTTGGAGCATCTTGATTTCCTCTTTTGCCTGTTTTCATTCTGTGTCCCCACAAGGAGCAGGCAGTGATGGCAAAATGAGCGTGGCTGTGCTGTGAGGAGAGAGAAAAGCAGGAGGCTGCGCTGTGTTTCCCCATTCTCCCCGTAAGGGGATGTCTGTGTGCTTCCTGAACCCTTCGAGCAGCCCTAAAATATATTTCGAGAGAAGCAAGGAAAAGGGGAGGCTGTAAATAGCTTCGGTTTCAAACACATGAGATGAGAAACCGGGAAAAAAATAACAATTTCACAAAAGAGGGGAATGTAGTAAAGAGATCCTGAGGTGGTTCCAGGGCTGAATTCCTTCTGTTCCCTCCTGCTGGGGGCATGAAGAGAGAAATCAGTGTGGAACTGAAATCAAAAACAGCTGCCTCACCCTAGAAAATAGGGAATAAAGGAATGGCTGTGCAGGGTGGGGTGAAAAACAACCCCCAGCCCCGCAGAAAACAGAGCCAGAGCTTCCCTGGATCCCACAGAGGACATGGACCAGCACACCTGGGATGGGCTCGAGAATATTCCTGCTCCCTCCCTGCCCTCTTCTTTACTGGAGTTTGTTCCAAGCTCAGCCGATCCGCTGAGACCTCGGGAGGGGGGAATAAATCGGTTCTGAAATAGGGGGGAGATAAATCAGTCCTAAAACAGAGGGAAATGAATCCGTTCTAAACCAGAGGGAAATGAATCAGCTTCTCCTCCCGTCCCTGCCGCTGTTCACCTGCATTTCCCTCTCGTTCATCCCCCCGAGTGCAGCTGGAACTGAACATCCCTGCCCCAGCTCTGCCTCCCCACACGGATTTAAGCCTGGCCTATCTCCTCGGGCAGCGCCAGGCCAGGAGCTGAGCTCTGTCCTGCAGCAAAAGCCGAGCCCAGCTACCCCTGAGAGGAGAGTTAAGCCCAGCCTTGAGGACAGGACTGACCTCAGGCCGTTTCTCTGCACATTTTCTCAGCTGCAGACCAGCTGGGGTTGCCTGGACAACCTTAAACTTCCACCTGAGGGAAGAACGAACGGGAGCCCTTCCCTGGTTTGGTTCACTGGGGCATTTTTAGGCTGGTTTGATTTATTGGGGCATTTTTAGGCTGGTGAGCTGTGAAATCCGGGATTTGCTGGGGGCAAAGCAGCTCCAGGACAGATCCTGGGCCTCTCTTTAATTTTACATTCTCCTTGTTCAACAACCCCATCAATTAAGGGTTCGAGAGCAATTTCTCATTTCTCACGAGAAGCTGCTGCAGGGAAAACAGACACTTCCCATCCATGCATTGGGAATGTTGGAAAATCCTTGGCTTGATTCCTGCTGGGATTATCAAGGGATAACTCAGGCTCCTCTGCTGGGATGGAGATCGTGGCTCCACCATCCTCCTTTTTATGCCCTCATCACATCCCTCACCCTAAAAACATTTTATGGGGCTGGGCATCAAGACATTAAAACACCAATTAAAGAATTAATTAAAGCATTAAAGCTGCTGCCGCCCAGCCCTTTGCAAAGCCCCTCCCTGCGGGCACAAATTCCCTCCCTCTGCTCCTTCTTCTCTTTTTGGGGCTGCCTTTTGGAGCAGCCCAAGCTCAGGGATCAGTCAGGGAATAATGAGGATTCTTCCCTTCACCTCCTGTGGCCAGGGACATTTAACAGCCCCAATTTAAAGAGCTCTGACCGCAGAAAAAGCTGCTTTTTCCTCTGCTGATCCTCAGATGTGGTTTCAGTCCCTGTCAGGCAGCTCCCTAATTCCAGCCCTGTAACAAAAGGCCCGTTTTAAACCCGATATTCCTATTTCAGGCAGAGCTGGGGGGGGTTTTGCTGCATTTGAAGTTCCTGGAAGCCTCTGGCACTTTGCTTTCAGTGATCCTGGATTCAGCCCAGCAAGAGCTGCCCCAGATCCGGGGCAAGGTGGAAAGAAGGCAGCAGATTAAGATCCTAATCTCGATTCCATCACGGATTTCCGTCACCAGTCCTGGTGAATCACTTTCACTTTTATTATTCCTCTGTCCCATTCTCTGCCTGGGAGATAAGATCTTCTTCCCAGGGCTTGCTTTTAAGTTCAGGTAGATTGCACTTACACCTTCTGAGGGAGCATGGACTGACAATTGAATGGGTTTTCGTAGAGGAAACAGCTTTAAAAAGCCAGGAAAAAAATCTCTTTATGGCCCCATGAAAAATAAAGTTGCTCTGAGCCCAAAACCTAACGAGGCTTTCGGCTGCTCTGTAAAGTCCCGAATTAATGAGAGTTTCAGGTCCTATCCCTAATTTTCAAGGCTTTTGCTCTGAAGGACAAAGTCCATATTAATGTTTTGTTCCTGCCATTGCCTGGCCTCGAGATTTGGGACCTCAGCCGTGCTGTTCCCTAATCCCGGGGATTATCCAGCCCTTCCTTCCCTTGCATCCTAAATACCACACAAAAAAAAGGGGCTGAAGGGCTCGTTTCAATTTTAGCTGCAGCGTTTTTATCTCAAAACTTCCTCGAGTCGTTCTCCCTCTGGAAAGGAACCCAAGCTCGTTTCCCTCAGTCGGGAATTTTGCTGTGGGAATTCAGCTGCTCTCCAGGCAGTTCTTCTGGCAAACCATTAATCAGCTCAGAAAAGTCGATTAATCAATGCAGGGGCTGTGGAGAGAGGGATACAAAGGAATTTTTCCATTGTTTTGGGGCCTGAAGAGGGAGTGAACTTCCCTCTAAGCTGGGAAGGGCCTGAGGATGATAAAGCAAAGGAGCAGCTTCATCTCTCCCTGGCACGGAGCTCTGGGCTCCATTATGGACACGAATCAATCCCAGCAGGATTTCAGAGGGTTTCTTTAGGGTGTCAGATCCCTCTTTATCCCATGGATTTATTGGATAACCACATGGATAACCACATGGATAACCACATGGCACTTGAGGTCACGGGTTAATGTGACCACAGTGGTGGCTGACCTTTGGACTTGAAGATCCTAAAGGCCTTTTCCAACCTCAGCAACCCTGGGATTCCGTGATTTTGTGCCTTTTTCTCCTGCTCTGGGGCTGAGAAACGCCTTGAGCGGAGCAGCACTGGGAGCCGGGAGCCGCGGGCTGCACATCCGAGCTCTGCAGGCCTTTTTAATCCATCTCTCCTCGTGTTCGTGGAAGATGGCACAGGAAATCTCTCAGCCCCAGAGCATCTCCCCGGCTCTGCACAGCCAGGACGAGCCCGAGGCGAGCGATCCCCTCTAAGCTCCTTCCAGAGCCATTCCAGCGGCAATCAGAGGCAGCAGCTCCTAGAGAAATGGCTCCTATCGAATTTAGAAGCCTTCCCTTGGGGAGGAGACATCCATTTCCCCTTCTACCTGTCATTCTTCTTCATTTCTGGACTCGATAAGGCAGGAAATCTGGCAGGCTTGAAGTGAAAAATGAGCTGTTCGTAGCAAAGAGAGCCTCAGCGGGTAAAAAAAAAACCCACCCCAAACTGTTGGAATGGAGATGCAGTTAATAGGAGCAAAAATAAATAGAAACAGACCCTAGATGTAAATGAACATTACATCACCACTGGCATTTCAGCTCCTTCTCAAATATAGAAACGGCAGCAGCTTTAACTTGCACGGAGCTGCTGCGATCACACAGCCAGAGCTGCCCCGGGGGCACAGCCCCCAACCTTCTGCTCCCCAAAACCACGCAAGACTCAAGGAAGGAGCGGCAGGGATCAGGCGGGGGGGGGCAAATCCCAACTTTCCGGTCCAAAGGGGTTAAGGGGAACACAGTTCCATGCCTCAGCCCCACGGAGATGGGATCTGGTGGCGTTTGCCAGCTCCAGGGGGGCTCAGCTCGGGCGGGCTGGAGGTGAAAGGAAATAATTCAACTGCAGCCCGGGAGAGAGCTGGGCTCTAAATCAAGGGACAGAGATTCCAGAGAGAGGGAAGTAACCTCCAGTGCCATTCGAGCAGCAGGTTCCTCTCCCAGCTGTCACCTCAAATCCTCGGGATCCACGCTGGCCACACAAATTCCAGGCACAGTTTCAAGCTTGGAAATAAACTCAGAGTGCTCTCAGAGCGAGACCTTAAAGCTGGAGCACCCCGCCCGCCACACCCGCTCTCCCAGCAGCGAAGTCCCTGCTCTCCCAGGGGCTCAGCCTGGAGAAAAGGAGGCTCCAGAGGGAACTTTTTCCTCTCTGGAAGTCCCTGACAGGAGGGCACAGCCGGGGGGGGGTCAGGCTGTGCTCCCAGGGAACAGGGACAGGAGGAGAGGGAACGGCCTCGGGCTGGGCCAGGGTGGATCCTGGGGACAATTCCTTCATGGAAAGGGCTGTCAAGCACTGGAATGGGCTGCAGGGCTCCTGACGTGCTCGGGTCCTGGAAAAGCCGAGGGAAAACTGGGAGAATTCCTCAGCCTTTACCACGGTGCCTCGTCCTCCAGGTGTTCGGAGTCATTTCGGGGAGCGAAGAGTTAAAGCTCAGGAAACAAAGGCAGCTCAAGAAGATCTGAGATGATTTTCCCTCATCCTCACACCCCTCAGACATTCAGTTTTGTACAAGTTTGTACCTCCCCTCCGATTTAAACCCGAATTGTGCCCCGTGGGAAGGAGGAGATGGATCCCGGCCTCCCCCGCGAGAGCGGCAGAGGGAAGGATGTCAGTTCAGGCAGGATGGCACACTGACATTTCACCGAGCCTGAGCTGGCAGAGAGATTTCATTTTTTTTTTTTTTTTTAACGGGAAAAGCTTCAATATTTCACAAAATCTGCGCTCCCTGTGATTATTTGTAAAGCATCGTGGATGGGCTTGGCACTTCCCTGACAGAAACCCTGGCAGGTCCCTGCCTGGAGGGATCTATAATTGGAGATGGGAAGGGTGGGTGGGAGGACAGGGATGCAGCAGAGGGAGCTCAGCAGGAGAATCAGGAATTCTTTCATTCTTTTCTGGGTTTTTTTGGGTTCTTTTAATGTGATCCATTTTAAACCCAGGCTTAAGATCTGATTCAGCTTCAGATTTTTTTTTTTTTTTTTTTTTGCTGCCCAAACTCTCCTCTGTCCCTGACTGGAGCAGAAACCCGAAATTCTGCAATTCCTCATGGAATAAATGAAGGATGATGTGGGAACAGCCTCACATTCCCAGGTGGAAGCACTTCCCCCCAGGGTTATCATTGGGATAGGGGAAGCACAGGGTGACATGGCCAGGGCACAAGGAGGCCTTGGGTTCTCCAGGTTTGTTTGTGGAAGGTCTGGGGTGAGCTCCTGGGAGATGTTCCGGGGTGCATTAACCAGGAATCAATCCCCTTATGGATCCCCATTCCCAGTTCCTCCTGGGAGATGTTCCGGGGTGCATTAACCGGGAATCAATCCCCCTATGGATCCCCATTCCCAGTTCCTCCTGGGAGGTGTTCCGGGGTGCATTAACCAGGAATCAATCCCCCTATGGATCCCCATTCCCAGTTCCTCCTGGGAGGTGTTCCGGGGTGCATTAACCAGGAATCAATCCCCCTATGGCTCCCCATTCCCAGTTCCTCCCGGGACGCTCCTGCAGCGTTCCCCAAGGGGTTAAGGGATATCTGCTTTTCCCCGCACAGGTGAGGGAACGTTTTCCCGGCCCTGCAGGAACCCCAGCACCTACAAATCCCCGAGCAACACCTCGGAGCTGCCACGGGCCCCTGGGCGGGAGGGGAAGGTGCCCGTTCCCTCAGCTCCCGGCTGCCAGGCGGGGAATATTCTGGGCTTTTGGAAAAAGCTTTGGGTTCCCACCTTTTCCCTGTGCGTGGGGGAACGCCGCTCCACCGAGCTGGGAGGTCCCGGGATTCCTGGAGAGGAACCTTTAGGATTGGGCGGGGGTTACATCGCCTGCCCCGTGTCCCTGTGCCCGGGGGCTCGGGGCCGAGGGATGTGTTGGACACCCAAATCCCCCTGGAACCACGGCGCTCTCCGTCCCGCCGGGCCCTGCTCCGGGCGGGACGAGCACGGGGAGGACAAAGCTGCGCTGCAGCCGAGTGCTGGGGGACAAAATCCCTAAAACACGGACTCGGGGAAGCGGCTGGGTGGCAGGGTGGGCTGAGGGAGGTGCTAATTAGAGCGCTGGGGGAAGGTGGTAATTAGCTCCACTGCTCACCACAGCTCAGCCTTCAGCTGTCACTCACCCACTCCTGGAGCCTGTGGAACACATTCCTGGGATTCTCATCCGCCAGGGAAACTCTTCCACTTCTCTCTCCCTGCAGAAGCGAGGGGATCTTTGTCCCGGGATGACCAAGCCCAGGGCAGGGGTGGAGTCACCATCCCTGCAAGGCTTCAAAAAACGTGGATGTGGCACTGGAGGCCAGGGGCTGGTGCTGGCTGAGGGTTGGACTTGACGATCCCCAAGGTCTTTTCCAGGTATTCTCAGGCAAATGGGATCCTTATGTTACATAACACACAATCTAGAGCTCGCTAAACAGTTAAATTTCAGTCAGAACTCTGCAAATAATCTCTTTATGAGGTGTTTTGAATTCCACATTCCTTCTCCAGCAGCGATCCCGTGATTCCAACATGGATCTCCAGTCCCCTTTTGCATTTTCTGATTTCCAGGCAACGTCTCATGCCTGTAAAAGCTTTGGTAGACTTAATCAAACTTGGGCTGAGCCTAAAGTGAGCTGGAGCACAGCGCCCAGGCGCAGTGGATGCTGCTGGAATGGGGGCTCTAGTCCCGGGTGTCACATCCTCCTGGACCTCCGGCTCCCCGAATCAGAGAGGAGCTTTAATGGCTGGAAAAGAAATCCCCAAACCACGGACTGAGTTAATGACTTGGAAATCACCGGAAAGGGAGAAGCGTGGGGGCTGGAAGTCAAATGGACTCGGAGCTGGCCGCAGGTGCTGGCACGGGGGTGACGCAAGGAGGGGGCCAGGCAGGCTGACGGCATTCCCAGCTCGGGGGAAAGGCAGGGAAAAGAAATCCAGAATTCAGACCGGGATCAGGAGAGCCAGCAGCTGCCTGGGAACACCAGGGGGAGCAGAGACAAGGAGCAGGACGAGGAGGGAAGGCAAAAGGAATGGTTTGGGTGGGAAGGGACTGCAAGCACCATCCAGTGCCTTTCTGCCCCGACAGGGACCTCTCTCACTGTCCCAGGGGGCTCCAGCCTGGCCTTGGGCACTGCCAGGGATCCAGGGGCAGCCACAGCTGCTCTGGGAATTCCAGCCCAGCCCCTCCCCACCCTCACAGGGAACAATTCCTGCCCAAGATCCCATCCATCCCTGCCCTCTGGCAGTGGGAAGCCATTCCCTGTGTCCTGTCCCTCCAGGCCTTGTCCCCAGTCCCTCTCCAGCTCTCCTGGAGCCCCTTTAGGCCCTGCAAGGTTTCATCAGAGCTGATGAGGAAGACAAACCTTGGACCCCACAGATTCAGCGAGATAACCAGTGCTGGGTCCTGGGCAAAACACCCCTCCTTGGCTCTTCCCACCCCTGATCAACTTGGATTCCAGTGCCAGCAGTGGCCCTGGAGAAGCTCTTTGACCACGGATCCCCCATTATTAAATGGGAGTTTAATTAAAAACCCTAGAGCATCAGTCACTGATTTCCAGGCCTTGCTGCAGTGCCAGATCTCCTGGTCCCCCTCAGGGAGTCAGACCCGCTGCTCTCGCTTCTGTGTCAAGAGTAGGAGATTTAGAGACAAGAATCGCTTTTCATTTATAAATAAACACAACAGAAGGGCTCTCAGCTAACAGTTTCCTTAGCTAAGGAGATGGATTAGAGCCTCATTTGTTTCGATGTAAATACTGAAACCCCTCAGGTTCCTGTTTAGCAGCCCTGTTCCTGCAGCCCGGCGAGCACCGCCCCTGTTAACGCTGATCCCCCAGTGTTGGGGGCTGCCCTTACCCGGCCCCGCAGGGCTCGCAGGGCTGTGCCCCGGCCCGAACACGAGGGGCAGAGCCCCGTTCACCCCGTTCCGCTCCCCGGTTCCGCCAGCGGAGCCCAGCCTGACCCTCAGCCCCGCGCCGAGCTCGGAGCCCGCAGCCGGAGAGCCCAAGTTTGTATTTCGGGAGAACAGAGAGAGAACCCACGGCGTTAGCGCGGGAGCGCTGGCAGCAGAGCCGCCGAACGCCTCCCAGCAAATGTTTACACTCGGCTCCCGAAAGCAGCGCGGGGGAGCAGCGGGAGGAGAGGAGCGGGCCAGGAACGCCGACATTCGGGTCAATCCCTGCCCCGCAGCTCCCGGCTCCCGGGTCCGCCCTGGTTTCGGCACCGCCGCCGCTCGGAGCGCGCCCGGCTGCGCTCCCCAACCACTTCTGCCCCTCACCCAGGGCAGCGCGGCTCAGAGCCCCTCCGGGAGCGCTCGGCCAGGCAGCACAGGGGCCAGGAATGCCAGGACCGAGGTGCAATCCCGGCTGGAATCTCCGGAGCCACCTCCGCTCGCAGGACCTGCTGCTGCTCGTGCTGCTCGGCGGAGCGGGTGGAGGATTCTCAGCTGATGAGCAGCGGGGTTTCACCTCTGCTTTCTCTTGTGGTGCAGCTCAGTTCTGCTGCCTTCCCCCCTCAGGGCTTCCCTGAGCAGCTCCCTGAGTGAATGTTTTACTGCACAACAAGATCATCTCCTCTCTGCTTCGTTTAACCCACCTGGCTTCACCAACCTCGGGTCCTGCTCCAGGCACACGTCGTTAATTTATTCCTGCTTTTCCCAAGGTTCACATTGCAAATGCATTTTTGATTAACTTGTTGTCCCAATTCTATCTCCGCTGACTGGTGAAGAAGTTATTAGAAAGTTGCTGTGTTGTAGGAGTGTTCATTAATTTGGGATATCCAGCTTGGCCTCAGCGGGAACAGGGAGAGCGGGGCGGGATGAAGGGACACTGGCAGTGGGAATGAGAGCTGAGGGAGGAGGGACAAGGATCTTTTGGCTTGGGATGAGAGAGCAGGGATGGATGCACAGGAAAGGGGAGAACTCGGGGGTATGGGTGCCACAGAATCCCAGAGTGGGTTGGGTTGGGTTGGGTTGGGTTGGAAGGACCTTAAAGTCCATCCAGCCCCCGCTGCCATGGGGCGGGACAACACGGAATGAAAGGAAATTCCAGGAATGACAGGGGTGGTGATGGCAGGGATCTATCCTGGATTCCTCAGGGTCATCTCAACGATGAAGATTTCAGCTTCTCCAGCAGCCCTGACCTTTGCAGTCCAGCGCTGTACCGAGCCCTGCCTGTGCTACCTGCACCATATCCCACATTTCCACAACGTTCATCCTCTGATCCAAGCTTTTCCCAGGAGGTTTTTGATCCAGCAAAGGAAACGCATCAGCTCTCCAGCCCCCAGGAGCAGGGGTTTGTGTAGATGTGCATAGGAGTTGACCTTGGGGGAAAACCCAGATTTACGTTTCTGTTGCGGTGCTGAATTCATTCCTCCCACAGGAGGAGCCTTGTCCAGGATCCAAGGCTGTCAGTGCAGCCCCGGCTCCTGACACCGGCCACTCCCAGCTGCTTCTACTCTCACACAGGGAAAGGAATCCAGGAAATCTGCCCCAAAAGGGAATTTCCTCTTTCCGTGCACTGAGCCACAGCCCCAGGCCCTGATCACAGGCACCGCCGGTAGCTCTGGGTGCTTCCATTCCCACAGGGATACCGGCGCCTTCCCAGAAATCCTCCAAGGCTTTCGGCCTCAGAGCACACCTGCAGCAAGGAATCCCGT
Source organism: Gymnorhina tibicen (assembly GCA_013399875.1). Classification (NCBI taxonomy): domain Eukaryota; kingdom Metazoa; phylum Chordata; class Aves; order Passeriformes; family Artamidae; genus Gymnorhina; species Gymnorhina tibicen. The sequence goes on along the minus strand of VXAZ01005271.1, from coordinate 1,037,314 downwards.
GGGGAATTCTGTGCCCTGTGCAGCAGCTGTTCTGTCCCTTAGTATTATCTGGAATTCCTTCAGTTCCTCTGGATTGCTCCTCCTCCCCAACGCAGATTAATTAGGAATTTGTGGCTTCCTGCCTCAGGTTTGTGTATTTTCTGTGCTCCTACCACACCTTCTTCCTGGAATAAGGAATTCAGGAGCTGCCATTCTTCCCCAGGAGCCGTCTCAGAGACAGGGGAGCAGCCTGAGAATTCCAGCAGTGCCTCGGAAATCTCAGACCCCGTTCCACACTGGATGATCAGGCTGGATGCAGTTGGAGTTGGTGAGGCTGACAGACCACCGAGAGCTCACCCCGGGACAGGCTCTTGACTGATTTTTTAATCGAGCCCATTTCATCTCTCCTAACGAAGCCAAAGCTTCCGCCCCACGCAAACTTCCTGCACCGTGAGCTTTCACCTCGCTCTCTTCGCCTCTAGGTTTTGCTCTCCCCCCGCAGCCGGGGTTTGTAACCTGATCCACCGAGGAGGAAGTCGATGGCCTGGCATTGATGGGAAACTTGGCTTTTAATAATTCTGGTTTTAGTGCCTCCCTGCTCGGTTGTGCTTAGGAAAAGCCATGTTCCTCATTCTCTGCTCCAAGGGGAGATGGGGACCCGTTAAAGGTGGTGGACCTGCATGAGGAGAGCACCTTGGCAACAGCGTGGGCATGGGAAAAAACCCCATTTCCCTGGGAATTATCTCCTTGTGTCACCCACCTGCATCCAGGGCCACCTTTCACTATCCCAGGGTGCTCCAACCTGGCCTTGGACACTTCCAGGCATCCAGGGGCAGCCACAACTTCTCTGGGAATTCTATTCCAAGGCCTCACAGCCAGGAATTCCTTCCTAAAGTCTTACTGCAATCAGGTATTCCCTGAAGCACTGATTTCCTGGGAATTTTAAGTTTTCCTGGGGGAGACAGAGCTGTGCCACGTCAGCACTGGTCAGCAGCCCCCTGAGAGCCACAATCTCCAAGTTATTGCTGCAATTCCCGACCTGTTGCAAGCCTGAAAATGGAGGAGGTGGAGGAAGTGGCGGATCTGAGGGTGTGAGGAATGTGAGTGGATCAGCCAGAGTGGATCAGGAGCAGGCATTTGAAGAGAAGCTTAAATGGGGCATAAAAAGATTTTGGGATCTTTTCGGACGTTCCTTATGGGCTCAGCTCATTGGCCAAGTGCTGGGGAGAGTGAGATGGAATAAAACCAGAGGGAAAACTCCCCTTGCACCAATGCAAACGGGGAGGAATTTGCATTCCCAGGTCTCTGCATATGGATGTGGATGCATTTATATAAATATGCATTCAGACACACACATTATATATAGATTTTTTCAGTTGACATCAGACACTTCAGCAGGGTAGGAAAATATAAAAGGAAAGTTTTGTGAGATGCAGGAGACAGAAAAGTTCAGTCAGCAAGGCAGAAAGAACTTGAGGATGAAACATAAGGGGCGAGCAGGGCCGTGCCAGGTCTGCTCCTACCTGGCAGCGCAGAGATTGTCCCAAAATAACCCCAAACACCTGGAGCTGCTGTGCAGAGGGGTGGGCCCTTCCTGTGCTGGAATCCAGGCCTCTGCACAGCCCAGAGGGAAGTTCCACACCGAGCTCAGTCTGCAGGTCCCAGCCCCCAGGTTTTCCTGGGGAAATCTCCCATTTCCCTGGGCCGGGCCCGGGGCGGTGCTGGCTGTGCTGGGGCAAAGATGCAAAGAGCTTTCTCTGCACTCGCTGACCTGCCCCACAAAGGACCAACCGTGGCTGAATTCTCGCTCCAGCGGGAGCAGCTGCACTCCCTGGATCCTCTGGGACAGGCCCAGCTTCCCCCTTTGCTGGGGAGAGGACAGCGAGGACCGGGAAGTTTTGCTCCACCCGGGACTGCACTGCACCCGAGGGACTCAGCTCTGCCTCTGCTGCTCTCCGATGTGAGGTTGTTTTCCTGGTGTGAAATCCTCTTTTGCATCATCTCTAATCCAGAGGCTTCATTAAGAAGCTGCCAAGAATCAACATTTTGACTGTTTCAGCCTTTAAGTGCCAAGGCTGGGCGATTTTCTGCAAGCTGAAGGAAGGGAAGTCCCTCTGTAGGCAGCTGCCACTTGCTCCATGGCTGCTCGAGCGGTTTTTGGCTGCAGCAGACACCCTCCCCTGGGCTTTTATCCTCCCTGGACACATCAGCCCTCCTTGGGGCAGTTCCCCTGGTTCCCAGCTCCCTTCCATCAGGTGTCCTGCTCTAGGATGGGGCTTCTGTGGGGCAGGATGGAGTTTCCTTTGGGCAGAAGGCTGCTGGCAGCAGAGGAAGGAGCCAGCCCACTTGCCAAAGCTCATTTCTGTCTCAAAGTGTGGACGTGAGGAAGGTGGAGAGGGTGGGATGTGACTTCAGCGCAGATGGAAATGCACAAGAACAGTTGCTTAGCACCTATAAAAGTCAGGCCCACTCCTTCACAAGAAGTGTGTGTATTTAGGGATCCACACTTCAGAATCCACGCTCGGATTTTGGCCTCTGAATAACCCAAACCCATCACAGCTTTTCTGGAATGTGTGGTGGTTAAATAAACAATGATATTAAAAGTCACACGGACCCCGCTGCAGCAGGCAGGGGACAGCTTTTGTGTCACCTGTGCTTGGGAGCTTCCCCAGCCATTAAGGAAGGAGAAAGAGCAGGAAAAGGTGCCGTAAAAACCCAATCCCACAAGGATTCCTCAGCCAGTGGGACAACGGGGATCAGGCAGCAGCCTCCCGCCTTTGTCTGAGCAGGAGATGCACGTGAAAGACTGGAGAGAGAGGCCGATATTCCACCTGGGCTGGTGGATGTGGATGCTCTGGAACGGGGCTGCAGCATCCATTTCTCGGGCTGAATCAATGCAACACAAGCAGGACAGAGACAGGGACGGGAAAAGAAAAGGCTGCGGAAACCTCGGCAGGACGAGTGTGCTCGAAAGCACTCGGAGGATGAAAACGTTTCTTTCACATCCCACTCTATTTCTCACTTGATGAGGAACACTCACCTGATAAAAGGAGCGCGGAATTACCCCCTGTGCTCGGTGGCACAGACGAGGGGAGGAAGCGGCAGCGCTGAATTCCCGTCAGCGTCCCCGCCTTTGTCTCGGGCTGCTCTCCCCGCCCGGCTGTGCTCTCGCTATTGCCGCTGCCGGCCGTGACTAACTCGGCTCCTCTGTCGGTGACCTGATTCCGCACCGACACGCTCCTCCCAGCTGGGTGAAGCTCCCCCATGTGATCCGCTCTTCCCCCTAAATAAAGTTGACAAATTCGGCGGGGCTCAGATGGTGCTGCCGAGGGGGTGTGGAGCGGTCCCACCCTCGCTGCAGCTGCGGCACCGCCGCGCTCCGGGGCCACCGCGGGCCACCGGCCGGGCTCGGGGCTCCGTGCCCGGGCCGCCAGCCCCAGACAGCGCCCGGCGAGCGGAGAGGAGGCGGCCGGAGCAGGTGAGTGCTGCGGCGGCTCCTTTGCGCGGAGCCGCGGGCGCGCTGCAAGTGCGGGAGGGAGGGGGCAGCGGGGGCAGCTCTGAGATGGCCCCGGCCCCGGCCCCAGCCCCAAACCCAGCCCCGGCCCCAAACCTAGCCCCGTGCCCTTCCCGCTGTGCCCAGGGCACCGTGCCCCTGCCCGCTGCGCGCCCCTTCCCGGAGGGATGCGCCTCCGGAGCCGCTGCCCGGCACGGCCGCTGTGCCAGGCACGGGCAGCGCCTGCGGCAGAGCCCGGGGATGCTCCGCTGCATCCCGGCCCCGCAGCCCCCGCGGGGACACGGCGCTGGGGCTGGCACGGCACGGCACGGCTGGCGCCGGCGGGCAGGGCTGGCACGGCACGGCAGCAGGGTACAGGCTGGCACGGCGCAGCACCGGGCGGTGTGGTACAGGCGTGCGGGGCTGGCGCGGCTCGGCACAGCACGGTACCGGCGTTCAGGCTGGCACGGCACAGCGCCGTGATCCCCGTGTGGGACTGGCACGGCACGGCACGGTCCCAGCACGGCTGGCACGGCACGGTGATGCCCGGGGTGTGAGGCTGGCACGGCACAGCGCCAGGCAGCGTGGGACCGGTGTGCGGGCTGGCACGGCACGGCACGGCACTGGTGTGCGGGCTGGCACGGCACCAGGACAGCCACGTGCCAGGCTGGCACAGCACAGCACGGTACCAGCGTGTGGGGCTGGCACGGTCCCTGACAGGCTCCAGGGCTGCCCTGCCCACCCCGCTGCCCCCAGCCCGGCCCGAGGCCACTCGTGGTCCCCTCTGGGGTCCTGCTCTCGTCCCAGGTGTGACCCTCCCGGGGGGGTGACCCTCCTGCCCCGGGTGCCAAAGCTTCCCACACCCGCCCTTCCCGAGGAGCTGCATCCCCCCGCTCCCAGCAGAGCTGTGCCGGGCACCCCCGGGGCACCTCTGCCCCTCCTCTCCATCCCGGGGCTCCAGGGATCCCTGGCCCTTCCCATCCCTCCCACGGCTGCACCCCAAGCTTGCCCCGCTGCCGTGCCTGCAGCTGAACCCCTCCCAGCCCCAGCAGTGCCGTCCCTAACACATCCCCTGCTCCGACAGCGCTTTTCCCCTTTGGAATGGGACTGGAAGCTCACAGGAGAGTCAGGGCTGTGAGGGCTGGATGCTCCAAGTCTTCGCTCCCTCCTTCAGCCTCGGGGCTGGGACCAGCTCACTGCACACCAGTTCAGCTCCCTGGGCTGCAGACGGGGAGAGGAGGGCAGTGAGGAGGAGGGAAGGGTGCTCCTGCTCACCTACAACTCCCAAATCCCGCTGAAACTATTCCCAGTCTGTGCTGTGGGAAAAGAAATGAGATTTGCTTCCAGAAATGAACAGACAAAGTAGCTGCCTCTACACTGACACTCATCACTCCCCCTCCCAGCCCCTGCTCCCTCCCACCCTTTAACTTCTTATTTTCCTGCACAATTTAAAGGTGAAATTCCCTGAGCGGTGAATTTATTGCAGTCCCAGACTGGGCCTGTTCATCGAGAGCACAGGAGAGTTTTGTTTTGGAAGGAGAGGGATGAAAACTGGAATGTTCAAACAATCTTTTGCTCTTTGCAATATTAAAAAAACCCCCCAAATCTATCCCTGCAGGAGTTTCAACCTTGGCAGATTTTGGATCCAAGAGAAAGGCCGCGGTGTCCCAGCTGGAATGGCTTTCCTTGCTCATGGTAGGGCAGGAGAAAATGGGAAAGGAGAGGTTAAATAAGGAGGGGGACACAAAACCAGATCTAATTTTTCATCCCTTCACAATTAGGCCGGAATTAGAACCCTCCTCCACCTGCACACAAAATGGGAATTTAACAAAAAAGCCATTGATTGGCTTAAAATTGTATTTAATGAGGGTTCTTAGGTTTGGGGTTTCCATTTGAGTTCAGCTCTAAACACCTCTGTTTTCATTTCCCCTCTAACCAACAATTAATCATCCACCTGTACCCGCACTGCTTGTCCTGGCTCCAAAAATCCTGTAACTTTGGGGCAGATTGAGCCTAAAACCAGGAAATGGGGAAAAAATCATGGAGGAACTTAAGCTCAGTGTAGATTTGGGGAGTGCTCACTCCAGGGTTTGTGTTTTCACAGAATAACATCTAAAATATGGACCAAGGGAAAATTCCCAGGCTGCCTCTGTAACCACAGGATGGAACTGCCCCTGATTCCGGAGGGGAAGAGCAGCATAAAAAATGAGCCTGAACTAAATCAGCAATGAGCAAACCACAAAATATCATTTCCAAGGGACAAAGAATCCCCATTGTGCAGGGTGTTCTCTTTGGCTGCTGGTGGAATCCTGCTCCTGCAGCAGGAATGGCTCATCAGGAAAATCCACCCTCCAGAAAGAGGAACGGTGGTGCTGCTTTGAGAAAAACAACCTCAGCAGAGCTTTTCAGAGGCGCTGAAGCCTCTTTGGAAGGGAACACCAGGAAGGAACATGCTCAGAGAACAGCACCTGGATACAGCACTGTTCTCCAAGCTTGAAAGGGAAAAAATCCAGGCCTTTTCCTAGCTAGAAATTGTTATTATTATAATTATTATTCCTGTGGAAGGAATGAGCCCCAGTGTCTCCTCCTCACAGGTTTGTGCCGGCTCGGACGAGCCTCAGCCCTCACACCTCTGGGGAGCATTTCAGCGAGATTTAAAGCTCCCCTAGAAATGGTATCCAAGGATTCCACTGCTCAGGATAATAAGCTTTGCTCACATTTCCCGGGCAAGAAGGCTATAATATCTGCCACAGGTGCCTTTCAGCAACTGGTTTGGGAGGGAATCCATCAGGTGTTCAGTCTGTACATGGCCTAGGTGCAGTTTGCTCCTGGGAACAGGAACCATTCCAGAAGGATTTGGACTTTGCACAGACCAAATATCAGATTTGCCAAAACAGGCAGTGACAGGGAGGCTGTGATCACACCTCGGAAGCTGCTGCTGTTTATCAAATCACACTTAGGCTAAATTAACACAGTAAACTAGCAGAGGTCACCGATAAAATCAGTGGGATGAAAATCAGCTTCAGAGAGAGCCTCAAGCCAGACACGGCTGTGGCTTTGATTAATCTGCACTTCAGGGACTACTCAACTAAAATTAAAACCAGAATTATAATCACGTGGGTCCTCTGTGAACAGAATGCCCAGGAGAGCAGCACCCTACATTTGTGGCCCTGCTGAGCACAGCCCTGCCCACAGCAGCTCCTCTGGGTCCCAAACACGTCCTGAGCAGTGGCCCAGGGTTGTTTTGCTCAGGATCTTCCAAGGGAGAGGGAAGATGGGATCAGGTTCTGCTCTCCAATTGCCTGGTTTCGTACACAAAGTTATCCGAGCCCAGGGCAGCTCCCAGCAGAGTCAGGATCCCACTGATCCTTTTATAGCAACACAGCTTTCCATGGCTCATGGATCTGGCCAGTGCTGGAATGAGCAATCCCAAAACTCCCAGCCTTTTTTCTCTTCTTGCCTAAGGCAGCTTCAGGAATAACGAAGACGGAACACGCTGAGCGACAACTGAGAGCAGAGATCTCTTGTTCACCGGGATAAAAGCAGGGCTGGAGTTTTGTACACTTAATTAAAAGATTAATTGGCTTGCTCCAGCCTTTCTCTAAGGTGCCAGTTCCAGCTCTGGGTGTAATCACAAGGGGTTTATGCAAATGACGTTTCTAGGGGTGCCCACGTGGAAAAATCGAATGCAGATCCTGTTTCCTCTTTGGAGATGAACAATACGGAAGAAAGAGGCATGAAGAGGTTTAATGTGAGGGCTTTGCAGGTAAATCTGAGGTGTTTAACACCTGCAAGCCTGGTGACACTACAAATGAAGTGTATGGGAACAACACACACCCCAAAGGATCCAGAACCTCCCGGGAGTGAAACCCAGCAGCACTTGAGAGACTTGAAACCTGCAGGTTTCCCGAAGTTCTTTAAGCATCCAAAAGTAAACACGTAGATATTTATGGATTGTTTGAAATACTCTTAAATCCTGCTCTTTTGTTCCTTTATGAGTTTAGAGAAGACGCAGCGAGGCTGAAACATCTCACTGTGTGTTTTTCAAAGCCTTCTCCCATTCCCTCCTCCTCTCCTTCCCTCCTCGTCCCCCTTCCGCTGCTCCCACTCCCACTGTGCCTTTTATCTGCAGCACAAGTGTTGGAGTTGATGTCTCGCTCCCCAGCTCTGGAGGAGGAAGAGAAAGAGCCATTTCCATATCAGGTCTAAGCATGAGGGACACCTTTCACACCAATGTTTCCACATCAAAAAGATGCAAATTGAGAGAGACGAGCTGCATTCTTCCCTAATGCAATTAAAATGGAAGAGGCAGTTTGAAAGGCAGCAGGGAGATTTACGGGGAAGCTGAAGGCAATAGGAAAGCAAGCTTGAAACTATGTTAAAAAATCAATGTATATTTAGGGTTCCATAAGCGCAGGGAGTAACTCGGCAGGGGGAGGTGCGCGGGGGATGGAGGGATGAGGGCACAAAACACGCAGGGACGGAACCCAAGGTTCTCCTGCTCCTGCAGGAGAAATCAAAGAGATTTTTTTCTGTCAACTCACAAGGAGCAGGTTTGTATTTCAGGGCAGTCACCTTTCCTTCGGGAAGGTGTTTTTGTGCTCCTTCGAGAGCAGGGCTGCTCCTTTCCCTCACTGCTGCTGGTTCCGTGTCCTTGCCAGCCACTCTGTACCAGCCCCATCAGGAAGCCGGGGCCATCCCAAGGGGCAGGGATGTGCAGCCAGCTTCCCATGGGAACAGGGAGCTGCAGCTCAAACCCAAACCCAAACCCTAACCCAAACCCTAACCCTAACCCAAACCCTAACCCTAACCCAAACCCTAACCTTAACCCAAACCCAAACCCTGCCCTTCATCCTTCCAACAAAGCTGGAGGTTCCCGACATCCACTGCACTTTGACTGAAATAAAAACCCAGTTATCCTAACAAAATAAAAGCCCCAAGCCATATCCAATAAAACTAAAGTCTGATCTCCCACACGCTATCTTGATTTTTTTATTTATTTTTTTTTAGGCACACAATGCAAATCATCATTTCTGTCTCGAAGGTAACACTGATAACATCATTATCGCCACGCCTGGCAAACAGAGGCAAGCTTTGCCCTCATAAAAGGGAGGACTCTCAGGGAAATCAAAAAGCTGTTGATGAACATTCTTATCTCTCTTCAGTAATTCAGTGTTTGACAGGTGCCAATAACCTGAATTCATCTTGAGACACTTTGGGGTTTTTCACTGTCATTTGCTTTGTTCCTCTCATATGAATTGCATCCAACCCTCTCTTACTTTCCACCCTCACAAACTATAAAAAAACCCTCAAAAATCTGCTTCTCTCTGAAGTTCTCAGAGGTCAAACCTGGAGAACAAAGGGAAGATGATGCTTGTCCTAAGAATATTACAAATCAAGGAGCAGATTTTGTCCTCCCCATCTTGCACTGAGTTGTACTTTACTTTATAGGCTGGTAAAAAGGACAAAGGAACATGAACCAGGGTAGGAAAGCCCATCCCAAGGCAAGGACGTGCTCCACCAAGAGCCTGAGCTTCCACAAGTACCAGAGTAAAACATTATTATTTCATTAAAAGCTTTAAAAACGAATTCAACCTCCAGATTTTCCGATGTGCTTGCACAAGGAGTTTATCCTAGCAAATTCCCAGATTAAAAAAAAAAATCTCATTATTTTTGTCAATACTTGAATCTTTCTAATGTATTTTAATGGGAATTAAATGTGCCCAGACCTGAGATCCTGACTGGAATGTTTGCAACGCTCAGGCCAGAGCCACTGAAGACTTATGACTCACCCAAAGCAAACCAAACAATACCAGCTTTATTTATGCTCTGCTGCTGGAATTCAATTAAAGCAGGGGCAATGAAGAGGCCTGGGGGATTTTAATGGACAGCATCCCCCTGAGGACGTGCTGCCAGTGAGATTCCAGGGGATGGGATGGGAGCTGGGATCATCCCGAGGCCTGAACCTCGCCGGGCTCCTCTCCGCTTCCCCAGCCCGGAGAGGCCCCTCTGGAGCACGCCCACCCTGCCGTCCCTGCCTGCTTCCTCCCCGTGCTGGAACGGTGTCAGGAGCACCTCCTTCACCCCAGCAGCCCTGCTGCCACCACCCCGCACATCCACACCCACCCCCGCTGGTTCCCGGGAAGGAGCTTCTCCCTGTCAGCTCCTTGGCACTGCTCCCGTCTGTGCAGAGTGAGCCGGGGCCTCCAGCCGTGGCTGGCACTTTTGGAGGTTTGGGAGCCCTCTGCTCTCCAGTCTGGTTCCCCCAGTCCAGCCCTGGGCAGCAGCAAGGAGCATTCCTTGCCCTCGGGAAGCAGTGGTGGCACTGCCGTGTCACCCGTGGCTTGGTCACAGTCCCTCAAGGGCTCACAGCACAGCCACCAACAAGACCCTCAGAGGCTGTTCTGAAGGGGTTTATCCATAAAAAGCAGTTTCCTTCCCCAAAATGCAGCTGGAGCACAAGCAGAGCTTTGCAGATTGAAGATTTTAAAGCATTCCTGGTTTGGTTTTGAGATTCCACCTCCCTGCACTGGTGGGGGAGTTACAAACAACATCCTGCACCTTCCTGGAGCAGCACAGAACCAGCTGCATTATGGCTTCTCATCTTTTGTTTTCTTCTCCCCGCAGGGGTCTGACAGCTGTGGATACAGATGAGATGAGAGCCAGGTTAAGGCAAGTATGACAGGATCAGACTTCTCTCGCTGCTGAGACATTCCCCCCTCCTGAGCTTCCACGTGGGAGGTGGGCACTCAGCTGCTCCATAAATCAGAGGGGCATTTCTCAGCTTCTCAAGTGCTTTTACTGCAGTTTCTCTCTTTAGGCTACCGAGAAGGATGTTGAATACGTGGCCAAGGAGCACTCAAATATCCTGTTGCCATCCTCTCCTGAGGCATGGCTTGCCAGCAGTGCCACTTGCAGACATCCATCAAAGATGGGCCCTGACGTGAAAGGAGCCTTCAGTCAGCTCTCCCTCAGCTACAGCAAAATCTGAGTTCCAAACTTCCCTGAAAGATCCCCGTTTCTCTCTGTGAACATATTGTTCCAAACTGGCAGGAACTGTTATTTACATCTTGTAGCACCAACAGAACGCTGAGCTATATAAACAGTGGTTATTACTAATCAGAACGTGCTGTTAATTAGTGAGAGAGACCCTCAGCTCTCTGCGAGCCTGAGTGGGATGAACTTCATTTCTATAAAGAGGATGAACTGCATCCTATCAAACAGAGCATCTCCAAACAATGAGGCTCCAAGATCTCTGAAACCTAATTTTGGCCTCCAAGCATTTGGGAGGAGGGTGGAGGGGGTTTGGAGCAAGCTGTGATTTGGAATAAATAGCCCTGAAGGTACTTTAGAGCTCCTCAAAGGAAAATACCCCGGGGCAAATCCTCCTGGCCCGACTGGAAGCAGGAATTGAGAGCAGAGCAGCCTTGTTCCTCAGGGTTAACTCCAAAATGGGATTTGGGATCAGGGGAGGGAAGGGCAGAGCAGCTTTGGACTTCAGAACCACTCAGATGAGTGAATTTTTTAGAATCTGTCACACACAGCACATATCAAAGGCAAATGACTTAAAAGTCCTTGAAATTCCATCAGAATTGTGGAAGGGTGGGGGGGCTAAATTCCAGTTTACAGCTCAGTGCCTGTAGGGGAGCTCGCCTCTCAAATAATCCGGGGTGGTTTTTCACCCAGGCCTTTTCTCCAGATCCCAGATTTGCAGTCAGTGAGGAAACCTCCTCAATTGCCAGGTCCTTTCTCCAGATCCCAGACTTGCAGTCAGTGAGGATACCCCCTCAGTTCCCAGGTCCTTTTTCCAGATCCCAGACTTGCAGTCAGTGAGGATACCCCCTCAGTTCCAGTATAATGAGGACTAAAACCCCACATTCAAACCCTCTCCAGACAAGCCCAGTCCGAGAGCAAAGAAGAGGGGAAATGAAACCCCTTCTTAACACGAGAGCTCCTGTCTGCAGCTGATTTTGTTAATGCTGGGTGGTGTTACCAAAACCAAGCCTGCCCAAGGTCACAAACCAGGCCTTTGATTTCACTTTCTTCTAGGAATATTTTGGGAAAGAAAAAAAAAAATCTTTCCCTGAAACAATTTGTAAGACAGAAAGTTACACTGGTTGCAGTGCTTGTTCTGCTTTCAGCCCCAGGACAAGCTCTGCCACCACTGGAAAACTGATTGGATTTTCTCCAATTATCTCTTGCAGAAAACAAGGAATCCCAAACTGGCAGCTGGCTGAGCCTTCCCTGCCCCTTGATGAAGAAGGCAACCCACTCCTGAGCTCAGCACCTGGGATAAAGGTGACCTGTGCTGGAAGCTTTGTGCCACAAGCTGCTGTTCCTGCGCTCCCTGGCTTCAAACCCCGCTCCTGAGCCTCCCCTATGCCTGCAGAACCCGAGGGGGAAACTGGCTCCTGGATGCCCCAGGTGACAAGGGAGTCCTAGTTCTGCTTCTCCAGGGATTTTGAGAACAGCCCCTGAGTCCCAATGAGGCCCAAGTTCAAGGAGGCTCCTGGAGCTGCACTTTTGGCCTCAGCAGACTACGAGAACTTTGCTGACCTGAACTCCACCAGGGACACGGAGAGCGAGCAGCTGGAGGGGTCCCTCTCGTCCACCATTGCCCTGATCATCGTGCTGGTCATCATCTTCTCCTTGATCATGACATCCCTCATCACCTACTGCTTCCACAAGTGGAAACTCAGAGGGAAAAGACTGCAGAAAGCACAAGAGGAATATCAGAGAGACCAAGAAAAGAGCATTTGCCAAAGCACACCCGGACTTGTTTCATAAAAAAAGAAAACCAGGATCCACCATGAAGTACTCTTGAATCACCTGGAAATGAAAGTCACGAAAGAACTGCAACTATGAAATTTCCAAGCAAATACATCCTTGTTTTATCTCATTTCTAAGAGTTGTTAGCAGTTTGGAGATTTCCTACGGCTTTATTATACATACATATATATATATTTATACATTTAGTCTCATTTGTGCAAAGTAAAACCAATGCAATGATGTATTTTTAATCTCTTCTGTCATTTTAATCCTCTTGGAAGTGTCCAAGGCCAGGCTGGACGGGGCTTGGAGCACCCTGGGATAGTGGAAGGTGTCCCTGCCACGGCAGGGGTGGAACGGGATGAGTTTTTAGGTCCTTTCCAACCCTAACCACAATTTTCTGTGTATTACTGAGCCAGTAAATTTAAATCTGTTGCTTTCACTCTTTCCAAAACCCACGGGAAGGTAAAGAGGCAGACTTGGGGTGACACCAAGCAGCTCAGCAGATCCAAGCCAGGGGAGTTGTGCCGCACTGATCCCATCAGGGGCTGAAGGTGCTGAAACCCACCTGGACGAGGGAGGGAGGGAGCTCCCGGCTGGGGCTGCCAGGCTGTTCCTGAAGCACCGCCCGTGTCTTCAGCAGCAGCTGCTCGTGAGCCAGGCCTGCCCTTTCCGAGCTTCCTGCACACAGGGCTCGTGGCATTCCCACCACGAGCGGATTGAGGACATCCAGTGCTAATGGAACTCAAATTCCCAAGGGAACAGACGGCCTAAAACCCTTTTTTTAACTAGGCATCTACTTCTTTTTAAACCACCCATACCACGGCGTGTTTCTATTTTCACAGCCTGTCCTGTGATGCCACAGAGAAATGACAGATTTATTGTGAGTAGCATATCTAAGTAATCTTTTCTAACTGAGTGATGGATGTAATATTAATAAATGTCATTGTTTTATAAAGCAGAAACCCTGTGAAGTTGCCACCAAGCCCCCTGCTCAAGTATACAGCTTGCTTGCAATTACCAGTACTGCTGTATGTATTTTTAAATGAGCTATAATACTGTGATGATGCTGTAAACTTACCTCTGTAGGCAAAAAATGTTCTATTTCCAAATGTCAGGATGAAGGATGTGAATGTTCTGAAAGTGCTATCAACAAAAAAAAAGGAAGAAAAGAAAAAAAAGAATTTTCACAGAATATTCAAAAGGATTCTGTTACATGCGACAAATCTATTTTACAAGGGTAGTTATGGATCATGCAGCCTAGTCTGTGAAAACAGCACTATTTTATTACAGAATAAAGAAATGAATAAACAAGCAGTGAATATCCATGCCCAGAAGCTGGAAAATGGTTTTGGTGTTTTTTTTTTTAAGCACCCTAATCAATTCTCTAGGTAATGTGGAAGATGGAGGACCCTGACAGAAGGAATCCACTCCCCCTCATCTCCCATCCACATCCTGCTGCTGTCAGTGCTGCCAAAGAGCCTCAAAATCAGCCGTGGAGGAAAAAAAAAAAAGAACAATTAGTTGCATGAAAACAATGCAAATGTAGTGTTTATAGCATTAATATCTGTTCTGCCATCATTTAAACACAGGGAGCTCAGCACAGCAGCCCTGGGGCAGGCAGGGCTGAGCTGCACACAGCCAGTGCCTTCCTCGGGGCCGCAATCAAAAGTCACTCTCTGAAAATCACATCCAGTGCTAACAAAATTACAGCTTGAGGAACGCAAGGAAATGCTTGGGAAATACAGAGCTGGGAGCACTGCAGCTCTTGCTGGGGGATATGTGGATGGTGTGAGGGAGCTGCATTCAGCTCAGGGTTTTACTGAAAGCTGGGTCAGCTCCAGTTCCACGGGGGAACACGAGCCCTTCCAGCAGCAAAACCTCGCCCTCGGTGCCACCAGCTGAACATTTTTGTCAGGTTCCCAACATGAATAAATGGGTTCAGCTCCTCTCCTTGGAACCTCATCAAACTGGCTCCGGTAAAAAATAAAACTAAAAAAATACCTGAGTCTCACCACACACCAACCCCACGAGGGGAATTTCTGAGGAGGCACTGAGGGACCCCAGGGGAGCCGGCAGCATTTCGGATTCTAGTGTAACTTCAGGGAAAAGGTTCAGGATTAATGGGAGGAGGCCACAAAAATGCTCTGAGGGCTGGAGCCCCTCTCCTGAGAGGAAAAACTGAGAATTGGGAGTGTTCAGCTGGAGAAGAGAAGGCTCCAGGGAAACATTCCTGCACTTGAAGAGGGCCTAGAAGAAAGATGGAGCAAAGCTCTCAGCAGGCCCTGTGCCCTCAGGACAGGGGCTAATGGTTTAACTGCAGGAGGGATGGTTTGGGGTTTTTACACGAAGGTTTTTATACTGAGGGTGGGGAGGCCCTGACACAGGGTGCCCAGAGCAGCTGTGGCTACCCCTGGATCCCTGGCAGTGCCCAAGGCCAGGTTGGATGGGGCTTGGAGCACCCGGGATAGGGGAAGGTGTCCCTGCCATGCAGGGGTGGGTTAGGTGGCCTTTGGAAACTCTCTTTACACTCAAACTCCTCTATGATCCTACACTGGACCAGTGGGACCACAGAGGATTCCCTTCCTCCATAGCTGGAAATCCTAATTCAAATCTCCCAGAATCATGGAATGGTTTGGGCTGGAAGGGACCCTAAAGCCACCATCACCCAGTGCCACCCCTGTGGCACAGGCAGCGCCACCTTCCACCATTACAGCTCATTTCTGAATGTCTGTCTTTGTTCCCAGCTCACACCCAGGGAAGTTCATGGCACTAAAACTTCATTCCCACTCAGAGCTGTGCTAGCAGCCCTTTGGGACTGACAGGGAAGTTTATCCCAGAGCCTAAGAGACGGATGCAAAGGAGACTAAGGAATGAGGGAGCTTGGAATGCAGGGTATTTTTTATAGAGAATGCTAGAGCAAATGAAAGGGAAAGTGACAGTGCTGCAGTCCATTGGAAACTGATTTTAATGATAATTTGAGGAATTTAAGTTTATCCAAAGGGTCATTTGTAAAATCCAGCATCCCACAGGTGGTTATCAGCATACACAGAGCACAAAGCAGCTGAGATGGGAGAAACCTTCTCTGCTAGCGCAGAGTTCAGAGCAGTGATCTCAACCACATCAGCAATCGTTCAGAAGATTAAATCCTGCAGCTCTGGGTGGCATGACAGCCACAAAGCCAAGGCTCCCGAGCACTCTTAAGAGGCAGATTGATTTGTTTCACAGCCACGGCTGCTTTTCCATAGGAATCCCTCTTGAGCCACCCTGCTCCTTTTATGCCCCAGCAAGCACAAACCAGGCAGATGAATCAATATTCTTCGACCAGAGTTTTGGGGGTTCTTTGGATCAAAAGAAAAATCTGCTGCTGGGGGGAGGAGCTCCTGGAAGGGGATAAAGGAAGAGACACCATCCACCCGCTTTCCCACATCCTCCCTGTCAGAGTTTTGGATCTCCAGCCTCAAAAACCGCAGGATTAGGAAATAAATTATTTAGGGACTCGGATCATTCATTCCATTGCATATCTCTAAGAGCTGCTAAAGAAAAACACTCAGATCTCAGAGTCATCGCTGATAAAAGAATGAAACAACTGTAGCGAGCAGCAGGAAAACGCACCCAACAGCCATCAGCAAAATCTGCTTTGATTTTCCTGAGGAGGTACCTGAGATCTCTTTGTAACATTTATGCAAACAAACAAGAGCTGTGCAGGCAGCGTGTGCGAGCAGGATGCTGTTCCACAGACAAGCACTGTCAGACACACAACCCAAATAACTCACAGCTCAGGATTTACAGAAAGGCTTGACAGCAGCTGCAGAGAAATGTTCCAGTAGCTCTAGAAAGCTTCTATGTTCTGAAAGCAAAACTATCAACGTGTACAGATTATTTTTTAAGGAGAGTCCTGGAAGTCACTTCTTGTGGGTCTGTAAGGGCTGAAATCTGTGCTACAAAACGCCATTTTCAAAGGATTCAGCTCCTGATCACCTCCTGTACATCTGACAGCCCTTACAAGGCTCCACGTGGAACTCTGGGTGCCTTTCCCGGTGTTTGCAGAGCGCAGAGACTTCCAGAGGCTCAGAGAACCAGGGAGAGCAGAGCAAAAGTAGGGAACAGAGGCGGAGCATCCATGAAGAGATTGGAAGGCAGGAGACTGAAGGGATTTAAACATTTCTAAGGACTGCAGAGTGACAGGAAGGAACAAGCAGAGTTTATTCATTGCCCAGGTGCTCTGCAGGGACAATTCAAAAGGGAATGTTTTTAGGGGAATATTTTTGATGGACTATCAAAGCTGTTTGCAAGGAACCAGAACCAGCACTGAATAACTCAGGGTTTCCACCTGGGGCTGCGTTTCCACCTGGGGCTTGACCTACTCAGGATCAGCTCCCGGGGAAATCACTCCCAGCAGATTTTTACGCAGCAGAAGGCAGAACTTTGCTAACGCTTCTGTTTCTATCCCAGCTTTTCCCTTCAGGTTTTCCACTGGTTTGTGGGAAGTGAGAACAAGAGGCCAAACAGCCCTCGAGGGCTCTTATAAACAACACAGAGCACGAGGAGGGAAGCACACGGGTATGAAACACAAAGCCCACTTCAGCAGTGAGTGTTCTTGTCCCAAACTGGGGGAAGAAAATGCAACAGGGAGATTTAATCCTCTCTGCTTTGGCACAAAAATACAGTGTGGGTTCACAGATAGGGATATTCCTCCAAGACTTCCACAGAGATCTGAATGCCCAGAAATGAGGAAATGGGAGGCCGAGGAGAGTCAGCCCCTTCAGGACTCAGCCAAGGCCACAAGGCCATGGCTGGAGCGCAGGGCTGAGCCCTCACTGTCAGCTCTGATCACAGAGTGCCCACAGAGCAGCACCAGGCTTTGGAGGCCACAGTGAGGATGATTTCAGAGAGTCCCAGCATAATTCCATTTTATCTGGATGTGTAGCAAACCCCAGATCCAGTCTTTGAACAACAGTGGCTTTGTCATCTTGAAAAATTACAACAAATTCCAAAGTATTTTCTTATAATTCTTATTCCAGTTTTAATCTGGTGGTTTTTTCTCCTAGGTACCTATCCTATATAGATTCCATGATTAATTTATTATCATTTCTCATCCTGTTGGCATGCCCAGTCCTGCTGATTAATTTCTGTTATAGCCTCATTATTTCCCTTCTATAAATACTGCATTTCATTTTACTGCTTTCTATAGTTAACTTTGCTTTTTGTCCTCCACCTGGGGCTCTCACTTTCAATTTACCACGAGACAGTGGGCAAAGGCTGAGCTGAAATGCAGTAATTACACCTCCCTGCCCTGGAAAACAGAATGATTTATTTTCCTTATGGATGGGAGCAGCTGGGAGCAGCTCTGCAATCCCACAGCAATCCCACAAAAACCAATACTTATGGCTTGCCAGATTAATAATGGAAACTGTTGGCTTCTGGAATCTGAAAAACCTATGGAGATGGATTACAATAGATTGCAGCATTTGCACTGAGGAAGGAGAAAGAGTTGACTCACACCCCACACGGGCAGATCTGGTTCCACCTGCAGGAATATTAAACCAGCACCCAATCCATCACTGCTAGAGCAGCTCAGATCCACAAGCACTGGAATTCTGGAGGTGGCTGCCCACAGGAGGCTCTCCCAGTTCTTTACCCACTGGAGTTATGGTGACTTTCAGGCTTTCCATTTCCTGACCTTTCAGCCTTTGCCACAAGTCCCCGGGATCCTCTGAAGGTTTGGGAAAGCTTCTGAGTGCTTCTCCTAGAAGTGTGAGCATGTCCTGAAACAGAAAGGAACCATGGAATTACTCAGGTTTGTGTTCCTGCCGTTTCTCAAGGCCTGTGTCACACACCCAGCCCCCCAGAGCCAGCCAGGGGAACAGCACTGCCCCACACAGTGTGGTGGGTTTGAAGGGATCCTGTTCAATAACTCAGTCCCACAGCATGGCCCATAGAGCAGGATTCCTCCCCAAGGAGGCACAGGGAAAAGCAGCTGGCCTTGCAGGGAAGCAGGGGGGAAAAAAGTGGGAAAAAGTGAAGCCTCATTTGAGGCTGAAGTTCTCAGATTTTAGGTATGGAGTGAGGAAGAGTCAGAACTCTGGGGACTGGAATTATTAGGGGAAAAAGGCATGTGTGGTACAGCACAAACTCCTACTCTGCTCATCAACATGGAAAGAGATCTGGGGGTTTCAGGAAGGCACCTCCCTTCAGTGTGACCTCCCTCCCAAGAGGGAGGGAAGGGTTCTTCCTTCAGGAAGATCCTCCTGAGGAACAGCCACGGGAGACCCAAGGAATTCTGCACATTTCACTGCCCACCCAGCTGCTCCAGAGACACTTCCAACAACAAAGCTTCAGCCTTTGGGACACTGGCACAGAGGGACAGGGATTCCAAGCAGAAATCTCACTGTATCCCAAGGGCCTCCATCACACACTGCAGTGTCCTGTTCCAAGATTCCTACGGCAAAGGATGAGCGAGGAAGCCCAGTGAGGGCACAGTTACCTCCTACCACAACATTTCCTTTGCCATTTCAGCTTGGACAGCCCAGCAGAAAACAAAGTGGGGAGAAATAATCAAAAGGGACCCAAAGCCAGTTCCAGGGCATCCTGGGAATGACCTTCAGCTTCCATAAATCAGGCAGCTCAAATGACTTGAGGAGAATGCTGGGCCCGAGCATTTTATTAATGACATGGACCCAAATTCTATTTCGGTTTGCACTGACCTCACAGCCATAAATCAGGGGGATTCTACCTTCGAGATCCTTCTGTTACAGCACCTATAAAATGGAGCAGGGATTTTTTTAAACAACATTTGCTTACTCTGGAGTAAAACTGTTCTTCCAGTTTCTCTCGGATTAAAGCACCTTCCAGCAGAGTCTTTTTCTGCCTGAGAAAGGCAACCTTGGCCAGCTCTGCTTCCTTCTGCTGGCAGTCAGGACACGCTGAGGCCTCGTGGATTTGAGCTTCTGTCACCTGCAAGAGGAGACTTTGATGCCATGAGCAATGTCTGGTCTGGCAACTTTGAGATCAGTCAACAAAAATACACATAGAGGCACTGTCTAAAGACAAAAATTGGCTTTTTACGCAGTGGTAAAATAATTCATAGTCATAATTTCATCACCTATCATTGTTCCTATGCTGGCAGTGTGGGCAAGGCCTCAGACACCAACCAGAAAGGTTATGATTGTAAATTATATTTATAAATTTTATCAGTAAGTTAAGAAGTAAATAAACTCTGGAGCAATTAGTTCAAGCATGCAGCTCTGAGCCAGACCCGACCAGACTGTGCAGTTCTGTTTGTGAGATGAACAGGGCTACTCAGTGGTTCCTGGGGTACTTTATCCACCGTGACATCTGAAGCTTATTTAACAGCACTACACAAACCCCAGCGTTTGTGCTTTTATGAAATATCAATGGCTTTATCTGATTTAATTGACACAGATTCCATCTGGCTCCATAAACACAGTGAATTGCTACAAAAGCAGGGAAATCCACACTAGAACTCCTATCCCAGCCCCCTCTGTCCCCTTTTCCCTGACTTCTCTCTATGAAAATGTTGTGTGGAGCCACAGACAGAACCAAGCAGAGCAGACAAAGCTCCTTTTCTTAGGGAATGTATTCCCACTATGTAAGACAAATAAAGAGGAAATAAAAATTCCACAGAATTTGGAAGGTCGGTTAACATTAATAAAAATTAAAAATGCAGATGACTGAAATGTCAATCATTTTAAAAGACAGGAAGCCTGAAATAATTATCGCACCAGAACTGACTTTAAAGTATTATTTTTAGGTGCAGGGCTGAGGGGAGGATCTGGGGCATAAAACCCATCCCGTGGTGGGAAAAAACCACTGGGTTGGTGACAAAAAAACCCAGCTTTGAATTGGGTAAAGATGAGACAGATTCTTCTTAATCAGGGACTGAGGTCAGCAAGATTTTATTGGAACTGTTTTTATTAATATTACCTAATGCCTAAGGAAGCTGGGAGCACGGGGAGGTTTTGGGATTTTTCTAATCCTGGAGTCACAAAGACTTCACAACAAATAATATGCAGAACAATTTGATAAATAGTTGGTGCAAACATAACCAGAGGAAAAGGCTTTTTTCCTTCAGCTGATCCAGGGCTTCTCGTGGACTGCAATAATTGATGATCCCAGCCTTGCTCCATCACACAAATCAGGATTTTATCACCAGGCAATATTTTATGGTGATTATTTGCTAGCAACAGTTCTACAGTGGTGTCTAAGAAATGAGAAAGATAAATCTTGGGATATCAACCCAAAACCTCTCTCAGAGGCTCGAGCCTGGCATCAGTAAGGTCTGCCTGATATTAGGGCTTTTTTCTCCAGTGGTTCTCCCAGAATTTAGGGGGAAATCTCCCTTTCTGTCCCTCAGTACCTGTTTCACAGCCTCCCTGGTGTTTTCCAGCAGGATCCTGTTCATCAGGCGGGCAGGAACAACACGGGAATCTCCTGTCTCAGTCTGCCTTGCTGGGACTCCACACTGCAGCTTCCTGCACTTCCCACTCCCCGCCTGCTCCTGCTGCATGCCGCTGATCTTCCTGGTGCAGAAAGACCTGAGAGCATCCAGCTCTCCACGGGATAAGTCAGCAACTCCTGCCAGCCATAAATCAACAGAACAGGAGCATCAACTGCTGCGTCAGGGAAAGAAGAACTGCTGCTCTTTATCTGTGTGACCTCGTGTTATCCAAGGAGAACCCAAACCCAGTGTCAGGCCCTGCCTGCAGCAACAGCGGAGCAGAATTAAGATACAAATGTGGAAGTCAACTGGAGGAACTTGCACAATAAATGGCTCTAAATCAGGCTCCAAAGATCAGAATTAAAATACAAATGTAGAAGTCAACTGGAGGAACTTGCACAATAAATGGCTCTAAATCAGGCTCCAAAGGTGGGAGGAAATAAAAAGACAAAAGGTTAATGGTACAGGATAAATAGATTAGCAAAGCCAGCAGTTAATTACTATGACATTAAATAAACCGACTGTCAATAATACAGATTTAGCATCTCCCTACCTGAAACTGCAACTTGCTAAGCCAAAATTAATTAATATTTCAAGAGAGCTCTTGATCAATAACTCTAAGGAGCAATTTGTAAGAAAAATTAGAGGCCGTGTCCACTGAAGTCACTCTGGAAACACCTCCAATATATTCCACAACCTACACGAGGCAATTTTTTTTGGAGGAAATGCAATTACATTAGAAAACACTTTTCCTCTAAAGCTTCAACAATCGTTTCCTAAACTCTTCATAAGATCTTCTTTAAAAAATATCGTTCCCTCTTTCATCTTCTCTTATCCTTCCCAGTGGCACGTAAAAATAAATAAAATAGAGATTAGTCTTCGGATGGGCGGGTTAGGATGGATTTACAACTTCATTCAGGGCTTCTGGGGAGGTTTTCCAGAGGCTTAGAGCACAATCAATGCAGTATTTCACGGGCAGCAGCATGGAGCGGGGCTGTGGGAGGTGGGAGACACCACAGCTCTCGAGGTTCCAGTGCCCAGATTTCCCCAAAGTCAGGCAGGGGATGGCTCCAGAGGGGTGGCCAGTTCAACTCCCAAGGACTCACACACAAATTCCTGCTGGGAGGTTGGATTGTATCATTTAAACAATCCCTCCACGCTGGCTGTTTTTTCAGGATTAAATTCAATTTCCAGACAGGCACTGCCAGTGCCGTGGCATTCCAGTGCCATGGGATATCTTGGCATAGCCACACCACCAATCCTCAAAATACTGAGCAATGGGAATATAAAACTTCCCCTAAATTCCCTATGATTGGTTTGGTCCCGAGTGCACAAGAAACAGTTGTGGAATTCTGCAAAGAAACCGAGCACCTCTTCAGAAACCCAGTGTTTGTGAAGGATAAGGGGATCCAGTTAAAACCAAGCAAAGCAGGAATTCTGTGGCTTCATGGATGACATGGAACTTGTGTTTAAGTGCAACTAGTACAGTTCAGCACTGAGCATCACAGAGCAATTCACTCCTCCTAAGGACATGATGTATCAAAATGATTAAAAGCAAAGACATAGTGACAGTTTATAGACAGATAAATAATTAGCGATACCTTAAAAGGCAATTTAATGAAAAAAAAAAAAAAGTCTGGGGAAGCATCATAAATATCTGAGGGGAAACCACCATTTCAGTCATCAGGTGATTTTCCTTGCAACATCAATGTAGAATGCTGTAAAAAACTGGAAATCACGTGCCACTACTGGGTTTAATCACACTAATAAAATATTCCTGGCAGGTTCATTTATGCTGAACATAGAATGAATAAAAAGATTAAAAAGTTACCATTGTGAGGGGGGGGAAAAACCCAGAACAAAAGCATTTGAGTACTCAAAGGGAGAAGTAAAACACATCAGGTCCACTGAGCATTTAGTGACAGTTTAATACCAGCATGATTAATTCACTTAAGGTTCTTCTGACATCCACAAGTGCAATTTTATTAAGAATTGGTTTCTAATAATGCATAAATCCTGTGCTGCTACACACCCACCCATCTGCTCATCTGCACCTCCAGACTTCAGAAGAAACACTGGCAAAGGGAACAGCAATTTTTAAACCCCACTGCACAACCCAGTGCTGGAGTTACTTTTTCATATTAACTCACGCTTAACAGGAAGCTCAGAAAGAATATAAATTAGGGATCAAGGACTAGAATTTCGCTGAAACAAACCCAAAAAACGATGAGAAAGGTTTGTCTTTTAGCTGAATTATTTACACATTCAGATTTCCCCCAGGGGTGGGAGGTTCACCTGCCCCAGGGGGTCTCAGGTCTTGTTTTGGAGGTTGGGTTTATTCCGTGTCTCTCACGTATTCCCTCCTTTCCGTGTGTGATCCAGACACGCTGGAAGGCTCCTGCTCCATCTCTGGTGGCAGATGTGAAGGTCAGTGCACAGAATCCCCGCCAGTGCCAAAGACTGCTCCAGAGGGATATTCTCCTGATGTTTGGTTGCCCCAAACCCAGCGTTCCCTCTCTTTGGTGGAGAGGAGTAAGGCAGAACGGGTGACAAGACCAGCCCAAGTGCCACCAGCACAGGCATGGATCAGAGCCATGCCTCACCCAGCAGGAAGGTCATGGAATGGTTGGGAAAGTGAATGGAAAACATGGAATGGTTGGGAAGTGAAGCCCCACAAAGTGCACCAAGAAGCTGCTGTGATTCCAGAAACCCAGGAGAGACAGGCTAATCCCCACGTCCGCATCCCAAACCCTGCTGAGGGGTTGTAACTCAGTGGCCTACGTAGGTTTTGCTGTCTGGGTACAACTCCAGCCTTAAGTGTGACATCTGAAATCCATGAGGGAGTAAAATAGGAAAGTCTTTATGAGTTTGCTTTTCCTTTCATGTCTAACTTGGATTTAACAGGAAAATTGGCAGGCATTTTTTTGTTATTATTCTCTACTAATATTCTATTTTAAGAAGATAAAAAGAGATAACTGTGAAAGGCAAAAATCAATAACTGCTCTTCATAAAGTTTTATCTCTGCAGCTCTAGATAACATCTTCATAATTACCTAAATTGATTTTACAGTTCAGATGAACTCGCTGACAGCCTGACCAGCAAAGAGCAAGAGAAAGGTCCCTGCAGGTAACACAGGAGTGGGAGAAACAGGCTGAAATGTCAGGCTGGTTACCACAAATAGGAGTTTAAAGTGAGTAAAACTCCTCCAGCACAGTGAATCACCACACAGTCACACAATGGCCTGGGTTGGAAGGAGCTTAAAGCCCACCCAGTGCCAGCCCTGCCATGGCAGGGACACTTCCCACTGTCCCAGGCTGCTCCAAGCCCCGTCCAGCCTGGCCTTGGGCACTGCCAGGGATCCAGGGGCAGCCCCAGCTGCTCTGGGCACCCTGTGCCAGGGCCTGCTCACCCTCCCAGGGAACAGCTACAGCAGCAGGGCAGTGCTAACAGGGCAGGAAGATGAACAGGCAGAGCATTTAATGGAGACACATTACAAAGGTGAGACACATTACTTGTGAGCACAGCACCAGCCAGGGGGTTAAAGAGCCCCACCTGAATTTTCAGATACATCCAATTTAAAGAACTGCAGTTTCCTGAGCACATTTTAAAGATGACTAACATGGAATAATCTCTGTGGAACTGAGAATTTATAGCCACGTTGTGATGTATTTGCCTAATAACAGCTCGTGCTACCACACTGGGGTGGAGGGACAAAGGCAACTATGACAAAAATTTCTCACTTCTCCTGAGGCCAGCATTTAGGTTTTTCTTCTTTCAGCCCACAAAGAAAACCATGACAAATAAAAGTGACATTCCAGAGTGTTCCCATAGGCAAACCAGAACCTTCTGCTCCCCCATCACATTTAACCCCATTAGTAGTCAGATGAGAGAGAAAGTCTTGAGGCAATAAAACAAACCCTAATTCAGAGTACCCTGTGTGCCCAGTGCACACGATTCACTGAGCTGAGTGTTCTGAGGAGACTCACTGTGCAGCAATCCAGTTCTAGGTGAGCTCATCTACTGCACTTAAAAACAAAAAAAATCTCCAAGTTGCTAAAACAATACAAGATTTGGGGGCTACCAAGCACTGACTAAGTCCAAGAGAAGCATTTATAGAGCTCAGAAGACAAAAGTTGCTGTGCTTATTTTAGGATAATATTCAGCAATAAAAAATGCAGCGCTTGGCTAATTATGATTGATTTGGGGATAACATGGCTGGGTACTGTGCTTGCATCAAAGAAAAATAAGCACGAACCACGTGTTGTGGTTCACGTTGATCACTGGAAGCACCAATGGACCTGAGAAGGGCCGGGCTGCTGCAGTGACAGTGACAGGACAAGCAGGAGACAAGCCAGGTCTGCATCCATCAGCCCAAGATCATGGAACAGAACTCGCTGCTTAAGCCTCAGTGACCACTCTGGCTCTCCCTGCCATCAACACCCATCACCCAAAGGCAGAGCATTCCCTGGTGTACAGCTACAAGAGTCTGACAGCGATTCTGGGAATAAATTCCTGCGAGTGCAACTTTCAAGGGAAAACCCTGTGGAGATGGAAAACATCCCCAGCCTTCAGCTGTGGTTCATCATTCATTCAGCGCCTCTGAACTCATCAGGTCCCTTTCAATTTCTCCAGGAATCAGCCACAGGATTCTGGTGTATTTTAGGAAGATTATCTTGGAGGAGCGGGCCAGGAGAAGCCTCCCTACTCCAGATGAGCTGCTCCACACAAGCTGCCTTCCACTGAACTGCAGGAGCAGAGAAAGGCAGGAGATGAGTCAGGAACCCCCAGCACTGACTCACCACCGTGGGGAAGCAGCTCTGCAATTCAGAATAGCCTAGAAGTGACCTCAGCTCCTGCTTTTCTAGGACAGATGGGTGCTTTGAGGATGCTTGTGCACCAGTTCCACGCCATGAAGTGCCCAGGCAGGAGCATCTCCTGGTTAATCAGTCTTACAGTGACCCACAAAACTCCAAGTCTGCTCACTTTTCCACGAACATGCAGATTGAGGAAGATTCCCCGTCTGCTCCCATTATTTTTTGCTCAATTACAGCTTTCTTGCTCTTTTTTCTTAATTAAAAATAGCATCTCTGACCCACTTTTTGACAGACTTTAGCAGGGCTTGCATCCCACCATCTGCTCTCACAGTTCCTTGCATAACCAGTACATGGAAATGGATCCTTCCTTCCTCCTTTCCCTTCTCCTCCTCCTCCTCTCTACACTCCATCATTGTGCTGGGTAAAGCTGCTCCATTGTTCCTGCCAAAATTGGTGCCCTGCTGCCTCCCTCAGCTTGGGAAAGGAACTAAAACAGGGCAAACAGGTAACTCAATAATCAACACAGTTGATTAACAAGGGGGGAAAAAACCATTTCACACCATAAATTCTGAAGTCATGTTTATTTTGGAGGGAAAAATCCCCAAATTTCTTAGCACCTGTACAGCTGGAGAGAAAAAACCTGAACAGCCCAGTAAAAATGTGAGGATTACAGTTAAATTTAAAATGTGGGGACATTTTTTAATGTACTTTCCCAGGTTTTGTGGTAATGCATCACCAGGATAAAGTCACTGCACGGGGGGAGCATCAAGGCCACGTGTGATACGGGAGACAAACTGCTCTCCAAGAAAGCATAAAAGACAAACTTTGCACTTAATTACCTGGCTGATTAAGCCAGGCTAATTAGCTGGCTTAACTTAACAGCCTGTGTATAAAATTTTAAGTCAAGTTTACATGCCCTTCCAAAAGAAGGAACTGTAACCTCTGCTGAAGTTACCAAACTCACCAGCAGGAGTTCTGATGACAGATTTGTCTGGTTTAATCCCAGGGTCTTTATTTTTCAGCTCAATCCATTTTCCCATGGCATCAATCCATTTCCCTATGGCAGCTCTTCCCACAGCTGCAGAATCCACTGCTTCAGACTCCTCCTCTGCAAGGAAAAAAAGGCAACTTTGAACATACATTGTGAGGAAAGCAAAGTGGGAGGCAAATTATCCCCCAGCTGAATGTGCCAGCTCTCCCTGCTGAGGGAGAAGAAACCCTGAGCCACATGAATGCACAGATGAGGCCATGGATTTCAGCTTCTGTCCCACAAAATACCTCACACTGCTCATTTCTAATCACCCCTGAACCACAATATGAGGTTCCCTGAGGAAATGAGAGCTGCTGGCACATTCAGTTTGATCTGAAATGCCAACTTAACCCCCTGTGCCTCCTCCCTGCTGCAGCCACATCACTGATTTCCAGCCCTGCACAGGCTCCTCATTTGTGGCTCCTCAAGCGCTCTTAGGAGCTCTCTCAGGGTATTGATCCAAGGGGAAAATAATGTGGCACAGAGGGAATAAAAATTCTGTATCAGCTCCCTGCTCTCCAGTTTGTTCCAGATGGGCTTGATGGTCTTTGTGGGTCCCTTCCAACCCAGAATATTCTGAATATTCTGAACTCCAGTTCTCCAGGGACTGAGGAAACCACAAAGATGTGAAAAGACCAAAAAACTTCAGAGGCCTGAGAAGCCACTGAAAGCAAGGTGAACACAAATGGCCCCAGTTCAAAGGAGCACCTGACTTCTCTACTCTGTTTTAGGGGACTTTAAGGTTTTTAAGGTGCCAACAGAATTTCAGCATCACAGGATTACTAAGGAAGCACTTCCATGGCCAAGTCCTTGTCATGGAGCTGTCTGAAGCATGGATCTGGTCAGCACTTTGCATGGCAAGGACACTGTGTGCAGTTTTCACCTTTATTTTCGCTGTCTGAAGGCCGCACTGCAGTGACTGAAGCTGTGAAACACAGGCCTCAAGCAGAGAGAGCTCTACATACCTGCATGACTTTGGCCTGCCAGTGATGCTGTGCTTCCCAAGGCCTCTGACACAGCTGACCCCTCCAAATCCTCTGTGGAACGCCAGGATCCAGGTGCTTCACTCTCCTCCTCACTGAAGGACTCAAAGGTGTCTCCTGCATAGCCCAAAGCAGAGCTGCTCTGACTCTGGCTCAATTCCAGCCCCTTTCCATGGCTCCCCGAGCTCTCTGCCGGGGCAGTGGCCATGGGGCAGCACTGCAAATAAAAACAAAGATAGGGTCAGCTTCACAGGGAGGACGACTGGGTTAATTACAGCAACGTGGGTTATACAGAGGGCTGTTGCAGTCAGATCACACCTGATTTAACCACCACAGCAGGAGGGTGAAGTCACAGCTCAGTTGTGACCAAGCCAAAGCACTGATTAGAGCAGCACACGTTCAGATCCACGGGGTAAAGGCACAGTAACAATTAGCACTGAGCATTAGCCATGAATTCCGAGCAGCATTCCTTTCAAATCTGCAGTGGGTTACAGTAACGCTTGGATAAAATTACCCATTAAAAAAAAATTAAATGCAAATTTCCCCATTCTATTATCTAGAAGGAACTTACAGGAAAGATGAGGTAAGACTGTTTACAGCAGGAGGTAGTGACAGGACAAGGGGGAATGAGTGGAAATGGAAGGAGAGTATGGTTAGATGAGACAGGGAAAAGAAACCAAGGCTCCCAGCCCTGTCCAGCCTGGCCTTGGGCACTGCCAGGGATCCAGGGGCAGCCACAGCTGCTCTGGGCACCCTGTGCCAGGGCCTGCCCACCCTCCCAGGGAACAATTCCTGCCCAATATCCCATCCATCCCTGCCCTCTGGCACTGGGAAGCCATTCCCTGGGTCCTGTCCCTCCAGGCCTTGTCCCCAGTCCCTCTCCAGCTCTCCTGGAGCCCCTTTAGGCCCTGGAAGGGGCTCTGAGCTCTCCCTGGAGCCTTCTCCTCTCCAGGTGAGCACCCCCAGCTCTCCCAGCCTGGCTCCAGAGGGGCTCCAGCCCCGGGAGCAGCTCCGGGGCCTCCTCCGGCCCCGCTCCAGCAGCTCCGTGCCCGGTAACTCCCGCACCCAGGCCCGTGCCCGCCCCTCACGGGCTCCGGGAGCTGCTCTGCCCTCCACTCGCTCCTCGCAGCCCTCAGGAACGGGCTCATGGAGCTGCTTTTCCCTCCCTCCCTCTCTCCTCAGGAACGGGCTCGTGGAGCTGCTTTTCCCTCCCTCCCTCCTCAGGAACGGGCTCGTGGGGCTGCTTTTCCCTCCTCTCGGCCTCAGGACCTCGCTCCTTACCCCGGCCCGGCTCTCCCGGGCGGGAAGGGGCGGCCCCGGGCGCTGAGGGCGGAACGGGGCGGGGAGCCCGGGCCGGCCGCGGCTGAGGCGGAAAATCCCGCCCTGAAATAGTCCCGGCTTTATCGGATTGTTGTTGTGCCCCGCATGGAGTCCCAGTCACGGCCCACATCCATTCCCAGGTGTAGCCCCCGCGCTTTGAAGGGGACACGGAGGAGCTGGAGCGTGTCCAGCGATTCGCGAAGGGGCTGGGGAAGATGCGGGAGAACGGCTGAGGGAGCTGGGTTTGTTCAATCCCGGGGAGGATCAGGGCAAAACATGGCAAAAACACTGGTTAAAGGGCTGGCCGGGGCTGTTACACTGGCTTCTGCTAAAAACATCGCATGCTACAGCTCAGCTGCAGCTCTGCTTTGCCATAAGGACAGAAAAGCCGAGAGAAACACTTGGTGATTTCTAAATGACTTTTTTTTACCTTTAGGACAGTGTATTACATCCGAGAAGATGAACACAGATGGCCTTGGATGTGACACTTCGTGGAAATAAGGTGCAAAAAGTATGCCAGGGCATGAAATCTTCCCATATTTTCAGGTACAATTTCCATAGGTTATACCATGATAAAAGCAGCTCTTCTGTATCCTGGGGTCTTGCTTTAAAATTGCTATTTCAGGTTAGCTAATACCACTTTTTTTTTTTTTTTTCTTTCGGTGAAGCCTTTTTTCAGCGAGAAAAGCTGATTTTTCAGTCCCGGGGTGCGGAGCGTGTTGTCTGTCAGGGAGGGGTTTTATCCTCATGCCGAGTTTGGACTGCCTGGCCAAAGGTCAGAGGTCTTGTCTTCTCTCCCGCTCGATGAAGTGCGGCTCAAGTGATCTTGTGTCTCTTGGGACAGAGAACTCTGTGCTGATCTATACATTTAATATAAAGAAGGATTTGCCAGCATGAGACAGATGCAGGAGAGTAATAAATGCGTTGATGCAGTGGAGTGTAAAGCAGAGTGGAATAAACAGCTCTGCCTACACCTTGTACAAGTTTTAGGATTCGGTGGTTTGCTGAATGGGGTGCTTGGGGCTGGCCCTTTTCTTCTGGTTTGCTGCACGAAATTAAAATAATTTACATGGGATAAACATTTCTTTTACCTTTTCTGTGCATACAAATGAGAGCAGTGATCAGAGAGGTGTGTGAGTGGAAGGGCAATTATCCCACTGCAGGAGGTGGGAGTCAGCTGAATGCCAGCCCCACGGAGGCGGGAATCTGGGATTATGGAATTATGTTTATTATGTGCAGTTTAGATCAGCCAAACCCGCCTTGTGTCCTCGAGCTCTCCAGCCCAGAGGTTCACCTTGCACTGGCTGCTCTGTGGTGTGTTTTCCTCCTCAGGAAGATAACGTGGCAAACCATCTCTCCAGCAGCCAGGCTGAGGGAGGTGAGGATCTGGAAGGATCTAGAAGGTAATGTGAGAGGTTTCATGCTCTGGGTTATAAACCATGGGGAAACAGGGCTGGGAGAAACATTACCTTTTCTTTAAAATTCTAATCATCATGCACAGAGAATAACACAGAATAACTGAGAATAACACAGATCCCCACAGCTCCCACTAAATGCTTTGATTATTTATCACTGCCTATTTTTTATGGAAACAGTTGACATTAGATTATTAGTGACCTGGGTGGTATTTGATCTTCTTTCCCCCTGGAGGTTAAAGACTTTGTAGTTTCCTGTTCTGGGTCCTTTTTAAAATTCATTTTAGAGCATGAAAAATATATTGTTCCGTCAAGTTTATTTCTCTGACATTTATTCAGTGCAGAGTGTGATCCTAATATTAAAGATTCTTGATTTGAGGCCCAGGATACAGACAAGGCTTTTCAGTGGTCTTCCCTAAAACAGGACATTTCACCACTGCTCCCCTGCTGGTGCCTGGGAAGTTTAATATGTTGGAACGGCATAATTATTTGAAGGAGTATTTGTTTTCCAAGGATTTGGGGGTGATATTGGATGGCTCAGCCCAGTTGTGTCACAAGGAATTAAGGTTTCTGCCTGCTAATGCCGTGGAGCTGGGCCTATATAGAGCCGTAAATAACACTGTGTGAGAAGCAGTGACAGACTTTTACTCCAGCTCAACTCTTTATCGTGTGCTATATTAAATTTAAACACAATTGTTGAATTCCTCGGTGTGGGCAAACGCTTTTTGATGTCTCCTTCTATTAAGGCTGTAACATCCCTTTTAGCCAGAGGGCTGCGTGGAACTCACAGCTTGCCAGGTGTGTTTCTCAAATAATCAGCCTCTTGTTAATGATGCCAGGAGAATTAATTGGGCTGTTACCACGAGGGTGGGTATCCAGCTGGGAATTACAGGGTGAGGGCAGTGGAATTAAGCTGAGGGTGGAGAAAGTTCATGGGGCTCAATAACGAGATGCTCACGGGCATTATTCTGTAGGAAAGGGCAGTTTGAGGCCGGAGCATTTTTTTTTAACTCTGCAAATATGAAGGACAAATGCAAGAACTCTTAGGAAATTTGAAAGCATTTGTTGACAATTTAAGATACAGTCAAAGTTTTCCTCTTTATCAGCACAGAAAGTACTGCCAAGGAGCCCCCAGACACCATAAATCATCCAGCAGAGTGGAGAGGCTGGAAAGATTACAAAGGAAATGCTCTGGGGCAGGCAGCATCCTGGGAAGTCATTGTTTAGGGCCTGCCATATTTAAAATGGTCACTTCAGCTGCCATTAACTCCCATCTCTAATTAGAAAATGGATTGATCTTTGCCTAAAGTTGCTGGAGACTGGCAGGTGTCCCTGGCAGGTCAAACCCTGCATCCAAATGAGGTGGTGAACATGTCCACTGAGTTTCAGACAGGGAAAAAAAATCTGTATTTGTAGGCAGCTGTTGTTAATTATGCTTTGGGTTTGCTGTAGGAAACAATGCTCCAGTCAGCAAGGCCATGCCATGCTCTGCCTTCCTGACTCTCCTTGTGCGTTCAGCTGGATAAATATCCTTTCCTCACCTTGTCCTAAGGAGGTGGTGAAGAGCAAATTTTTATCTTCCTCCTTTGGTGCCTGCAAACTGCAGATTTCCTCGTGAGTCCTCTCTTCTTACAGGAGCAAGAATTTCAATAACCCGATGGGAAAACCTCTGAAAATGCAATAAAGTTCCATTAGGCATCATTATGCAATATCCACTCACGGGGACAGATATCCATTTATGTGGAAGCATCCAGATCCTCACCAGACACTGAATTTCTAAATCACATCTTCCCCAACAGCCCTAATCTTCTGTGTCTGAATAAATCAGTGCTGCTTTACAGCAGCAACATGGAAAACCCCCCCCCCCCCAGATCCTCCTGCTTCCAGGGACACGCAGAGGGGTTGGTTTCTAGCTCAGTTTGGTTTCTCATGTGCAGGTTTGCATCAGTTCTTTTTAACTTTCCCCCATGCAGAGTCGTTGTTGTTTTCCCAAGGAATGTTGCATTCCCCTGGATGGACAGTCTGAACATGACATGAATTCATGGGAAAGAGGAGAATCAGAAACCCATCGAGTGAAGGCTTGAGATTTCCTTCATTTCCTTCTCTCCCTTTATTATTTTTGCTGACTGATTTCCCTGTGGCCCATCCTGCTGAATTCCCGGCGTGTTGCTGTGGGAAGAGCTTCCAAAGGGATCAGCAAAGGCATCCCATACTCCTGGCAGATCAATACTGGACTTATTATTCCGTTTGCTTTGGCGATAGCTTGACTCTTTTGGGAATCTTTCAGGATTGACTTCAAACTGATGAGTTATTTTGACAGTTCAGCAAATGCTTTAATTTAGAAATTGCAGCTTTTCATACCGACGCTGTGTTTAACCCATCGTGGTGTAAACCCACAGAATTTATTTGTTCCTCAGCAAGCTTATGTGATCCTGTTTGTTGTCCTACACATGCAGTGGGTCATATTAGCAAGGTATTTTCTGTTTTCCTTTCCAGTCCTTTGCTGGTAGAATATTATTTCTGGTGGGGAAGGTGGATTGATTTTGTAGTTCAGAGGACCTTTGTAATCTCTTCTGAGCTTAAGCTCATTTCTGAGAAATCTCATGGTCCTGGAGGAAGGAACATCAATGTTGCTCTGAGCACTTCCCTTCTGGGAAGGAGGTGACTTGTTCTGAGTGATTATATTTTTGGGGAAAAAAACTTTTCCCTTCATTTTCTGGGACTGTTTGGTAGCTCAGAAAACAAACATTCATTTGAAGTTGGGCAAGCAGTTGGTGCCACTTTTGTGTGTAGATATTTGAGGACTTCAGGGTCCCAATCTAAGGCAGATCTCCTCAATAAATGTAGCCCCTGTAATCTTAAATGGTGATTTTACCTGTGGGCCACACAGACCCCATGGTGCTTTCTGGAACGTTCCTCAGGCCTCTGTGCTGAGTAATGCTGCAGCTTCTGAGTAAACCTGTCCTTCTCTCTGGTTATAAACAAAACAACTGGAAAATTGTTATCTCTCAACTCCCATTAATAGAATAGCCCTTGTGTGTCAATTTTGCTCCCAAATTATTTTGGGCTTTTAAGAGTTCCTATTAGACTTATGAACATACATATGCCTAAAATGTCCTTAAAACCCAATTAAGGGTACATATGGGAACACAATTTGTACTGACTCATATAAGTTTGAAGAACATTTCAAACATTGATTACTCTCCGAGGACAGGTAAAATAAGGATTAGTGCTGGGAAATCAAAGGCACAACGAGTGAATGACTCCTGTAAGGTCAGACAGAGTGCCAGCCTGGATTCACATGGTGGCACTTCTCGCTGTGACAGATGCATCTTGTTATTCATTACCTTTCTCATTATTAACCTTTGATAATGTAAAATTGTCTAATTGCTTGTGTTACCATTGGGAGTGAATCACCTTTCCATGGCATCCTCAAGATGAGAACTTCACAAGTCCTGTGCTTTTCCCCCAGGTTTCCTAAGCTCTCTGGTGGATATTTATGAGATAGCTGTGCTCCATTTGAGTTGCTGAACACCCACAGAGGGAGAGGATTGACAGGAGGAAGCTGCCACTGGGTTTGGCAGGCAGGTTAAATGCTGCCGTGCCCAGGAGATCCCCAGATGTGGGGATGAAAGGGGATTTCAGAGCGCAGAGCCTCACAAAGGCTGTCAGCCCCAGTTACCATCTCCTTGTGGGAACTGCAGAGATTCCTCCTCTCTGTTTGAGATGCCTGAGCACAGCTGTGCTTGTAATCCTTTCCATCTGAGATCATGTTGATCTCTGCTGGCAGAGCTGGGAGAGGGAGGGCTCTCCAGAAGGAAAAAGGAAGGCAATGGAGCCCAGGCTTTTTGGGTTTGAGACACCGAAGGCTCCCGCTCCGCTCGGGGCCGTGCAGGGAGAGCAGAGGCTGATTCCTGCTGACTCCATCCACAGGCATGAGCCAGATTTCCTGATCTCTGTGTTCCCAGCCTTCCTCTCTGAGAGCTGCCAGCCCAGATCCACGTCTGCAAGTGCCACTGAACCTTCTTGAGCTGTTCATGGAATTTCTGGAAGTATCAGGAAAGCACTAAACCAGCAGACTTGGCTCAGCCCTGGCGCGTACTCTGGAGTAAATCCTCCTATCCCACGCCAGGAGACCAAGGCTCCAGCAGAAAAGGAGCTTGATGATCTGATTCTAATTAGTTTCTTGATTTAATGGCAGTAATTTTACTTTCATGATGGCTGCCATTGCCCCAGCTAGCAGGAATAATAGTCTTGGTTTCCTCAAAGGCTCATTTATGATGCAGCCTCTGTTGAATCTTAAGCCATAACAAGCAGAAGCCCATAGTTACTTCAGAATTATGGGATTTAGATGGTTAAAAATGTCATGTTCTCTCACCTGAGGTTGTTGACCGGGAATTGCCAGTGGAAGAAAATGAACAGTCATAAAATTAAAATACAATGTGAGTTGACTCCATTTCCTTCTTCTAGGATGATCTTTTTGTTTGCTTGCTGATTTAAACACCTGCAAGTTGAAGTCCTCATAAAACCAGAAGCTGGCACACAGAATTTTAAAGGAAATTAAACAGCATGGGATGTGATGTGTTTACACCAGTATAAAACCAGAATGACTCCACAGAAGATAATTAAAAACAGGGGAAACAAATGGACTGATCTTAATGACCTAATGGGGGAAGTGTCATTAAAGTAACATTCAGTTTTGGTTACCTGAACCAAAAATGCTTTCAAAAATTACACCTGAGCTGCAGAGCTATCAAAACTTGTAGCCTCAGTTATCTTCCTTTTTAACTTGTACAAATTTCTCTCTCCACAGCTGGATTAGAACTGGGTTAGGGATCTTCACTTTCCCCCTTCTGTGATTTGCACGATCCACGGATGGATTCAGGTGGGGAGAGTTGTCTGAAGGTTTTGCCTGGTTGGAGCTCCTTGTGAAGCTTTATTCCCTTCATTAAGGGTATATCTACATCCCCCTGCCTTTGTCCTGCATTAAATGGAACTTCCCATTATTATTTCTTGCACCTATTTGCCTTTCTAAATTCTTCAAACTCAGGAATGCTTACAGCTCTGAGGCCTTGAGCTTTCCAATTCCTCATTCACAGAACACCTGCTGACTCCTGTGATAACTCAAAAGCCTCTGCTGGATTGTTCCTGAATTTTGAAAAGCAAAATACATTCACAGTCCTCTCTTAGTTATGAATAATAATAACCCAGACCCTGATCCACTGCATACTTATTTATGTGTTAAGGTGTATCCATATGTGTAGTGCCTTGGGAACAGTTGATTAAATAAAAGCCAAATTGATTCAATGTTACATTTTCTGTTCATTAAATATTTGAAGTTTTGAATGTTTGAATATTTAATTGTTCATTAAATATTTGAAGTAAAATACTTGTAAAGAATGGATGGAAGATGCATTTTGAATGGAGGTTGTAATGGAAATATGTAAATGGGGAGAACACACGCCGGAATGTGCTGGTTGTTTTAATTAAAAAATGGAGTGTGAAGATGCATTTCTATTCTGTCAGGAATTTGTGCTCAAATGTTCTGGAAGCTTCACGGATCCCGAACGTGCTCCCATCGTGTACAGCCACAGATACACGGAAGTTGTAGAGGGAAGAGCTGCTCTGTTTGCAGAGCTCTGTGACGAGCAGCCCGAGTGTCTCCAGCAATGGATTACCCCAAAGCACGGATCAGAAACGCAACAAGGAACAAACCACTCTCGGAGCGGAGAGCGAGGTGTGAAAACTGTAACTCAGCCCCCAGGCTGCCAGAGGTGGGTGAGCAGTGAAGGTGGCACAGCTGGCATGGAGCAGGAGCTGCTCTGGGGGTTAAATGCATCCTGCAGTGAAGGTGGCACCGCTGGCGTGGAGCAGGGGCTGCTCTGGGGGTTAAATGCATCCTGCAGTGAAGGTGGCACCGCTGGCGTGGAGCAGGGGCTGCTCTGGGGGTTAAATGCATCCTGCAGTGAAGGTGGCACTGCTGGCGTGGAGCAGGAGCTGCTCTGGGGGTTAAATGCATCCTGCAGTGAAGGTGGCACTGCTGGCATGGAGCAGGGGCTGCTCTGGGGGTTAAATGCATCCTGCCCCGATAAAGCTGCTCGTCCTTGCAGCAGGGCCTCGGCACTGGGGGCCTCAGCAGCAGCAGGGAGCATCAAAGCCCAGCCTTGTGTCTAAAAACTCTGAGCTCCAGGTAAGGTGACCTTGATCCAGGCTGGGAGAATCCCAGGAGTTGCAGGAGTTTTATTAAAACTTAAAAGCGAGGCTGTTGTTTAAACTTTATTCTCTTCCCTCCCCAGATAGAGGAAATATTGACAAAATCTGTGTGTCTGGCTGGGCCAGCTGAGGACACCTCCGTGGAGTGCTGCCTTTCTGGCTCTTCATTATTCATTCTGCATGTTTGTTATTGAAGAGGAAGAATTACAGGTGTCCTGAGAGCCATCTGTGTTCATCTTTGGGATAAAAGACACTGTCCTAATGGCAAAAAAGTCATTTAGAAATTACCCACTTGCCTTTGCTGTTCTTATGGCAAAGCAGAGCTGGAGCAGAGCTGGAGCATGTGATGTTTTTAACAGAAGTTATTGAAACACTCCCTGGTCAGCCCTTTAACCAATGTTCTTGCAATGATTTCTGATTTTTAATATAAGTCTTGTGTAACAGGCATGGCTGGGAAAGCTTCTGGCATTCCCATTTGGAATCTGCTTTGCTGCCCCTAACCCCAGCCACAGACAGAGCTGGACAGAGCTGGTCACAAACACTGTGCAGTGTCAGTAAAATGTTTGTTATTCTGGTTTAATGAGGCTCAGGGGGTGCCTGTGCTTGGGCCACTGACACAGAACTGATACAGGAGCAAAGATGTTGTGTCAGGCTGTTCCTGGGCCAGTCCTAGGGCTGAAAAAGGCAGCTTAGATCTCAGGAGCACGAGGAGATGAGTGTCCAAGTGCAAGGTCTGGAATAGCAGCACGTCCCTGGTTTGCAGAGCTCTGGGTTGGGCTGGGGGGGTGAAGGGAATTTCCCTGGCTCAAGGGAGGTCAGTAACAAAATGGGATTTACAGTGCTCCTCACCCTGTCCTCTGCTGACAGGGCATCTCTCCATCATTTATCCTTTTTCCACGGGTAGAAATTCCATGTTTGAAAGCCAGCATGGGTTCTGATCTGTCTTTTACAGCCTGCCAAAAGAAACTCCCAGATTGAAACAACCCCACATTTTCCCATATTCAAATTTTAATGCTGAGGCTTGAATCCACATGTATTTATTAACTACACCTTATTAACAACAGTTTAATTGGAAGCACCCCTTCTAAAGCCAGAGCAATTCTGATGTGAAGGAAATCAAGGATATCAGAGTGCTTCCAAAGCCCTCAGCATCCTGCTTCCCACCAGGAGAGTTAAATTCTGTTACATAAAACCCATTGCTGTGCTTCTCCCCGAGCTTCATCTCTGCCTGTCTCCAGCTGGATGCTCAGAGGAGTTGCTGGGTAATTTACTCAGTCAAATGTGCATTTAAGGCTTCAATTGCTTCCTTGAGGTAGAGCCCCCTCATTCTGCATTTCACAGAAAAACAATAGAGAACCGAAGAGGTAAAATTTAGTGCTTAAAAATGTGCTTTGCAGTCCTGGTTAACCCTCTGACTGTCCCCATCTCTGTAATCCCTTCAATTTGCAGAAACACGGCAGAGTTAATGAGTATAATGATATTTTTTGTCATCCTGCCCGAGAAACTTTGTCTTCCAGGATAACCTGGAGCACCAGCAGTGCTGTGAGCCGTGTGAAACCCGATCTGCCTCTGGAATTTTTTTATGGATGTATCACAATGCAGCCAGGGTTCTGCTCAGCCGCCCGAAAACGTTCAGCAAGATCAGCTCCAACATTTGGTTTCTCTCTCTTGATTCATGGAAGGAGGAAACCTGCCCCGGCTGCCTCGGATGGATGATGATTGTGCAGGGATGAGATGCTCCAGAGCACTGTTCCCGCAGTGAAATATGGAGGCTTTTGGTGGTGGTAGGAATTACTTTTATTTATGTACCAGAAGCCCCTAAGAATGTGAGGCTGTTTGCTGTATCAGCCGTGCTTGCCACGAGGAAACCATTCTACACTCCTTGTGATGAACCTGGAGCCACTGTTTTAAAAGATGGGCTGGACCTGCATTTCAGAGGGGGACAACCCACTGGGGAATTTTAATTGCTCAGACATTGAGGAGAGACAAAAAAAATGTCGTGGTTGTGTTTTACAGCACATTTTGCTTTCCTTGCTTGAGATTTTTCATCCTGATGATATAAAGCTTCCTTTTTAAGCAAAATTCCTCTCTTCCCCAACATATCCACTTGGGAGATTTCAGCCCCTGGGCTGCTTGAGAACGGGATTGCAGATGTTTGCTTTTTTAAACAGATTACTGAGGTGGCTGAATGCGATATTGAGATTTAACGGTTGTTATTAGGCCTCGTCTTCCTGCAGGTCTGGGATGGGAGCTTCAGTTTAATCACTGCAACTTCGAGTTATGAAGTTCAGCTAAAACAACTATTTGCAATTATGTGGCTGGAGTCTCCTGAGAGAGCTAAAACTCACCTCAGACTGTGATTCAGTGAACAAATTTCCCAGCCCTTCCCTTCCCTTTCCTTCCAGGATCCTTCTCTGCAGGAGCTCAGGTCCTTTAACAGCTCCCTGGCTCAAGAGAGGTGGTGGGGCCAGGTTGGACAGGGCTTGGAGCCACCTGGGGCAGTGGGAAGTGTCCCTGTTGTGGAGACAGCCAGGAAACGCAGAGCATTTCACTCTGGAGCACTTTCAGGAGCCCTTAGCAAAGGATTTAAAATGATTTTACTCTAACATGTAACTTGGTTAAACCTCCTGGATGGTTATCCCCGCTCACCTGAACGGGGAGGAGACTCAGAAAAAGCCTTCTTTGATGGAAGCTGTGCTGGATCCCCCCCGTCTCTCTCTCTGCTCACTGCAGTGTGCTTTGCTCTTTCCTTCTGGGGTCTGAAGGAAGCTCTGTTCCACCCGAGCAGAGTGAGAAGTGTCTGCAAAGCGCTCGGTGGCCGCCCCGCAGCTGGAATCAGCCTCTGGAGAGCGAGGCTGAGCAACTCCCGCACCTCGGCAGAGTTCAAGGCCCTTTTCTCCGTGTGACAGTG
The DNA here is from genome assembly GCA_013399875.1 of Gymnorhina tibicen. Taxonomy (NCBI): domain Eukaryota; kingdom Metazoa; phylum Chordata; class Aves; order Passeriformes; family Artamidae; genus Gymnorhina; species Gymnorhina tibicen. The sequence continues at coordinate 997,926 of VXAZ01005271.1, read as the reverse complement.
CAAAGTGAGGAGCGCTCCCTGCTGACCCGTGGGAAACGGGACATCCTTCCCGTGTGGGAAGGAGCGGGGAGCTCCTCCAGGCTCCAGCTCTGCGATTCCATCAGCATTTCAGATGAGCTCTGGAGCTGTGCCGCTTTGCATTCCTGCATGCACACCTTGCACGTGAGTGCTGAAACCTCTCCTGCTTCCACAGGAAGCAGAGGCCCCGCTTAGAACAGATTCAATTCCAGCCACAAAGGAACATCCTTCGGATTTTTCTTGCAGGAGACGCCGTGCTCTGTTTCTTCAAACCCCAGAGTACAACTAAAACTTCAATTATTGAGGCAAAGAGCTTGGGGAGTTTCAAATAAGGATTAGACAATTATCTGAATAAGAATGGGCGAGATAAAAAGATAAGGGCTGTCGAGCTGCCTGCATCTGCTTATAAATTCCTCACCAGGATCCAAGGAAGGCAGAAATCCCATGAGCACTGGCACCAGTGCTCTCCTGCAGCAGTGACTTTGGGGGTACCTCTGGGCTGCTAAGAGGTGATGTTTTAAACAGCCCTTGTTTTTCAGGCTTGGCTCTTTCTGACGCCAGTGTGGATGCCTTGAACGCCAAATCTGAATTTGAATGATAGAGAAAGAGGAGATTTCAGAGGAGAATGCTGTTATCTGTGAGGCACACCAGATTCTCTCTGGTGTGTGGCAGGGGAGATGCTGCCCAGCCTCCTCCCCTCCCCTTGGCAGCTCCTCCAGAGCCTTTCCTCTTCCTGAATACACCTGGATGCATTTTTCCATGCAAAAGCGCCCTATTTCCACTCCTCCTGTGTAAATTACAGCGTGCACGGTGGCACAAGTTCATGACGTGGAATTTTAGCAACAGAAAGTTCATAAGGAAAGGAAAATGCCTGGATCACTGAGGTACAGGATGCTGCCAATAGCAATCCTGGATTCACCCAAGTTATGGGGCCACGGTTGCTGGGATCTCTCCTCAGTTCTGCCAGGTGGCCTTGGAAGAGGCAAAAAGTGAAAGATGCAAAAAGCCTTGACTGATCTTGCTTGGTTTGCCTGTTCAGGAAGGGAGGTTGCTTTTTATTCAGCGCTTCAAAACGTCCTGGCTTCATGGCAGTAAAAGCTCTTTAAATGGCTCTGGGTTTTTCCGCTGGCACAGGTGGATTGGTCAGTGCTCTACCTTAATTCAGTGCCAAAGGAAAAGGAGCAGAGCAGGAATATTGTGGAGATGGTTCTGTGCACCCGAAACCTGCCATGCTTTAAACCAGTTCGGGTAAATCTGTCCTAAAACATCCGGACAAACACGTTTTGGTTTCTCTCAGCTCAATCGGGAACTGATTGAAGCTAAAGAGAATTAAAACCCTCGTTCACAGCACATAAGGAGTGAGATGGACACCTTTTCTCGAGCCTCGAAACAAGCTTTGGAGAGCTGCAGCTGTTCCTTCATCTTTTCAACCCTTAACTCTACTTTCTTCTCAAATCCAGAGGGAATACACCGAGAAAGTTCCCGTCACCTGTGTCATTCCCGCAGCTTGAGGGGCACAGAGGGTAAATCAGCCACACACAAACCTGGGCCAAGAATAAAGTAAAGCCTGACTCACTGACACTAAAAATATCACTAAAAGTTAGAGAGAATCTTATTTTTCTCACCATTTTCAGAGGATTTGGATGATAGCCATGTAAAGCTCAGGGGAGCTCCATCCATGGGAAGCTCTGGCCCAGGTGGTGCTGGACATTGCAGGTGGAACCAAAACTCAGACCCAGGAAGAGCTGAACCAAACCTTTGCTGCCCCAACGTCTTTTGGCTTCAAACAAGGCTGGAGATTTTCTCTAGTTTAGGCAGCTGTGAGTTTTTCTTTCCTTTTTTTGAGATGCAGCTGCTCCATAATTTAAAGGATTGGAAGCCTGAAATGCTGCAAATCTCCCAGGAAAACCTGCTCTTAAAATCTCCAGCTCTGAATTGGCTGAGTCTCCGACCCTTGGGCTCTTATTATTTTCTGCTGAATTTTCCTGCAGCAGGCATTGCTCAGCTCAGTGTCGAGCACTGCTGCCACAGCTGGGGTTTACAGCCGAAGTCAAGGCTCTGAGAGGACCAGGACAGCTCAAATTGTGCTGAACTCCAGCTCTCCGCAGCGCTGGGGCTCTCCAGAGCGTGGCTGGGGAAGAAGAAATGAATTTGTATTTCTGCGGGTGTGTTCCCTGTCGGACGGGAGAGCCGTGCAAGGTAAATAACCCAGGAAATACAGCCTGTGGGAAATAACCCAGGAATGGTTTCCTGTGGGGAGCTGTGCCATGGAACAGCGGAGCACGGAGCGGCTCAGTGTGAGCTGCAGCTGCCGGCACAGCAGAGGTGCCTTGGAGGAGCATCTGGGAGTTGTCACAGGGACCTTCTCTCCATCAGGGCAATGGAAAGTGCAGAAAAACCCAATTTCACTGAAGCTTTAACAAGCTGGAGGCTTTCTATGGGCCGGCAGGGAACTGCAACGAGCGTCCTCAGAGCAAAAGGTGAAGAGCAATCATGGAGATTTTGGTAACCGGTTGAGGAAAAGGCCGTGGAGATGCTGGAAATAAAGAAAAGAAACTTATGCTTGATGGGGAAAAGTCAGCAGGGAAGGCTCAGAGAGAGGGGGGAGCAGACAGAACCGGGTTATATTTATCAAGGTGATAACCATAACAATATGTTGGAAGTCTGGCAGTGCTGCTCCCAAGAACACTTGAAACACTGAAAATCAAGACAAGAAAATTACCAGCTAATTTCATGCAGGAACACATCCTTCACAGCTATATTAAGACAAGAAGATGGGATAACAGGGGAGCTTTGCTAAATCGCTTTTCTTTTTAAACAAGGGACGAGGTGATGCCGCAAACGGGGATTTGGAACCCCAGAGCTGCGAGACAGGCACACAGAAAATACAGCAAAGAGCAGTTCTGAATAAAACTCTCAGCGTGCAATGACAATTGGGGATGGCTCAGGTGCTAAACCCAGGCCTTGAGGGGCTGCAGAGCCCTCCCTCCAGGCTGTTCATCCTGATTTCCCCCGGAACAAAGCGTGGGTGAACCCTGGGAATGTGGGAGTTGTTTCACTTTCCAGCTCCACCACCCAGGCTGGAATAAAAGCAGGACTCAGCAGTCTACAACCCCCTGGGATACCACAGGGATCAAACCTTTTCCTGATGCCCCTCCCTCCTTTCCCCTCAGAGTTACACCAGGGATGAGTTTGGATCTGGAGATCCAAAATGTCCTGACAAGACCCACGTGAACACAAAGCCGTGAGCACGGGAAGGAAAAGCCGCTGGGAACTCACTGAACCACAGGCTCTGGCATGTCCAGTAAAACTGACCACAGGGAATTTAGGCAAAGGGAAATATTTAAGACCAACAGTTCACCCACAAATATTTTGAGAAATTTAGAAAAGTTCCGTTCACTTGGTGCTTTTTACTGTATTTTTATTTTTGCTCCATGGCCTTTAAAATAGAATCATAGAATCACAGAATCATAGAATTACAGAATTATAGAATCATAGAATCATAGAATCATAGAATCCTAGAATCACAGAATTATAGAATCAGAAAATCATAGAATCATAGAATCAAAGAATCACAGAACCACAGAATCATAGAATCACAGAATTATAGAATCACAGAATTATAGAATCACAGAATCATAGAATCAAAGAATCACAGAATCATAGAATCACAGAATCATAGAATCAAAGAATCACAGAATCATAGAATCAGAGCCTCTCGGATTGATTTTGAGTAGAAAAGGAAGCAAAATGGCCACATTTCATTATATTCCTATGCCCAGGGAACGACAGAAAATGTTGGAAAAGCAGTGTCCTTCCTGCCCTCTTCATTACCAAGAGGTTCAGAGCATGGGTGTTTCAGGATACTTGATCAGAGCCAAACCTCGGCCTCTGAGCCTCTTTCAGCTTGGCCATTATTACTTACAAGTGATGTTTTAATTTTCATCTAAAGACAAGGGAAGTGTTTTATTCTCCCTGGCTGGCCCCAGCGATAAGGGACTGGATCCCCAAAGAGGAAGGCATTGAACATAACAATTCTCACGTGTTACTTTATTCCCCTGCTCAGAGCCCTTCTCCTCTTCCCGCTGACCTCTGATAGAATGCAAAGCAATCAGCAAACAAGGGGAGGGGTTAAGTGTGGCTTTGGAGTCTATCCCGTGTTCTGGGCTGTGTGTTCCATCAGGGAATGCTCTAGGAACTGGAATTTGCACTTTCACCAGGATATGTGTCTGATGTCACCCTGCCCAGGGAGGCTTTGCCATGCTCTGAGCACACATCAGACCTTTTTGGTTTCCAGGATCTTGCCTCTCCCAAGAGCCAGCACAAGCCCGAGGTGTCCAGGACGGGTTCAAGCAGTGACTTAGTGCCAGAAGAAACTCCTCTCAAAGAACCCAACCCTGCCCTTGTGCCTGAGCAGTAAAATCCTCCCTGGGAACCCTCTGACACCAGAGGGTGCCAGGCACCGGGAAACACCGATTTCAGAGCTCCCAGTGCTCCCGAGGACGGGGGAACACTCAGAGATGAGAAAATCGGCTTTTATTTTTTGCTCCCTCCTTGGAGGGGGAGCTGCTGTGCCTTAGCAGAGTTCAGGAGAGCTGGACACCAAGCCCCAGCACTGGCACAGAGGTTTTCCAGGGGAGCAGCCAGCTCCAGCCCCGTTTTCCATCTGTATCCATGCTGCGAGGTGCTGGGAAGGGATCCACCCCCAGGTGTTTTCGGAGTGCACAGCCTGTAAAACATCTCTCTGTCCTAACCAGCATCAACACCAAGAGCCTTGTGAGGCCTTTCTCAGAACCATGGAGTGATTTAGGCTGGAAAAGCCCTCCCAGACCCTGGAGTCTGACTGTTCCCCCAGCACTGCCAAGCCCAGAACAAACCCCTGTCCCCAAGCAAAGGGAAAACTGAAAGGGCCAATTCCTCACCCGAAACAAAACCTCTCAACTTGATTAATCGTCAGCTGAAGGTTTGGCCTAAAATCTTTCATTTCTTTGGCAGAGAAGATAAAAATAACTCGTTCTTTTCTGTCCATGTATTTTCACCTGTCCTAGCAATGGCAAATTTTCTCCTTTTTCTCCTTTTTCTCCTACCAGCCCTCTAGAAAGACCAAGGCCAGAAAACGCCAGGCTGGAGCTTGTTTTGCCTTGCCTGATACCAACACGTGGATGACAGGAACTTCAACTACAAACCCAGAAGTGAAATTCCCTTGTTTTCAGATCCTGTTCCCACTGAAGCATCCCCTGACAGCAGCAAGGTTGCACCTTGGAAAGGAAGGGCAGTGTTTGGTCTGCAAATCTTTAATCACCGAAGTGTGGGCTGAGCACGGAGAAATATCCATGGGGTGAGTCCATATGTGCTGGGATAGGGATTTACTGGCACATCACGGAGCTGGGACTCTGGGATGGGGTTTTGTTTCCCTGTTTATTTTACAGAGCCCCTTTGCAGAGCAGAGCTCCCCGCTGGTGCTGTAAGAAATCCCCGGGCTCTGCTGGAATGCCAGGCAGGAGTCACCTGCAGCAGTGACGGGCTGGGGGGCACACGGAGCCAGGGCAGAGGCAGCAGAGCTGCAGGGCTAACGAGGCAGCCCTCCTGTGCTGGGGGAGGCAGATGGGATCTGGGAATTAGCTTGAGCCTCAGCGGGCTGACATTTCCCAGCTGCAGAAGTGTCACCGGAGCGGTTGGCACTGTCCCAAGAGGTTGGCACCACAGGAGGATGCTGCCAGGAAGGGCTGATGATGTGTCAGGAGCCCTGGCACTGGACTGAGGCTGTGGCAAGGCAGGGGTGAGTCTGCAGAGCTGTGTGGGCAGTGGGTGCCCTGCCCTGGCACAGAGAGCTCTGAGCACGCTCTGGGAGCACTGCTGGCATTCCTGGCACCTTCCACCAGCAGCTGTGGCAAACCTGGGCTCTGCCAGCTGCTGAAACTGATCTTAGAGAGTCACAGAATCATCTGGGGTGGAAAAACCCTCTGGGAACATCGAGTCCAACCATCCCCCTGCACTGCCAGGTCCCCATGTGCCACATCCACGCCTTTAAATCCTCCAGGGATGGGGACTCCATCACTGCCTGCGCAGCTGTGCCAGGGCTGGACAGCCTTTCCATGAAGGAATTTTCCCTAATACCCAATCTAAACCTCCCCTGGTGCAACCTGAGGGCGTTTTCCCTCGTGCTGTCAGTTGTTACTTGGGACAAAGGACTGACCCCAGCTCACGGCCTCGTGGGACAGCTCCAGCAGCCTCTGGAGATGTGGCTCCCCCAGGATCAGGGAGCTGGTGCTCTCTGCACATCCCTCCTTGGCCGTGGCAGAGGAGACGTGGTTCAAGAAAGGAAAATCCTAATAAAAACCAAATAACTTCAAACCAAGGGGACGTGGCAGAACATCCTCCCCGTGCCCCGAGGCGCTTTGCTCCTGCTCTGGTGGTGATGGATGAGGTTTGAGTCACACAGGGACTGAGAGAAGTCACTGCTTGTCATGAGCTCCCCAGCCAAGCTTTTTTTGTTTATTGGCTCCCAGATTGCAATCAAATCTTGGTTCTTGGTGAAGCCACTGCTGTCCCAGCTGAGGGGCTCTGTGATGGCCTTGGAGAGGGGGTGGCAGCTCGGCCTCGCAGTGGGGAACATGAAACTGTCCCTGGCACACACTGATGGATGGCTGGGCCGGCTGTTTAAGGCTTGATGTTCTTCCTCTCTGTCTTTAAATTGCTCTGCTTTGAGTCTCACAGACAAAAGCAATCAATAAAATCCACAAACGTGCGTGTTAGGAAATAAAGGAATAATAGGAGAGCACGAGGAGAGTGAGGGATTGTTCACACTAAAGGCAATAATGGATTTCCTGAAGGGGATGTCAGCTTTAGGGCTGTGAGGTCCAACAGCACAGCTCATCTTGTGGCAACCTTCCTTCCTCATGCGTTTCCCAGACTTTAATGTAGGTAATTATTATACTTCCATTAATTGACCCTGTCAGCAGCGAGCAGAGGTGGCATGGAAGTTCTGGGATGGCGTTCCTGGGAAATGGAACCTAACAAAGCACTCTGCACCTCCGGAACAGGCAGACATGGCCCACGGGCAGCTGGCTGTGGAAAGATCAGGGAGCCCTCGGGATCAGGGATGAGCGGGCTGACCTTGGAGACAGCAGGAAAAACACCCACATTCAGTGTGCCTTCCCTGGAAGCTGCCACTGTCCCCCTGGATGAAGCCAGCAGAGGTTTCACCGGAGCGTGTTTGATTTTTCTGTGCGAGTACAAAGTCACCTCGCTGCCCTTTGTCACTCGGAGCCTGAGCCCTCCGCACGCAGCTGGTGACAAACACCCTGCCCTTGTCCCTCTGCCCCCCCCGGGTGCTCCCCTGACACTGGGCTGACTCAGCCCAGCCGTGTGCACTGGATGAGCACAATTTCACAATAAAATCATCAGTCACTTCTCAAAAAGGGGCAAATTTACTCAGCCACTTGGAAGAAAAAAGGGAAACGCAGCCCAAAATTCCTTTTATTTACAGGGGGAAATGAAGCGTGAGTAAGATGATTAGAACTGTAATTAAGCAAGAGAGTCAAACCCACAGATTGGCACAACATGGAGAAGGAGGCTCTTGGAGAGACAGCATCCTGAATCCTGAAGTATTTTTCCCACTGCAAGCCCCAGGGACACCTCTCCTTAATTTGCTGTCTAACAAGAAGCTCTGCCCAAAAGCCCCTCTGTTTACCTAGGAATAAAAGCTGGGCCTGAGGAAAAGGTCGAGCCAATTTTCTCTCTAAAATATCCTGCACACAGAGAGCATGCAGAGATCCTGAAATCTGAGCTTCGTTACAAAGGGGAAAAAACAATTTCCTAAGTATGACAGGGGAAAAGCCCAGAGGAGATTCTGTCTGCAGCCTGGCTCCCGTCCTGAATTCCGTCCCTCTCTGGCACTTGCCAAACACCAGCTCAGCTCTGCAGATGCCCTGAACATCCTCAAACCATGTTGCGTTTCAGTGCCATCCCTGCTCTCCTTCCTGGATGATGCAGTTCTTGGCATGTTTTCCAGAGCTTTCCCAAGCCCACATCCGAATTCCCCGGGATAGGTTTCAATGGCTTGCTGAGAGGCAGATAATCCACCCTTTGTCGCTAGGGATTGATGCCTGTCTCGGAAAAAAAGAACAACTCCATTGCATCAAAGAAAAGCAGTTAGGAATAAATTTGCCACTGCTAACAAGCTTGACTGGGTCAGGGCTTTGTGTGCTGGAACAAAGGGTTTAAGACCCTGGAACATGTTTAGATTGCAGAGGAAATTCCATTCAGTCTCGGGAATGCACTGGATCACTTGTGGTTTGTAGTTCAGGTCTCCAACTGGAGGAAAATCAGACCCTTACAGGGCACCTGCTCTGCTCTGGAGCTGCTTCAACACGATCTGAGGTTTTTTTGAGGTGTCAGTGGCAGACAGAAGACACCAAATTTAGCACAGTGCCAAGGGAAGACAATTATTCCCAGCTCTGTCATTGGCTCATTCATCCATGCAGGGCTTGAATCCAACTGGGAGCCCCGTGTGCAATGGGAACTGGTAAAAAAAAAGTTCCAGGAGACAACTTTGCCTCTTGGCAGAGGGGCGAGGAGAGCAGCTCCGTGTCCTGGGGGACCCGGCAGGGCTGGAGACTGACGGGCTGTGTTCTGCAGCGGTGACGGACACGCTGCACTGCCCGAGCTGCAGAGATTTGTCTGGAGCTGTAAACACATCTGCTCTGGCCTTGCCCGGCCCTCCCTCCCGCTCCCAATCCATGAGTGTTCATGCCAGGCAGTTCTCTGGAATCTGTCTCGTTGGCAAAGGCAGATTTACGTCTGTTTGCTCGAGTTTAGACAGCCAGGAGAATTTCTGTGAGCGTGCCTTGGGATGTTCAGGAGGCTGCTTCCATTCAGGGCGTGCAAACCACGCCACTGAATTCTAAGACTGTTAAAAACAAGAAGTGCAGCTCAACTTGCAAGACAATAAACAAGAGGAATCTTGTAGAATAATTTTGAAACTGAGGATCATCACAACCTGCTCCTGGCTGTTGGCTGGAAAAGAGAAGGAAGTTCCCTGTGTGGGCTGTTTGTTCATACACTCAGTTCAGCCCCGAGAGTGACAGTGAAGCTCTGTGTTCTTCACTTCCCCTCCTGGGCTCTGCTGGAAGTGGACACGAGTGTCAGGTGATCCCATCACACTCACTAAGATGACATTTTATTTTCTTGCCCTTAAAACCATCCAGCCACAGCAACCGCGAAGGAAAAAGAAAACAACTCTACCAAAACTTTGCTTCCCTCACAGCTCCTCAGTGATTTTCCATCTCTGCAAGTGCTGCTTTAATTAATGAGATCTCCTGCCTGGGAGCAGGGTGGGGGCCTGTCCCATAGCCCCAGCACAGCGTGGGGAGCAGGTCATTAATCCAAAGCAAAGCAACGCAACCGGGGTTCTAAAAATACCCAGGACACCTGATTGCTCCACCTGATTGTAGGGAATCGAGAGGAGGAGAGGGATGGGCCCTGCATGCTGAGTGCTCGGGGCTGGTGCAATCACAGCCTCCTGCCTGGTGCAAAACCTCTGGAAGGCAGAGCAGGGCCTGGAATTTTGAGTTATTGCAGCATTGTCAGCTCAGAGGCAGCACCTGTGGGACCCTTCAGCAGCACAGGGGATGAGCTGATTGTGTTTGGTCCAGCAGATCCCTGGATGTCCCACGGCATGGAAATACAACATCAACAACCACCGCGCTGCCCCAGACCCGTGGCACTGAAATGACCTCTGTCCAGGGATGTCAGCAGGAAAAGGTGGAAGAAACAGCACAGATTTTTCTCCATGAGCTACTTTCAAAACCTCCAGTTGCATAATTCCAGGTCTGTCAGCACAGGCTGTAATTATAATTACGGAATCCCAGTCTGGTTGGGGTTGGGAGGGACCTTAAAGCTCATCCAGCCCCTGCCGTGGGCAGGGACTCCTTCCCCAGCCCAGGTTACGCAGGGATGTGCAACTCCTCACACAAGGACCCTGACACCACCTCGGGGAGCAAAACTCACTCAAAAATCCCCTGGGAATAAGGAAATTCCAAGGGTTAAAGTCTGCAGGAGCCCCTGCCCAGCTCTGCTTTCATTCCTCTCAGCAGCCTCATATTGCCCGAATTAAGCTCCTTGTATATTTTTCCTCTCTGGGATGATCCTTCACAATCTATTTGTGACAGTCAAAACTCTAAAATATGGGCAGGATCTGTTCTCCCCGAGGCTCTTTTTGAGACAGCTCTTTCTTGACTATCACTCAAGTGAGGAAAACAAACTCCGAAGGCCAAATTCCCGCTGGTGTTTCAGCTGGCCTTGGCACCCCGTGCACATTCCTTGTGCTCTCTGCTTCCCAAATGACAGGAGCTGGTGTTTGGGCAGGCGCTGGGGGTGGAATTGTATCTAAACTCATCATCTCAGGGTATTTTTGGCAGCATTCTCCTGATAACACTTGTAGACAAGGCTCTGCAACAGCCCCTCCGGCACTCAGTGTGGGTGCCTGCTAATGCCCCCTCCCACCCTTCTCGCAGTAAAAATAGCACAATAAATTGTTCTTTTCTCAAACACCTCCCCCCAAAATGTCATTTTCATCCGCATCACACAAGATTTCGCTGCTTTGTTGGTGGGGGTTTATTGTGTTAGATTTTATCTGCCTGTTAAACACTTCCTAAGTGGGGAGCGAGTAATAAAAATGAGATTACAGGAATTGCTTGGTGGGGAACAGACCAGACCTACAATTTAGCTCACTTGTTCCTGCAAGCTGAGGAACTTCAAACTGATCTGAAAATTGCAAAATAAATGTAGAAAATCACTTTTCTCTCAGTACAAAGCCTGTCCAGCGTGAGGGTGAATGGCAGAATCAAAGTCAATGTAAGGAACTCAGAGCAAGATCAAAAGAGTTACAGATTCCTGTAGTACAGGGGAAATTCTGGAATAAATGTGACTTCAAATGACAGCAAAAATGTGTATCCTGAAGAGGCTGTGAGCTGTACTCAGCAGTTCAGTCAAGGCTGGGACATTGCCTTGGTGGCTTTGTACAGGACACTCCCTGCACTGCGCCACTTCTGTCATCCATCCATCCCTCCATCCCTCCCTCCATCCCTCCCTCCATCCCTCCCTCCATCCCTCCCTCCATCCCTCCCTCCATCCCTCCCTCCATCCCTCCCTCCATCCCTCCCTCCATCCCTCCCTCCATCCCTCCCTCCATCCCTCCCTCCATCCCTCCCTCCATCCCTCCCTCCATCCCTCCCTCCATCCCTCCCTCCATCCCTCCCTCCATCCCTCCCTCCATCCCTCCCTCCATCCCTCCCTCCATCCCTCCCTCCATCCCTCCCTCCATCCCTCCCTCCATCCCTCCCTCCATCCCTCCCTCCATCCCTCCCTCCATCCATCCCTCCATCCATCCAACAAAAGCAGCTGGAAGAGAGGTGGAATAGCCCCTTTTAAGTCCTGATCTGGGTGGATTTTTATGATTTCACCTTCTTCAAATATACTCAAAATGTATTTGCTAAGCCCAACACCATGGCCTCGTTCTCTGGTTTTTTCTTCTTTTTTTTTTCACCTCCCTTTGCCCCATGTCCTCAGGCTTGGTAAATGCAGATTTCAGCCAGAGGATGGGCACAACACATCTATGACTTGGGAAAAGCTCGCTGGAAGAATTCCGCTCTCTTTATTCCTTGAGATTCCTGCTCAAACTGATCCCTGTGGCACAAGTCTGGGAGGAAGCTGTGAGGGTGGTAGTGCCTGGCTGAGCAATGCAGCTCTTCCTCCGGCTCTTCTCATCTCCACATCCTTATTTCTTCCCTCATTTTTTATTTCTGCCTTGTGTTTTTGCGCTTTCCTTTGGGAAGAGGAGGAAGCAGCGTTGCTATTCCACGTTTCGTGCAGTGCTGGAAAGTCCCCTCAGTGATCCCTACCCCGTTTATTATTAACCTTATAAACCATCCTCATCCTTCTGCAAACCTCAGGAGAAGCTACCAGGGGAAAACCGACTTTGGATCACGCGAAGCACAAACACAAAGCCTTAATTAACGAGCGCTGCCCCCACTAATTGCAGAGGGGGAGCCTGTGCTGCTCCACACCGGGAATTACAGGGAATTACAGCCCATGTGTCTCCTCTTTCCTTGCTCTGAGGTTGTGTGGGTTTGTACGAGTGGTGGAAGTGACAGAATATGGAATAACACCCATGGAAGGTGTCCCTGCCCATGGCAGGGATTGGAACTGGGTGACCTTTAATATCCCTTCCAACCCAAACCAGCCTGGGATTCTGGTTATAATTTAAAGCTGTCAGTTCTCAGGCTCGATACAAGATCACCAGTAATTGAAACCTGTAAATTCTGATGCTCCTGAAGGGAATTTCTTGGCAATTCGAGGTTTGGGTTGGACCAAACCCCTGGGAAGCTGCTGCCCTTGGGGCTGTGGGACACCAGCACTCATTGCAGCAGTGAGCGGCAGTCCCAGCGCTTCCCCGGGATCCGGGCTGGGCGTCCAGCGTCGTGCTTGGAATTTCAAATACACGGCAAACAGGCCGAGCAGGTGTTACGAGCTGTGGGAAGTGTGACAAGTATTAACGTGATAAATGTGCCTCCAACCCCTTTCTCGAGCGGGGGATGCTGCCAGCCTGCTGCCCATCGAGACGGCACAGCTGATGGCCGCACACTTCTGAGGGCGAAAAGGCGAGTTTTTTTTTCCCCTGAAATATATTCCCTGAGAGCTTCGCGAACGCCGTTGCTGGGAGGGGAACAGACACGGGGAGGCGGTGGGACCACAGCAGGACGGGGCGGAGGGCGGCGAGGATGAGGGGGCTGCCAGCGCTCTCCAGGCGCATCTCGCGAGCTCCGGGCATACCCGNGGCCCCTGACGGCGGGGCCGGGCGGTCATGGAGCACATCAGCACCCCCAAGGTAACCCGGCCCGGGGCTTCGGCCCGCTCCCCACCGCCGGCTGCCTCTGCTCCCCTCCGCGGAACGGTCCTTGCGCCCTCAGGGCTGGGCTGGGCTGGGGGGGGTGTCACGGCCGCGGTCCCAAGGTGTTGGTGGCTCCGGCGCTTTGTGGGGAGGGGGTTTCAGTGCGGGGGCTGACGCCGCGGTGGTTTGGGGATGGTTCCGGAACGTTTCCTTTCTGTCAAAGCGCGGAGATTCCTCTCAGCCCCACTGGGTGAATCAAAATGTGGGGGTTTTTTCCCATTGAATTAAGTCAAGGAGCTCTGAGAATGCTGTGCTAAAAGGAATTGCATTTATTCAGGCAGCAGTTGATAATTTAATTTTATCCTTTAGTGCAGTGAAGGTTATTGTTACTCGTTTTATTCTCCAGGACACTGGTTTGGGGATGCTCTTTACCCCCTGCCCTGCGGTGCTCTGCTGGTCCTGCATGTCTGGGGTGCCCCGAAAAGGGCAGTATTATATTTAATAGTTGTATCTGCTGAAAAACATGACCCGCTAAGAGGACACTGAGCCCAGGCCTCTGCTCTCCAAGTTTATTTGCTGAGATTTTCCGTCATTTACTTGAGACCAGCATAAGGAAGCTCACACATTCAACACCCAGAACTAATCTATCATTTACTGCTAAAACATTTGTTTTCGTTGTCCATCCAATTCTTTTTTCCCATTATTCCTGCTTAATGGAGAAAGAAAAATTCCATCTGCGTTCATTAGGCAGCAAATAGGCCAGGAGAAAATCAATCCAGAGTTGTAACATATTTTTATTATGTCTGCACTGCTGTTTTTTGAAGCTGGTTTTTTATTAATTAGCTTGGCGTGGTTTCTGAAATGCACTTGGAGGCCAGGAAGTGAGTTACAAGAAGCAGCTGCTAATAGGGAGCGAGCAGTGGGAAGTCGGGCTGGAGAGGGCTGTTCCTTTCGGAGCAACACGTTGGTCACCCTGAGCACAGACGAGTCCTTCCTTTGCAGTTCTTTGTCCTGTTACTTCTGCAGCCCTGCACAGGAACAGACTGGGATCGTCTTGGCTACAAATCCAGTAATCCTGTTAGGATTTGCTGGTGCCGGCCCATGGCTGTTTGCTTAACCTTTATGGCCTTAATTCGTGGAGAAATAATCTGAGTTTATGGCGTAAAGCTGACTTGTTGTTGTTGCAGGGGGGGCTTAAGTTCTTGTATTTTTCTGTCTCGCTTCACGAGTTGTGTATTAGAAGTTGAATGAACGGAGTTCCAACAGGTGCTTAGGTAGTTCTTCCATCAGAATTGGACTTGGAGGAATTTCTGCGTGGAAAGGGGGGTCAGGCCTTGGAAGGGGCTGCCGGGGAGGTTTGGAGTCCCCATTCCTGGAGGTGTCCGAGGAACAGCTGGACGTGGGCCGGGTGATGAGGTGGGAACTGGGCACAGGCTGGACTCGACCATCCCGGAGGACTTTTCCAACCTCAGCAGTTCTGGGATTCCGAAGGGTTTTCATCCCGTGTTCCCGCTGCAGGTTGAAAATGTGAAGTTGCTGGATCGCTACGCCAGCAGGAAGGCAGCGACCGGGACCTTGTACCTGACAGCCACGCACCTGATCTATGTGGATGCCTCTGCTGAAGTCAGGAAGGAAACATGGGTATGGTGGGCTGGAAACACACCTGGAAGAGCTGCTTCGGGTCACAGAATGGATTGGAGGGGGAGGGACTTGAAGGATCATCCCATTCCACCCCTGCCATGGGCAGGGACACCTTCCGCTGTCCCAGGGTGCTCCAACCTGACCTTGAACATTTCCAGGGATGGGGCGGCCTGGGAAATCTGTGCCAGGGCCTCCCCACCTTCACAGGGAACAATTCCTTCCCGATATCCTATCTAACCCTGCCCTCTGGCAGTGGGAAGCCATTCCCTGTGTCCTGGAACTTAATGCTCTCATTTCCAGAATAAAGAGGTTTGGGAATTCCAAAGCTGTGGTGGTCTTTTATGGCATTTTGATACCAAATGCCTCCCAAAAACAGCTGGTTGGGAAGGAAATGAGCACAATGGTGATGTCACCTGATAGAGTTCACTCATGGACTTAGTGTCAGCTCAAGGAATGTAAAAGACTTACGTAATTTCCTATCTCAAACTCAATATACAAAACCACTAAACATGAATTTGCAGCTTTTAGAAGTGCAGAATTAGCACTGAAACAAGCCTATTTTATTAATTCTAAGGTAAAATGGGAATGACAGAATGTATTTCCTATGGGGGTGGAAGGAAAGCAAAGTGCACCAGGTAAACTGAGCTGCACATCTGTCTCTGGAAGTAACTCATGGACATCTTTATGTACATCTGTGTTTTTTCAGTCCTGCTTTAGTTCCCTGGGTTTTGGGTGCGGTTTATGTTTGATCAATATCACAAATAAGCTCATTTTCTGCTGCTCCTCAGCTGCAGGAAGCACAAATAGGTGGTTGCATTACAGAGGTTTCATATCTGCTTGCACTGCTCACAGCTTTACCAGTGACAAATGATGTTCATTCCCTGCTCTCCAGATCCTGCATCACCACATCTCCAGCGTGGAGAAGCTGCCCCTGACCACGGCCGGGTACCCCCTGCTCATCCACTGCAAGAACTTCCACGTGGCTCACTTTGTGATCGGGCAGGAGAGGGACTGCCACGACGTGTTCACCTCCCTGCTCAAGCTCTCCCAGCCGGGTACTGGGGATGGGAGTCTGTCCTGGGAATCTCTGGGATGCTCGGAGCCGAGCCCTGGGAAAGCTGTGCTGCCCCACGGCTGGGTTTGGGAGGGCGGGTGTGGGATCAGAATCGGCTTCCAGCGCCAGGGACAATGGCAGGGCTCGGAGCTGAGCTCTGTGGAGCAGGAGTTTAGCTTGCTTCCAAACCTTCCACAGTCCTGGGAGGCTACAAGAAAGATGGAGAGAGACTCTTTGCAGGAGCCTGGAGTGACAGGACAAGGGGGAATGGATTCACACTGAGAGAGAGCAGGGCTGGATGGGATATTGGGAAGGAATTGTTCCCTGGGAGGGTGGGCAGGCCCTGGCACAGGGTGCCCAGAGCAGCTGTGGCTGCCCCTGGATCCCTGGAAGTGCCCAAGGCCAGGTTGGACACTGGGGCTTGGAGCAGCCTGGGACAGTGGAAGGTGTCCCTGCCATGGCAGGGGTGGGATGGGGTGAGCTTTAAGGTCCCTTCCAACCCAAACCATTCTGTGATTCTAAATCAGAAACTTCATCAAATTTCTGGATTTAAAGAACTTCCTTTGAATCTGCCTTGTGCAGCCCAGTTTTTAGGTTCAGCTGCAGAGTTGATTGTCCTGCATTATTTTCCTGAATACCTCGTAACCTAATAAGCTAAAGATGAATTTTTCATGAATTTTGAAGTGCTCAGTAGCAATATGTGGGTTTTTTTCTGTGTTTCCAGCAGGATGTTTAGGCTGCTGTGCAGTGTTTGCTCAGTTGTGAAAGCCTGTGCTTCACCCTGCCCTGACTCAGAGTCACTCTTAGAGTGTGAGCCAGACACCCTCAAAAGCCTGTGCTCTCTTCTAGCTCCAGCTTTTTATTCCAGCATGGATGAATTTTCAGGCTCTTCTTGCAGGACAGCATTCCACTGAGTTCCTGCCTGCCTTCTGCCTGTGACAGCCTCTGGTTTTGGGGTGCCAGAACCAGTATTTGGAGTTGTGTTATTACAAGGATGCCATCTGTAGTTGCAATTTGTGATGGTGTCCCCAGGCTGAGGGAGGGGAATTAATGGCACCAGGCATTAATTCTTGCTGGCCTTCACACAGGCCTGGGCTGGAAATCCTGGAGGAGAAACGGGGTTTGCTGAGTTTGGATTTCTTTTTTAAATTGATATTAAGGCCTGTGTCTATTCCCAGCATCCCCCTTGTGCTCTTTGGAGTTTTCTCAGTTCTGAAGTTCTGCCTCTGATGCTGTAGCTGGCAGGTTTGTGGTGTTACATTTAAAAGCTGTCACTGCTCTTTGAGGTTTTAAAAATTAGAGGTTTGGGTAGAGCCTGAAGCGTGGGAGGTGTCACTGCAGGGGCTCACACCAGTTTCCTTTGTTCTCAGCTGTGTAAATGCTGTAGCTCTTTCTTTTCTTCTGCTTCTGGATTTTAACAGTGCTTTTTTTTGTTGTTTTAAGATGTCTGTGAGCGTGCTCCCTTCATGGGTTTTTGGCAGAGCACATCGTTACCGATGGTTTGCACACGTGTGATGGACAGCTCTGGGTTACCTGCCCAGTAACCAGCTGCTTTATCAGCCTCTGACGGGTTTCCCTCTGTGTGTGGAGCTGCCTTGGGAATCAGCTGGATGAGTTTTTGGTTGGATTTGCATTTTGTGAAGAGAGGGAAGGAGGTCGGGATGGTAAATGGGCACTTGTCAGAGCCAGCCTGAAGCCTTTGATGGGCTGACAGCAATATTCCACACATCCCTAAAGTTCTCCAGTCTCAGAATTTCTGGTTGAGCAATGACCTTACAGGTGTGCAGGAGCTGTTGTGTGAACTCTCCACAGAAAACAGGTCTTTGAATCCGTGTTTTCATGTGGGGATTAATGGTTCTGACGTAAATCTCATCTAACGTGCTTACTGCAGTGAATTCAGGAGGAAATCACTGGTTTAGGAGAAATTACTTCTTCCAACCTGGACTGAAACACTTTGTTAGGATTAATGTATCTCCCTGCATTTGGGAACTGAGTCATCCTGAGGATTCCAGGATGAATTGTCAGCACTTGGTACTACACCAACCAAAACCCTATAAAAGGCTGAGAAGTCTTAAATACTTCAAATACTCCTCTGGAGCGCTCAGTTACTGATTCCCAGAAGTTGTGGCCTCTCGGGATGTCTTTGCATCTCTCACTTGTTGATTTTTTTTCTTTCCCCTTCCCAGTGAAACCCGAAGAACTTTATGCTTTCTCTTACAATCCTAAAATGTCCAAAGAGAACCGGGAGATGGGATGGAAGCTGATTGATTTGAAGCTGGATTACCAGCGCATGGGGATTCCCAACGACTCCTGGGAAATAACGGATATTAATAAGGACTATGAGGTAATTCCTGCCCGAAGGAGCCATTTAATGCAGCTTCTCCTTGTTGTTATTAATGACAGCCCTGCTGCTGCCTCTGGGGAGCAAGGAGCTCACTTGGTTTGAGTCAAAGCACATCATCTTGATGTGGAGTTGCAGATGATGCTCCAGGAGAGCTGCAGACTCACCTTGTTGTGCTTTGATCCCCCTGGCAAGGGACCAGAGCCTTGTTTTCCTGCAGAAATGCCAAACCATCTGTTGGGCAAAGCCTCAAGTAGCCTGAGCTGCTTTTGGTATTTCCAAAGCCTGTCCCACCTGGCTGGTGACAGATGTGGAGGAGAGAAGGAAATGGCAGCAGTTTGGATGGGTGGGGAATGAGGCAGAGTGGAGAGGGACTAGGGAGGGAAGGAAGGAAAAAACAGCAGTGGAAAACAGACCTGTTTCTGTTTTTCAGCTGGATCTTCTGCTACCTAAGGGCTCTCTGTCATTTCAGTCTGAAGTGCCTACTGCTGTTTTCCCTGAAAGGCCAACTTGCATCTAAACAACATTAAACAAAAGCATTTGTCAGCAAGCTTGTTCAAAACCCAGCTCCACATTATTTCCCTTTTTATTTCCTCTGGGGCTGTGTGCAGTCAGACCTGGCTGTCAAAAAGCCAAAGCAAGCAACTCCAAGGAAGACACCAACACATTCACTCTTGAATCCCTTCCCCTGGTAGCTTTACTTGAAGAGTAAAGGGTTGAGGAGATCCAAGCCTGTGCTGTCAAGAGGTGACTGCCAGTTTCACCTCCCTGTGCCTGTGGAGGCCTGAATTGAGCTCTGATGTGAGAGGTGCTGTTTCCAGTGGCTGATGAGGGCACCTGAACGTGGCCATCTCAAATCATTAATCACTCTGAGGCTTTGCTTGCTGCAGTGGGACTCTCAGGTGCCAGTGCTTTAGAGTTTCCTCAGGGTTTCCAGCCTGTGTTTTAAAATTGTCAAGCCTGATGTAAAGCCAGGCTTGGAGAGCAGCTTAGCTGTGAAGTCCATGCTGCAAAGACTGTGCTTGTTTGAGGAGAAAGGTGGAATTTGCAGAGAGCAGCTTCATCCCGAGTGCTGGAAGTGCCTTTCGAGTTGCATAAGATTTAGAGAGAACTTTTTAAATGTAGTTGTTCTTATTTTCTCTTTTTGTGGAAAGGAATTCCTGGCTGGGAGGGTGGGCAGGCCCTGGCACAGGGTGCCCAGAGCAGCTGTGGCTGCCCCTGGATCCCTGGCAGTGAAGGCCAGGTTGGACACTGGGGCTTGGAGCAGCCTGGGACAGTGGAAGGTGTCCCTGCCCATGGCGGGGGGTGGGATGGGATGAGCTTTAAGGTCCCTCCCAACCCAAACCATCCTGTAAATCTAAATCAGAAACTTCCATCAAATTTCTGGATTTAAAGAACTTCCTTTGAATCTGCCTTGTGCAGCCCAGTTTTTAGGTTCAGCTGCAGAGTTGATTGTCCTGCATTATTTTCCTGAATACCTCGTAACCTAATAAGCTAAAGATGAATTTTTCATGAATTTTGAAGTGCTCAGTATTAATACCTGGGTTTTTTTTTTCTCTGTTCTCCCTCAGGTTTGCAGCACGTACCCTCCTGAAATCGTGGTGCCCCGAGCTGCCACCAAGGCAGTGGTGATGGGAAGTTCAAGGTTCAGGAGCCGAGGGCGGATTCCGGTGCTTTCTTACTTGTACAAGGAAAACAATGTTAGTGCTTCACTGCCTGCTGCCTTGGGGGGGAGGAAGGCTTCCCCTTTTTGTCCAGTTCCCTTCTAATGAAAGGAAAAAATAAGATAATTATTAGATTTGAGGCCTTTGAGAGCTGTGCTTCTCTTAATGGCTTTCGTTCTGAGTCACAGAATGAGCTAAAGGCGAACACTTGGAATGCATCCAGAGCCCTGCAAAAAGCACACACTTTCCAAGCTTCCTATTGGGAATTTTTTTCTTAATCAGCTTTCAGCAATTCCTTCTGATGTGGGGTTTTTTAATCTCCTGTTTAGCTATATTGAATAATGTTTTACCAAGTTGACTTGGCTGGATTTTCTTAATATTGAAGAGGAAAACCACCCTGAAATAAATCCCCACTAGCTCAGAATAAGTGAAGGTTTCATTTTTTTTTTTCCACTGAAGACCAGAATGTAAATTTGTAACTTTGCTGCCTCAGCAGTGTTTTAGATGCTGATGTTAGGAAAATTCTGTCACAGCCAAATTGTTGTTTTCCTGAGGAAGCGTGCCTTGACCTGGGCACTGCCTGGAGTTGTGCTGGAAACGAATGAAATTTCCTTAAAACATACCCAGTGCTGCTCTGAGTGTGCAACAGCAACAACTGATAAGGAAAACTCACAAGAATGGTTTGGAAATAGAAACCAAGTGGAAAATGTGAGGAATTGCTGCCTTCCAGTACCTTCGGGAGGCTCGTGGAAAGGAGGGACAGGGACTTTTATATGGGCTCATAGTGACAGGGCAAGGGGGAATGGTTTTAAGCTCCCAGAGGGCAGGATCAGATGGGATATTGGGAAGAAATTCCTCCCTGTGAGGATGGGGAGGCCCTGGCACAGGGTGCCCAGAGCAGCTGTGGCTGCCCCTGGATCCCTGGCAGTGCCCAAGGCCAGGCTGGAGCAGCCTGGGCTAGTGGAAGGAGGCCCTGCTCATGGCAGGGGGTGGGATGGGATATTTTGAAGGTCCCTTCCACCCAGCTGTTCTGGGATTCTAGGCACTGCTGACATTTGGGGTGGTGGCCATCGGGCAGAGCACAGGTTGAGCCTCCCCAGCCTCGCTCTTCCGAGCTCCCCAAACTTTTCGCTCTGCGGCACGGCCCAGCAGCATTTCAGCGTGCCCACCTGAGGTGCAGCTTTTCCCAGAGAGCCCGCAGGACAACGGAACTGTGGTCCCAGAGGGGTTTGGGGCAGGAGGAGGGGCTGTGGGAGCAGGGGTGACGCCGTGTGTGTGTGTTGCAGGCCGCCCTGTGCCGCTGCAGCCAGCCCCTGGCCGGGTTCAGCGCGCGCTGCCTGGAGGACGAGCAGATGCTCCAGGCCATCCGAGAGGCCAACCCCGGCTGCCCCTTCATGTATGTTGTAGACACAAGGCCAAAGGTACCTCCACGGGCTCGGGGCTGCTTGTGAATCTGTTGTGTGAGTGAGCAGTGCTGTTTCTGGTTCGTTCTGTCGCGGTTCTGGGCCGGTCCCGCAGCAGGAGTGTGGGACCGGGCTCCTGGGTCAGGGGATACGGCTGGAATGGGAAGTGCTCCTGAGGATCTTGCCCTCCTGGAGTATCCTGGGTTGAGGTTTGTGTTCAGGATGACCTGGTGGAACTGGCAGCTGTAAACCTGGCCGGGACAGTGAAGCATTTTCCTGCAGAGTCCTAAAGGATAAGGGGGAGAACTGGAAGTGGAGTTGGAGAGAAGCCTCAGGATTCAGTTCCACGGGGCTGAAGTGCTTTTATTGGCAGACCTGGGAGGAAGTGGCGCTGTGAAAAGCAATCCCTCCCTTTTTTTTTTTTTCCCCTTTTAAAAATAACACTCATGATGGTCTCATGATGGAGTTTAATGCAACTCAGCCCCACTCTTTGGGGCTAGAACTTGAGAGCTGAGGGGTTTATGTGAGAGGATATTGAGGGAATATTTGCAAAATGAAATTTTTAATGACTCTCATCTTGAGGACCTGAGTTTAGAAACCAATTCCAATGGTTCTCTTGTAAGCATATGGATTAGGAGTGTTGGTAGAAGCCAAACAAGAACACAGGGGTTTTCACAGCACACAATTATTTAAATGCAAAGATTTAAGAGTGCTCTGAGTATTTGAAAATGGAGCTTTCTGAGAACCTGCTTCACTGTTCAGATCTTGCAGTTATTTTGTATAAACTACAAATTTAATTAAACTATGGCAAGGGCAAGAAAGAAAAAGTCTTTTTGGGGAAAATAGGGAGTGTTTCACATCTTGTTCCAGTGTGTGTTTTGGCTTTTGGTGTGACATTTCCTAGAGATCACCTGTTCTGAAATGATATGTGCATTTATAGCAGGCACTGCGTGTTCCTTGGCACAGACAGCTTCCAGTGGCAGGGATGTGCCACTGAAATCCATCACTGGTGCCAATTTTGTGCTAAAATATTTGGTGACGGGGGGAGAATTTATAATTGGTGACACCTCCCCTTCTAACCCAGCCTGTCCCACTCTGGCAGAACTGAAGCACTGGGGTGATTTAACAGTTCTAAAGGTGTCTGTACCATATCTGACTCTTCTTTCCCAAAATCTGCCCAAATTGGTAAGGAGGGGTTGAGCTGCTCTGTTTTCTGTCCCCACCAAAGATGTCCTGGTAGCTCTTGAACTGGTCTGGGGGATTGTTAGAGCAACTGGCTTCTTTTCTACTTCTTTCCTGCAGTTGCTGTGTTCTTTCTGCTCAACTGGAATGTTTCTATGTTTCCCTCAGGTGGCTTTATTTCCTCTGTGCATGTATGTCTGTGAAAAGCTTGGGAATTCTCTTGCTATTTCTGTACCACCATGTATGTATGTCCCTGTTAAAAATGGCTTTCCTCGTTCTGCTTCTTCCCTGTGCCTCTCTCTGAATTTCCTTAGGTAACTTCACAGTTAGGGCAGGCTCAGTGTCTCTGGTGACAGCAGAAATTGGGGGTTGATACGACCCTGAGTAGGGCCTTAACGAGCCTTTGACTAATGAAGTGCAGTAATTTTAATGAAAGAACTGTCTGGGAGGTGGGGAAGTACAGCTGAGTAACAGCTTTGTCCAGTGCATTTTCTGGGAGATTTTAAAGAAAGGACTTGCAGAGCAGCCTCTCTGAACTGCGTTGTGATTTTCTCTTCTTTCCTGTCCCTTGACTCTGCCAGCTGAATGCCATGGCCAACAGGGCTGCTGGGAAGGGCTATGAGAATGAGGATCATTACGAGAACATTCGTTTTAAGTTCATTGGCATAGAGAACATCCACGTGATGAGGAGCAGCCTGCAGAAACTGCTGGAAGGTGGGTACAGCCCCGGGAGGGGTTTGTTTTTCTCACCCCTCCTGGGCAGAACCTCCTGCTGAATATCCAGGTGTGTTCTGGTGGAAGCAAAGCCAGCACCTCGCTTCGTTTGCTGCATGCAAGGGGCTGAAGGTATTAATGCTGTTAAAATGCTTGACATCTTATTTGTTCTTCTGCTTGGTTTTATAGTGGTTCAAAAATAGCAACTAATACTAAAATAATTCCTTAATGAATGTGCCGAATTAAAAGAAAAATACTATGTTTTACAGCAAGACAATCTCATGGTTGCTTCATGACTTACTGAAAGAAAACCAACAGAGGTTGTTCAGAAATACTTTTTGGGGTTTGCTATATTTGGAGTATTAGCAGTATTTCTGATTTTAAATACCATTTTGGCATGATCTTCCAGAGGCTTGAATCTTGTGCATGCTTTGTTCTAACTTTTCATTATTTGTGATTCCTTTCAACCAAACTTCTTTAAAACGTGTTAAATGAATGTTTTAATACAAAAATATATTAAAATGCAGACTAATTAAGGTCACTGTGATCATAGGGAGGAATGCAAAGCAGGGCAAAAGAATCCCCTGAGCCATTGGGGTTGAGAGGGGAGCAAGGCCCGGAGTTTCACTGATGGAATTTTGGAGAATTTCTGGTACAGGTGGTGGCAGAGCTCGGCTCAGCCCAGCACACTCTGCTCCCTGGCTTCCAGCACTGCTGCCATCCCTGTGGAATGGGGCACAGGGGATGCTGCAGATCCTGCTTGGTGCCTGTGCTTCGTTTTCTACGATGCAGTTCCGGTGCTGGCATCCGAAATGGGAGTTTGGTATTTTAGTAACCACCATAAAGGTCCTCTTGTTATAAAATAGTTGGGTGATTGATGCTCCCAGGTGGCCCTGCAGGATCCGTGGTGACCTTGGACAAAAATGGGGCTGTTCACACCCAAAAGAGTGGCCTGATGACAACTGTGAGTCCTCAATTGCCTCTTCCTGGCGGAGTTATTTTGTGATTGGGAGAAGAGGCAGAATAAATACTTGTTTTTGCTCCCGTGTTCTTCTCCAGCAGTGATAAAATCTCATTCACTGGGGCTTATGGAGTGTTCTGAGCTTTATTACTCTCAGTATTTTCTGTGCCGTGTTTCATTAGAGCAGCTGAGTTGCCTTCAAGGTTAGACTTGTTATTTCTGTCTCTAAATTAGAGAGAGAAATAACTTCAAATCTTTGTGGAGGGAGTGAGTGGCTGTAGATGTGGTGCTGATTTAGAGTGAAGTAGCAGCTCACTGCTGGAAAAAACACAGCTGAATAAATAACGAGTTACCCTTGAAACAAAGAGCAGGAGGAGATTTCCAGAGCCTCAAATTCTCACCAAACCAGCAATTTTTTAGTTCTGAATTTTAAACACCCGGCCAGCGTTTTGTGTCCTTTAGACAGGATATTGCTGCAAGCACTTAAAATTTTCGGCGGGATAACGAGGAGGTGCAAGGGATGCCGTTCTGGGGTGCCAGCTGATCGCTCTGTGTTTGTTCCCAGTGTGTGAGATGAAGTCCCCCTCCATGAGCGATTTCCTCACGGGGCTGGAGAACTCGGGCTGGCTGCGGCACATCAAGGCTGTGATGGATGCAGGTGTCTTTCTGGCCAAGGTAAAGCTGCTCTCCGGCTGCAGCTGGGCTCAGAAATGCCTCCTGGTGTGTTAGGGACTGCTGCAGGGCTGGGAAGGTGGCTCTGGGGAGGAGGCGTTGTTCAGGTTGGCCTCAGCTCTGTGCAAATGTTGGAGAACGTAAGTGGGTCGTGCATCTGCTGGGACAGCACAGGTCCTGTGTCCTGTGTTGTAACTGGGCTTTATTAGCACTCATTAGAAACACATAAAATCACAAAATGTGAATAAATTACCCTTACAAACCTTTCTATGTAGCAGTGCAAACAGCTCCTAACGCTGTGCTCGTTGTTCACCCGCTGCTCTGCTTTAATTGAGGGATTGTTTGGACCAGTTGGTTTTCTCCTGGTTTTGTGTGAGGTACACGCTGTAATTTTGATTATTCAACACGGTCCTCGTTTCTGCAGAGCTGGTGGCTTTGCAGGTCAGGCAGAAGGAAGGAAGTCACCAAGGAGTAGTAAAGGGTGTGCAGGAAGTTTGTGGTGAGAGGAGTGAGTAGTAAATGTTGGTTTTCTCTCACAGTTTTCCCATGTCACAAGCAAGAAACTCTTTTGTGTTTCTCTCCTGCCCTAAGGGATGGGATGGGGGGAAGTTGGGATCAACTCTAATTTTTAATCTTGAAGGTCTAATCCCTGGGCGTCCAACTATTATTTTTCACTCATCCACCAAATCTTTTCCTCAGAGGAAGAGCCTGGGAATCCTTGGCCTTCCAGAGATCACAGGGGCTGTTTTTTTACCAGCCTGCTGCAGCACTTTGTTCTAGCTGGGGCTCCTGTGGATGGAATGGTGCATTCCCACGGGGCGGAGCAGAGATGACAAGCATTCCCCTGGGGTTTTGGGCGAAGGGCAGCATTTCCCTGAGCTCTGTGCTGTGTCCCTGGCAGGCTGTGCGGGAGGAGAGGGCCAGCGTGCTGGTGCACTGCTCCGACGGCTGGGACCGCACGGCCCAGGTCTGCTCCCTGGCCGGCCTCCTGCTGGACCCCTTCTACAGGACCTTCAAAGGCTTCATGGTAAGGGCTGCAACTCCTCCATCAGTGCACACGGGCCCTGATGGAGGGCTCAGGCCGTTTCCTGAGCAGTGGTGACCTATATAGAGCAGCTTTGGTTCTGTAACAAGCTGTAATTGCTGTGAGCGTCGCGGCAGCAGCTGATGGACAATTCCCGAATCCTTGTTTCCTGCAACGTCTGTGTGGGAGCCACTAATGAGAGATTTCAGCGAAGGATGCAGCTCTGGCAGCAATCCACCAAAAAGCGGTGGAGGAGTTTGTCCTGCAGGTCTCTTATCTGCTGGGATTTGAAACTGGGTGAACTCAGTCCTGTCCCCTGTCTGTCAGCCAAACCTGCATCGTTTCACACCTTTTTTAAAGCCATTTCACTTTAATTTGGCTGTTTGCTTCTAGTGCGGGCTGCTTCTTCGTTTGCAGCCATCCCTGCATGAATTCAGGGCAGTCTGTGATGTTTCTCTCCAGTCATCTCTTGTTAAATACCTGAAGAGCTGCTCTGTCTCAGGGGAGTTCCTTGAAAGAATCCCTGAAATCAGAACAATGCAGATTTTGCCTCTCCCAGTGCCAGGACTGTTTCCTTACATCCCACGCTGGTTTTATTGTTTCTGGTTTTGTTTCTGGATTATACTGCAGCCTCTTAACAGTTAAAATTCCATCAGCACATGAAACATCTGCCCAGGCTTTGTCTCTGAACAATTCTGCATTAATTGAGAACCAGGATTTAGCTTAGGAGCAGTGACCCAGGCACATCCTTGTCCTCTGACACAGTGGTTTGTAGGCACAACCCCCCTGACAGGGTTATTCCTAAATGAATTCATCAGCAGTGCAAGGAATGGAAAAATTCAAAAAGCAATATTAAATGAAGTTTTCTAAGAGCTGTTGTGGGTTTGTGCCTTCCTTCTCTTAATCTGGATGATGATAGCAGGAATTATGTGTGTGTATGATCCAGAAAAAGTAATAATGGATGCAGCTTCAGTCATGTGAGACATCTGTAAGGAAAACACTGCTTCCTTAATATTTTCTGTAACTACAGGCATCTATTTAAAAGACAAAATACCACATAGTTGTTCTGATTTCATCCTGAACTCCTCATTCCACAGCTGTACTTCATACATTTCTTTTTGTCTCTTAAACATTTGTTGAACTCCAGTTGCTGCTTTATTTTGCTGAGTATCACAGTACTCTTTCCCAAATTAAGTAGCACAGTGTAATATTAAGCTGTTAATTCTTTGAGCTCAATATATTTGTATATTATGATTTTAACAACATGGAAACTCCCTCAAAATGGTACTTTTGAAATGAGTTCTGCTTCCAGCAGGGCCATTGCCTTGGTAACTGGATAATCTATAAATCACAATTCCTGTTTCTATTGATTTCTGGGGGTATACTTACAGCAGTAGGGTCAGCAGGTTGTCAGCTTTTTGGGCTTTAACATCAAAGGCTTCATTTTGCTTTTTTAACCAAAGTAATGCTCTTTTCTTAATCCCCGTTTTGAACCTGCAGGTCCTGATAGAAAAGGAGTGGATTGCAATGGGCCACAAGTTCTCCCACAGGTGAGAGGGGCACGTTCCCCTGGGGGGGGAGTGAAACCAAAGCAGTGTCTGCAGGTTTAGGGGATCCCATGGAAAACTGAAATGAAAAGGAGAAAACGTTTGGGAAATACTGGCATTGACATAGAGCCAGTATCTGCCAGGGCTGTTACTTCATCACTGTGCTTTTATTGCTTTACAAAATCATTGTTTGAATTCTGGGTGTTTTCCCACCTGCAAAATGGTGTTATTTGGGGAGTGCTAATCATGGAATCACAGAATCACGAAGGTTGGAAAAGACTTCCAGGACCATAAAGCTCAGCCATCAACCAGCACTGACCCACATCCCCAGGTGCCAGCTCCACACATCTCTTGAACGCTTCCAGAGATGGTGCCCCCACTCTGGGCAGCCTGTGCCACTCAGAACGCTCCAACAAGACCTGTTAATTCTGCAGCCGTGTCCTGGGAGAAGATCTCAGCCACTTTGTCAGGAATTTTCCCAAGTTCAGAGCATAAAACCCGGAAGGAAGCGGGCGGCGAGGGGCCCTTTCGTGGCGGGTGACAGAGGATTTACCCTGCTTTTTGCATCTCTCTAGGTGTGGCCACCTGGATGGGGACCCCAAAGAGGTGTCCCCTGTGTTCACCCAGTTTGTGGAGTGCGTGTGGCAGCTGATGCAGCAGTTCCCCTGCTCCTTCGAGTTCAACGAGCGCTTCCTGCTCGAGATCCACGACCACGTTTACTCCTGCCAGTTTGGCAACTTCCTGGGCACCTGCCACAAGGAGCGGGAGGAACTCAGGTGAGCTGGGCCTTTGTGGAGCCCCCGGGCCACAAACCCCTTGGAATGCCTGAAAAAGGGGCAGGATGGGTGTGTTTTATGGCACTGGAGATTGTAGAACATAACCATCTATCAAGACAGTGTTATCCTTAACCAGTGGGAGAAAAGAACACGGATTACGTCCCAAAAGAACACGAATTACGTCCCAAAAGAACATGAATTATGTCCCAAAAAAGATGTTTTAGTTTGAATCACAATAATAACTTGCAGACACCCCTTCTGCACAGGAGAGTGTCCATTTTAGTTCCTCAGTGATGTATCCTTACAAAATCAAATCAGATCCAGCATAAAAATCATTCTCAGCTCCCTTAATCTAATTCTCCTCCCAACACCTGCGGTTATTAATCCACTTGCTGCTTTTTTTAGTGATCAGATGTTCTTTGTGCTTGCCAGAATCTTTGAGAAGACCCATTCTCTGTGGCCTTTCCTCTTACAGAGGAAGCAGGAGTTGAGAAATCCTTTGTACAGAGGGTTTACAGCTTACAGAGAGCTCCAACCAAACACTCTACCTTTCAGTTTCCAGTAAGTTGCTCAGTTACGAAGGGGAAGGAGGGGGACATTCCTTTCATTGTAATGTAGATTGATAACTCAATTAAATCAAATAAATCTGCACTGATTAGCTTGGTTTGTTTCACCTTTCCCCTCCATTCCTCAGGCATAAACTAAGGGAGTGCAAAGGTGAAATAAATTCAGACGCTGTAATTTAAAATAATATTTTTGATTTGGTGTTGAGAAAGAGGGTGGGGAAGGGCAAGGAAAAGCAGAACTTCATAGAGAACCACGCACACCCCCTGACTGCTTGCTCTGCCACGTCAAATATTTCAAAAAGTTCCTCTTCTCCTCCTTTTTAATGTATATTAAGGAAGTCTTTCAAGCAGGAATTTCGGTGCCCAGTTCAGGGTTTTTCCCAGAGCAGGCTCTGGTTGCCAGCTCTGTTTCATTGCCCAGGGTGTCACAACAGATCTGGGGAGTTTTGCTTTGTTTCTGCCTCGCTCCTGGGCCCTGCTGAGAGAGGGGGGGATGAAAATGGGATTTTTAAGTGCTTTGTGTGCAAATAAAAGTTGGGAGGTTGGGCAAACCAAGGACTGGAAGATAAACTGCCCAAGCTTCCAGTAAATCTGCTATTAAAAAAAAAAAAAAGTATATTCATCCTGTTCTAATATTTACTGCCAGGTTTTTTAACTTTAAGAAAAGTTGCCCATTGCTACTTGAATACTCCAGGGTTGTGGCAGGATTTGAAATCAATTACTGATCTCAGTTTATCAAAGCTATTAGCCAGCACCTATTTGTTGGTAACGCCATCCAGCTGAGCCCCTAATCCCCGTTCTCCCCTGCTCCTGAGGTTCTGGTGTGGGATGTACAACCGCTTTGACAAGGGCATGCACCCCAAGCAGTGTGTGCTGGACCAGCTGCTGAGCTGCGTGAGCCAGAGGGTGACACTGGAGGACAGCGCGTCCGAGCTGGAAAACGTGAGGCACAAAGGGTTGCACTTCCCCTCGGGGTGGGCTTGGAAGGTGGAGCTGGGATTTGGCTGGGACGCTGAGGAGGTGTTCCAACCAGCTGGGTGAAAAGGAGGGGTTCAGAGGCAAAGCTCTGTGTGTTAAAAACCCCAAAACAGCCTCAAACAAATGAAAATACAGTACCTAAAATCCACCAGTGAGAAGAATATCAGGGTCTTTTGCCAGGGTAATGTGCATGCTGAAAACTTCAGCTTTATTAATCAAACACTGATGTTTGTGTCAGGTGTGTGGGGGTCTGTGTCCAGGTATTCCTGATGTTTCTATGGGATATGGCAGGATCTGTGTGCAGGTGTTCCTGATGTTTGTATGGGGCATGGCAGGATCTGTGTGCAGGTGTTTCTGATGTTTGTATGGGGCATGGCAGGATCTGTGTCCAGGTATTCCTGATGTTTCTATGGGATATGGCAGGATCTGTGTCCAGGTATTCCTGATGTTTGTATGGGATATGGCAGGATCTGTGTGCAGGTGTTCCTGATGTTTGTGTGGGGCATGGCAGGATCTGTGTGCAGGTGTTCCTGATGTTTGTATGGGGCATGGCAGGAGCTGTGTCCAGGTACTTCAGTGCTGGATTGCAGAGCTGGAAAAGAGGCACTGCCAACAGGGCTGTTGTGTTGACACCTGGTTTTTGTCCATCTCTGGCATCTGGGTATTAATTATTTGTTTTTATGCCTTTTTATTTGTGCAGAAACTCCCTTTCCTCGACGGCCCCTTGCCCAGCGAAGGCTGCTCCTCACCCAAGGCAGGAGCTGCTGCTGCCAAAGCCCCAACTCCTCGTCAGGACTGCGGAGAGGGAGCAGCCCCTGTGCTGAGCAATGGCCCCTCCCTGGGCCACCAGAAGCACAAGGAGAGCTCAGCCCAGCCCCGGGATCTCGGCGGCTCCGTGGGGGACGGGCAGGCTCAGCACCAGGGATGAGCTCTGGGAGCTGCTGGGTGAAGCTCTGGGGAGCTGGTGCAGCCCCCGTTCGCAGCTGAGCGTGAGTAGGGGCGTGCAGGGCTGGGGGAGCAGCTGCCGTGGGGCACAGCTCCTGCAGCTCAGGTGATGCAGAGCTGCCAGGAGGCTGCCTGGCATTCCTGAGAACTTGGCTTTCAGTGGGAACACGTGTGTTTCTGAGGGTCAGGGCTGCCTGCCAGCACTGGTGTTTGAGGCTGGAAGAAATCCTGGCCAGTTCCATGAGGAGCTGGGCAGTGTTTGTAACTGCAGGAGGAAGGATGCAAATCCCTCTGTTCTCAGTGGTGGTCCAAGGTCATCTTAAAACGAGAAAAAATTTCAGTCTATCTTCAAATGATAAAAAAAACCCCCCACCTTTCTTAGCTGTGAATGAATCTGTGCATGGACCCTTGCCTTGTAGCAGAACTGATTCATGTTTTGTTTCCTATGCATATTTGTTACACAAAACCAAACCCCCTGTGCCTTTTCGGAGACTGTGTCCGTGTCCAGCCAGGCCGTTGCTGTTTTTGTGTTGGAGTTTGGAGTGTGCTGTTGGCTCCTGCCCGTGGTCAGTGTTTTTGAGGAGGTTTTCTCCTGCTGTAGCTTCTCCAGGGTTTTTGCCGATCCCCTGAGTTCAGTAGCTTCTTTCCAAGCTGACCTCTTGAAGAATCAGCTTTTATGGACCTCCTTTATTGCTGGGAGTGCAGCAAGCCAGCCTGGAACTCATGTGTTTGTGGTAAGAGGGAGAATTGGAAATGAGGAAAGACAGGAGAACATTTATGTGGAATTTTTCTCTCTTATTTTATGATCTTGGTTAAACTCTGAAGCAAGAGAGTAACTCTGTTCCAAGCTGGAATCATTGATGAGACAGCAATTACAGATGGGCTGTGTTCTGTTACTGAAATGGGGCCTAGAATGATGAAATCACTGCTGAGTGATTCTAGGGAATGTCCAGATTCTTGGAACTTTAGGGATATTTTGTCTGTCTCATGAACAGTATCACCCATGGCAATGAACTTGGGAAGAAACAGAAGAAACAAGGACTTCAGTCCCTGAATTGGGTGTCACAAATGAGTGTTTGAAGGTCACCCAACGAATCCTTGGGAGAGGCATCAGCAAAAGCAGGTTCGATATCAAAAAGTGTCACCAAATTCATTGGCAAGGTTCACTCTGTTACTGTTCAATGGTTAAAGCACACAGAGAAAAGCTACAATGGAAAACCAAGCAATCTGAAACT
The DNA here is from genome assembly GCA_013399875.1 of Gymnorhina tibicen. Taxonomy (NCBI): domain Eukaryota; kingdom Metazoa; phylum Chordata; class Aves; order Passeriformes; family Artamidae; genus Gymnorhina; species Gymnorhina tibicen. The sequence continues at coordinate 966,313 of VXAZ01005271.1, read as the reverse complement.
AAAATCAACCAACGTGGAGGCTGGGGGGGGGAAAGAGTTGGGGTGAGAAGGAATGAGGGAGATCCTGCTGTTGAGCCACGAGGCTCAGAGTGGACCAACCTGCCAGACTGAGCCCTGGAATTACCAGCAGGTCAGGCCTAAAGGGTTCCTAGAATCAGAGAATCAGCAGCAGCACTTAAACTCACCAGCACAGGATCAGCAGGGAAGGAGCTGAGCAAGGCTTTTATGTAGAGTTTCCTATAAGCACAACAGGAGCTCCCTTAGAGGCTGAACTTACAAATCTAAAGTATTCCAGAGCCCAGGAGAGCAGCATTCCCAGTGCTCTGGCTCTGGCACAACCAGAGTGTCCAGGTGTATCCCTGGGGAAATCGAGTTCCCTGTTCATGGAGTTGCAGGAGAGCTGGTTTTAGTCAGAGTCACTTCCCAGCCTGGCTGCAGTTTGGGTCAGTACCTTCCTTTGAAAGGTCAGTAACAAAAATGTTCCACTTGGGTTGTTCAGGCAAGAAAAATCAGATTGCAGGGCTGCTGGTTAAAGCAGGATTTGTTCTGCAGCCCTGGGAGCAGTGTTCCTGATAAGCTCAGGGTGCTGCTTATCAGGGTCAGGGCCTGAGGACATTTCTGAGATCGTGGTGTGGCCTTGGGGGCTTGGAGGATTCCCTCCCTCCAGGAAAGCTGGGCCACAGTCCCTGTTCTGTGCTGAACTGCACAGAATCCCCCCATGCAGCTCCCTTCAGGATGCTGCTCTGCTCTCTTCTCAGTCTGTTGTTTAAATTAGGTGCTGCCATTAAGTTTTCCAATCAGTTTTTCTCTTTTAGAAAAAATTGGGAAGCCAACTGAAAATACTTGAGCCTTCCCAATGTCCAGTAAGAGTAGAAACATCCCAAAATAACACCAGAAAATGCCATAACTGTGCTCATGTGCTTTTAACCCATGGGGAAATCACTGGCTTAGTCCAGTGTCCAAAAGTCCAGTGTCCAAAACCCGACCAAAACCTCCCTGAGTCGCTCCTTTTGGGTAAGAAAATACCCATTTTATTAAGCACATCACAAGACCCAAGGAAAAAGAGAGCACAGAGTTTCTCCACTGCCTGGAATGGAAAAGAGGAAGCTTTTTAATATTGAGGGTTTGCCAGACTATTTTAAATAGAGTTGTTGTCAAGGGAGGAGTGGGAGCCACAAGGGGTGATCGATTAAAAATGAATTTTCTGATCACTTGGAACGCTGACCCAGCTGTGACTGATGGATCAACCCTGTCTTTCCTTTCCAGGGGGTAGTGGGCACCACCCATCCCCAAATTCTGAGAGGAAATGGGACATGAGGCCAGGACAGGCACTTTTTAGGACCAATTATTCTATGGATCATCAGTTCTTTTAATATTTTTAATATATTCCCTAATTTTCATTAGAGATACAGAACTGGAGAGGGTTTTGTCTGACTGCTGAAGGATTTAAAGGTTCCATGGTTAATTATTGTACAAATCCAGCTTGCAGAAGGCTCCTGTAAATGTTTGTGTTGCTTTGCCTTTGGAATTGCCAGTGGAGGGGTTTGATAATCTTTCCTTACTCCTAAAACTGATGTCTCCACGAAACTCCAGTGTCACTCCAGGTGTGATCCTGCAGAGGGTGTAAGCTTGGAGTAACCCTGCTGCTTTTAACTCCAGTGGCAAAACAGAGCCAGGACCAAAAATGGATCTTTTAAACCTCTTGGATTCCGTGTGAACAGGCACAGGCTGCAGTGTGTTAAAAGCCTTTCGTGCTGGTGCTGGAATTTAGGAGCTGGCAGAGATTCCAGGGCTCCCTCTCCTTCCACGAGCTCATGGTTGGAAAACCGAGGAACAAGAAGCTTTTTGGTTTTGGTGGAGACTCTGGGCGGTTTGAAGAGCAAAAATGAGGAGCTGCTCAGAGCCCTGCAGCGTGTGCTGAGCTCGGGTGGGATGTGCTTCCCAGGAAAGCTGTGTCCCTGCTCCTGCAGCGTCCTGCTGAGAGCAGGGCCTGGGTTCTGTGCTCCCTGGAGGTGTGAAAGGAACGGAGAAGCTGTGGGAATCTGCTGCTGCTGCTGCTGGGCAAAGTTACTGCAACTTATTTATTCCTAGGGGAGCACCCCTGCTGTGTGAGGTCAGAAATGCTGCGTTTGTTTGGAGCTGTGCAGCTTCTTCCCATGTGGATTCCCCTGACTGGGAGAACTGGGACGGAAGAGGGATCTGGTTTGCTGCAGATGGGCTCTGCTCGTGTAAAGCTCTCCCTTTTCTGGAGCTGCTCCTGCTTCACCAGGACATTCCATGGCTTCACCAGGACATTCCATGGCTTCACCAGGACATTCCATGGCTTCCTGCCCGTTCCCAGCGTCTCCTGTGCTACAACCAGGTGTAACCTTGTAGTGGGCCAGTGCCTGTCGTACTCTGAAGCTCAAGAGGGACTCGTGGAGCTTCATTTGAAATGTCTCTAATGTGAATGTGGGTTCTTAAATGGGGTTTTCTTCTGCAGTTGTCACCTGTGGGAGAGAAAATCCAGTGGGTGCTGTTTGCTCTGCAGGGAGAAAGTGGGAATAATTGGGTTGTCCATAGTTTTAGCTCTCCATGGTCTCTTTAGAAGAGAATTCCAAATTTTCCTCTGCTGCCCGTCCTCTCTGCTCCATGCTCAGGGCTGGGGTTGTTTTTATAGGGACCTATCCCAGCTATTCCTGGTTTCCATCCACCCCTCATGCACGTCCAGGTATTCCCTGGGGGAAGAACCTGCTCCAAATGTCCTATTTATGTTTTAATTATCAGCCAGCACTTGATTAATTGGCTGAGGAAGCAGGGGATGTTCAGGCCTGTGTTTGGGGCCAGGCAGGCCTTTCGTTAGGGCAGGTTTGCTAATGACATTAATTAATGTGTCCTGCTGGGAGCTGCAGGAGCAGGGCAGGGCCGAGGCGTTGTTTTTCTGTCATTTCTCTGTATTTCCCTCTATTTCATGTAGCAGAAACCACTGGAGGAACTCAGCACTGGATCCCCTCCTACAGCTGGATTTTCCTCATCATCCCCAACCCCATCCTTGTAGGAATGTCCCTAAAACCCCGTGTAGTGCTGGCTGGGAGTGTCCCTGTTGCTGTTGTCGTGTGTGTCACTGGTGAGGGACGTTTGTGGGGGATGAAGCCCCGTGGGGAACGTGCCCCGAGGGCTCTGTGGGGCCGTTCAGTCCCTGCCCTGCTTGAACCCGACCTTGTCTAGAGGAGAATTGTGTCTGTCCTCTCTGTTTGTCCCGCGGAGTCTCACTCGGATTGCAGGTATTTTTATTCCCTACAGAAATAAACACCTGGCCTTTTTAAAGGAACTGGCTGCTCTGTTCGTTGGGAATTAACTCAGAGAAACTTGGAAAGGTGAAGTCAGTGAAAGGATCTTAATTAGTGAAGCGAGTGTGGAGCCACTTCCCCTCTGCGGAACAGAAACGGGGTGATCCCCCTGGTTTGGGGGAGTGCAGGGTCTTAAAAACAGCCCAAAAAGGAACATAACCAATGGGAAAAGGGGAATATGACTAAGGGAAAAAAGGGAGTATAACTAATTGGAAAAAAGGGAATCTAACGAATGGAACTGTATTAAATCTTGGTGTCTTCTGCAAACTATGCTACTCCGGAAGGGTTTTTATTTTGATTTTTCTGTCTGTACTAAACCCAAGTTCTCCTCGGTGTTTCCTTGCTCCTGGAGAGCTGCCTGTCCTTCACCCTCCTGGCCACAGGTGTCTCCTATCCCTGGGGAAATCGTTTCTGAGGAAAACCAGAGCTTCTGGAAGGAGCTGAGTCCAACCTTCGTGAAGAGATTTTTTCTGATGGCTTCAGAGTGAAGAACCCACAGTCCAGCTGCTGATGGGGTCCTGGAGAAATCCTCTTTTATCCCGTTCTTTTCCAGCATGGATAGAGAGAAAGTTTTTAAGTGCAGACAAACTCAGCTGGGATGGGAAGGTGCTCAGGAGGGAGATTCCAGGTACAAAACTTGCCTGTGAACACCTGGAACAGACTCCAGGCCAATTAGCCAGCCCCTGATGAAGATTTTCCACCTTAAAAATGGGTGTTTTCTGTGTTTTAGGGCAGTAAAATGGGCCTGGCACCGGGGTCTCCTCAGTCCCTGGGTGTTTCACAGGCTTCTTCCCTTCTTGCTGATTTTAAATATTCTTAGTGCTGCCAGTGCAATCCTTCATTTACTCAATTAGACTCGCATCTAATTGGATTATTTGCATTAACACTGGCTAGAATTGATAAAAGTGCGATTTAATTTGGGGGAAATTTGGACAAAAGGTGTGGTAATTGGAGTTTCTCCTGCCTGCAAACAGCTCATGGATTCCAGTGCTCTCCTGGAATCTGTGTTTTCCTTCCCTTTGGGGGCGGGGAGGGGATGGGGGGGATACAAAGCCTCTCAACAACAGATCTTGGAGCTGTGGGAGAGAGGGAAGGGATCCAGTGTGAGTGGGAATTGATACAAATCTATAAATAACCAAAAACCCCAGGGATGGACCTGCAGAGCTGTGGGATGCTGCTCCTGGATCCCTGGCAGTGCCCAAGGCCAGGCTGGACGGGGCTGGGAGCAGCCTGGGACAGTGGAAGGTGTCCCTGCCATGGCAGGGCTGGGAGAGGATGGATTTTAAGGTTCCTCCCAACCCAAACCCTCCTTTTATCCCATTTTCCAAAAGGAAAGGGGCTCCCCGAAGGCAATGGAAGGAAAGAGCTGAACTCCTAGAGCTCCAATACCGCCCGAATTCCTCAAGGAATGACTCATGGAGGAGAAGAAACGTGGCTGGATTCCTCCTTCCTTCCTCACTCCATCTTTTGTGTGTTGATGCACCAAACAAATCGGGCACTTCCCTCAGCAGGACCTGGGAGGGGCTGCTGAGCTGGGGTCCGTGCCCTCCCCTGGGTAATTCCCGGAGAACTCCTGGCTCACGGTGCTGCTGGAGCCACCCCCACGCTGAGTGGAGAGCAGGGAGCACCCCCAGGGCCGAGCTTTGCAGGGCTGGGGGCAGATGTGCTGGCACAGAGGGCGATTCCAGAGCCCAGAGCTGTGCTGGGGCAGTGACTCCCGGCCCAAAGGCCGGAGGCACAACAGCCCCGCTCCCCAGCTCTGCTTTCCCGACCTTGAGCACTGTTAGTAAATCCCTAATCCCCGCAAAATCATTTATTTGGGACTGTTTGGCTCGAAACTTTTAAGTGCTTAGCACTGCTAAATCCACAAGCTCATTAGCTCTCTTCATCTGCGTTAATAACGATAATCTCTTTAATGGAGGCAACTCTGGGCGGGATTTACCTTCCCAAAACACCTCATTGACTGGCATTAAATACCCTTCTGCCCTCTAATTCTTCCCCAATTAACAGGGAGCTGATCAGGAGCTGCTTGGCCTGGAGCAGAGGCCGGCTCAGCCCCTGGCTCGTGCCCTGAGCTCAGGCAGAAGGTGGAAGCTTTTCCCACCTCCTCGTCCTTGCCTGGAGTTGGAAGCATTGGGAAGCTTATCCCAGATGGGTCAGGCTGGCCTGTCACCGCTCCCTGGGCTCCTGAGGGGGTTGATGTGGCTCTGCTGTTGGAGGTATCCCCGTGGGCTGGATGGAACAGGTTCCTTCACTGGGAGCTCCCGGAGCGTGTCCCTGTGAGATTCCAGCTGGGGGGGGTCTCGGGTTTGCCTCGTTAGGGCTGGGTTTAATCTGCTCCTCACCACAGAGCTGCTCTTGTTCCTAAGATCTTCCTTGGTTAACAACTGAACAGCAGCAGCAACAACAGAATAAGCAGTTTATCATTAATTTGCCGTTCAAGGATTTCCCTTTCATCTCCAAGTCTCCTACATTTCACATTTTCTAACACTTCTGTTGTCTGCATTCCCTTTTTTCCCTTTATAACACTCTGTCTTTTTAATGGCTGCTTTGATTTCTGTGGTTTGTGGAAGGGCTTTCCAGCCAGGCTTGGCTTTTGTGGCTGCAGCATCCCCGTGGTGGTCGCAGCTTCCTGACTCTCAGTGAAAATAACCCCAAACTCCCTGCTCCTGCTCCAGGGTTCATCTGCATCCATCACTCTATCCCCGCTGCTGCCTGTGGGGAGTTGGCCTTTGCGAAGCAATAATCTCTTTTTGACTGAATTTGGAAGCCAAAAGCCAAAACCGACTCAATCCTGACCATTTTCCTGCGTTCCAGGCTTTCCATGGGGAGGCTCCAACCCAGGGCTGTGGTGGTGACGCAGGGACAGCACATGTTTCACAGAGCACCCTGATTTCACTTCTCCCAGCAGTGGGGCTTTTCCTGCTGGATAATTTGGGTCTCTCTCATTATCTCACCCATGATAAGGCTGCCTCAGCCCGCCAGCCCATTCCTGCTCCGCCACCAAGGAGTTTGGAAAGGTTTAAAGTGAGCTGGATAAAATAGGATTGCACTTCCCAGCTGACAGCTTTTGATAAGGCCCGGGTGCTGCTCCCCACTCCTTTTGTTTGCCCTGGGAGGTTTCCTGCCTTCCTGGGTCCTGTTTAGCTTTGGGAAGCCCTGGCTGTGGTTCCCTCTGGCAGGTACAGCCGAGAGCGGCTCAGGGGAAAATCCGGGCCATCTTCAGCACCTTTTGTCCTTCTGGCGGAGGCTAAATCATTTTGGAGGTTGCAAACGGCCATTTGTGTCGCTCTGAAAAGGGGAAGGAGAGCAGGAGAGGGGTTGAGAGGGAATTTGAGTGCCTGGCAGCAGCCAAGGTGAGGTAGAGGCCGGTGCTGCCCTGGCAGGGACCCCAAACCGCCCCAGTCCCTGGGCTTTCTGTGAGGAAACAGCGGGGAAAAAGCTTTGTGTGTGCTCAGAGGGGTCGAGCAGCCTCCAGCACCTGTCCCAGCCTCCCCCCACCCCGCTGCCCTCTCTATATTTACCCAGGGGGAGCTTTCCAAGAATGGAAGTGGTAAGATAAAACCCCAGAGGGGCTAAAATTAGCCCCGGCGCCCCGGCCCTGTCCCGCCGTGGCATTTCAGCTGTGAGCTCCGCAGCTCCGGCCCCACACAGCCCTGTCCATCCCAGCCCTGCCAGATCCTCTCCTTCACTCCTCATTTTTGGGTTAAACCACGGGAGGACTCCCCATGGAGGCCTCAGGTGCCCTGAGCATCCCCCGCGCCCCAGGTAAGGCGGCAGCAGCGGGAGCTGGGCGGGCGAGGGAAGGGGGCTGGGACCCAGAGGGACGAACGTGTGCTCTGGGTGCTCTGCACGGCCTCTGCTCGGGGCTCTGCAGGTGCTCAGACGGCTCCTGGCAGCTCGGGGTGGCAGCTACAGCGAGGGCGGGGAGGCCCTGGCACAGGCTGCCCCTGGATCCCTGGCAGTGCCCAAGGCCGGGTTGGACACGGGGGCTTGGAGCAGCCTGGGACGGTGGAAGGTGTCCCTGCCCATGGCAGGGGTGGGATGAGATGAGCTTTAAGTTCCCTTCCAAGCCAAAAACAGTTCTGTGATCCCAGGAACCCTATTTTGGGCTATTCTGGTTAAGGAATCTCCCTCAGGTCCGCACACAAGAGCTCAGGCTGTCCGAGGAACCTCCCTTTGGAGATGCCATTTGTGTGCTCAGGAAATGTTACAGCTGCTCTTTCACTTTTCCACACCATTTCCTTGGAATAGAACCGGGAACACAACTGTCTTTTGGCCTCAAATCTGCACTAACCCCCCCACCCCATCAGCCGTGGGGGTGGGGTGATCCCAGCGCTCATTGCCAGTGTCTAATGAAGAGCAGCAGCGTTAGAATTTCTCTCTAACCTGGGCTGATGGGTGGCAGCCCTGCTGCCCCCAGGCCTGTCCCAGCTCCCCCAGCCGTGCCTTGCTGCATCCCCCGGAGCCGGCGGCCGTGTCCCCGCGGGTGATGGGGGACAGGGTCCCCCGTGACTGCCCCGGCACCGACGGGCCAATCGCTCCGTGCAGCTCCTCGGCTAATTAACTGCTTCCTTTGCTAATTAATGGCTCCGTGCAGCGCCTTGGCTGCTCCCCGGGCAGGTCAGACCCAGCTCTGCCCCCGCCGCCTCTCCCAAGGAAACCCAAGATGCCTCAAGGCTGCCGAGAAATTCCTCTGCCCATCCCGAGCGTTTCCAGCTGCTCAGGTGCCAGCCGGGACATCCCATTCCTGTCCCCCCTCGGCCCCTGAGGCCCCATCCTGCATCCAGAGCCCAGCAAAGCTGGCAGGGTTTGGTCCCACTCGGCGTGATCAGCTCAGCATTCCCACCCTTCCTCCCCCCAAATCCCTCACTGGATCCATCCCTCACAAGGATGCGGAGCTGTTGGAGCGGGGCCGGAGGAGGCCCCAGAGCTGCTCCCAGGGCTGGAGCCCCTCTGGAGCCAGGCTGGGAGAGCTGGGGGTGCTCACCTGGAGAGGAGAAGGCTCCAGGGAGAGCTCAGAGCTCCTTGCAGGGCCTAAAGGGGCTCCAGGAGAGCTGGAGAGGGACTGGGGACAAGGGATGGAGGGACAGGACACAGGGAATGGCTTCCCAGTGCCAGAGGGCAGGGATGGATGGGATATTGGGAACTGGGAATTGTTCCCTGGGAGGGTGGGCAGGCCCTGGCACAGGGTGCCCAGAGCAGCTGTGGCTGCCCCTGGATCCCTGGCAGTGCCCAAGGCCAGGCTGGACAGGGCTGGGAGCAACCTAGGATAGTGGGAGGTGTCCCTGCCATGGACAGGGGTGGCACTGGATGGGCTTTAAGGTCCCTTCCCACCCAAAGCATTCCATGATTTTAGGGGCTCATGACCCATGTACCCACTACAACCCTGAGCTCCACTGTTCCCTCAGCCCCTTGCCCATGTGGATCTCCTCACCATGGTGCCAGGGCCATGAGCACATCAGCACCATCCTCATCCAACGTTCTTTGTCTATTTTTTGGAGACTCTTCCTTATCTGAGTATAAACTTACACTGAAGTGCAGCTGCTGGTGCCAAGGGCTGGTTCTAACCCGGGGGCGGTGCCGGTTCTGCTGTCCCGTAGATCTTTGGCCTCATCCTTTACCATGAAAGCGGCACATGGAGCACAGAGCCGACAAAATGAGCCTCATGGACATCAACAAAATGTTCTCCCTGCTGCAGCCCGGGGATGACGAGGAGGACGGCGGGGAGAGCGAGGAGCTGAGCCGGGCCGTGTGCGAGGACGACCACGAGACCCTGGACAGGCTCCTGTCCCAGGACAGGTACAAGAGGCTCATCAACCGCAGGAGCGGCTGGGGCGTCCCCAGCACCCCCCTGCGCCTGGCGGCCACCTGGGGCTGCGTGCGGAGCCTGCGGGTGCTGCTGGCCCACGGGGCCGAGGTGGACAGCCTGGACGTGAAGGCTCAGACCCCGCTCTTCGTGGCGGTCAGCAACGGCCACCGCGAGTGCGTGCGGGTGCTGCTGGAGGCCGGCGCCAGCCCCGCGGGCAGCGTCTACAACAACTGCTCGCCGCTGCTGCTGGCCGCCAGGGACGGCCACGCGGACATCCTGCGGCAGCTGCTGGAGCACGGCGCCGAGGCCAACGTCCAGGCCCGGCTGCCCGAGTGGGCGGCCAACTCGGTGGCCTGCTCGGGGCCCCTGTACCTGGCGGCGGCCTACGGGCACCTGGAGTGCTTCCGCCTGCTGCTGCTGCACGGCGCCGACCCCGACTACAACTGCACCGAGCAGGGCGTCCTGGCCCAGATCCGCGAGCCCAAGACCCTGCTGGAGACGTGCCTGAGGCACGGCTGCCGCGGCGACTTCGTCAGGCTGCTCATCGACTTCGGGGCCAACGTGTACCTGCCCAAGCTGCCCGCGGACGGGGCGGCCCCGCGCAGCGAGGGGCTGGAGCTGCTGCTGCAGGCCAGAGGTGACGCGGCCGCGCGCCCCGGGATGGAATGGGCACGGCTCGGCTCTGGGTCCCTCTCCCTCTGCTTCCCAAGAGCCTTGCCCGGGTTTTCCTTCAGCCTCTGCTCCCCTTGCAGCGTCACTTGGCTGCGCGGGTCCGTGGCCGCCCCATCCCTGCCCCTGCATCCCCCTGGGAGTGTCCGAGGCAAGGTTGGATGGGGCTCGGAGCAGCCTGGGATAGCGGAAGGTGTCCTTGCTCCTGGAATAAGGGGATCTTTAAGGTCCCTTCCAACCCAAACCGCTCTGTGAGTCCATGATTCCCACAGCCTGGGTTTCCGCTCGCTCACTGGGTTACAGGCTGCTTTTCACCCTTCCTCTCCTTTCTGCCGCTCAGCCTGGGCTCTCCTGTACGGCCCAGGTTGAAAATCCTGCCCTCATTTCCATGTGGGGATGGAAGATTTCCTCCCCATGCCCAGCTCCTGTGGGAGCTTGTGCCCGAGTCCACAGCCCCAGCTCCAGCACAGAGGCTGAGTTTTCACAGGATCCTGGAATGGTTTGGGTTGGAAGGGACCTTTAAGATGAATTTAGTCCCAACCCCGTGTGGTTCGGTCAATCCATGTCCCTTTCCTTCGGATAATGCCGGGTTGGAGGGGAGCAGGGCTGTGCATCTTGAAGGTGACCGTGTGATTTTCCTTCCACAGCTCATCCCAAATCCCTGCTGTCCCAATCCCGGCTGGCCATGAGGCGACTCCTGAAGCAGCCCGGCCGCCCGGCCGCCCTCGGAGAGCTGGAGATCCCCACGGTCCTGGCCAAATACCTCCAGCACCAGCCGTGATTCCCAGCCTGCCCCCAGGGACACGACTCCGAGCACCCCAATTAAAACCTGCTCCGACCCCTGGCAGTGAATCCCTGAAATCTGTGACGCCGCCGGGAATTTGTGGTCACGAGTTCATTTTTGCTGGCGAGGTCTCCAGAAAGCGGTGCCCGTGTGGAGAGCTGGGAAGGGAACTGGGAGAGAACAGGAGACCTCAGCTCCTGGTTTGCAGCAAAGTGAGGACAGAGCAGCATCTGATTTCCCCGGGTTTGCCTCAGACCATCCTTGCTGAGGGATTTTACACCTGTAGCTGATGCTGGTTGGAGAAGGGGCTGGGAAAGGGTGTGGAGGGCAGAAGGAGAGGAGATTTTCCCTCATCCCTTCCTGGGGACAGGACCAGGCCCCCCCGTGTCTGTGGGTTCCCCTCGCTGCAGGGCCTTGGCTGTCTCTGAACCCCCTTTCCCAGGGTGGGGAGGCCCTGGTGCAGATTTCCAGAGCAGCTGTGGCTGCCCCTGGATCCCTGGCAGTGCCCAAGGCCAGGATGGAGCACCCTGGAACAGTGGAAGGTGTCCCTGCCCATGGCAGGGGGTGGCATGAGATATTTTGAAGGTCCCTCACGATTCCACGATTCCCAGAGAAGTTCCCAAGTGCCTCCTCCACGCGGGAGGGGCAGGGTTGGGGCTGGCCCCAGCCGTGTGTGCCCACCCCAGTGGGGGCAGAGCCCAGTGCTCCCAGCTGGCAGCACAGGCAGGAGCTGGGACATGTATCCAGAGTCCCAACATCCCCACTGGTCTCCCTGCCCCAGCTCTGACCCTAAACATCGTCTTCTCACCCCAAAAGTGCTTCATGTTGTGGCCCAAGGTCTTTTGGGATTGGGCAGGGTTGGGGTTTGAAATAAAAGTGTTCTGCTGTTGGTACAAAAGTGTTGTGGCCTGTCTGGTGAAACGTCCCGTGTTTGGGAGCGCCCGGCAGCCCTGCCAGGACCGCTGGGGAGGGACGAGGGGATTCCAGCCTGGAGTGGGGCATCCCAGCATCACCTCTGTGCCCCTCCATCCCTCCCACCTTAAACACCAGGATCGCCCTCACCAGTGGGGGCTGGAGGTGCCTTCCTGGCTCTTCCCACAGCCAGGAGCCGATGGATAAATCCCGCTGCTCCTCGGCAGCTCAGCACCCACCCACAGGCGATGCTCTGGACGCTTTTGGGGTGCAGCAGAACGTGTCCCGTGGCTCATTCCCCCCTGCCCTGTGGCATCCCAAGGGGAAGCGCTCCCAGGCCGAGGCGTGGGGTCAGAGCTCTGTGTCAGCAGCTCCAAAGGTCGCTCTTGGCCAAAGCCGGGCACCTTCCTGCAGGATTTATGGCCTTGTGTCAGGGCCTGGGCGATCTATTAATCAGCAGCTATTAATTAGGCTGTGAGGCCTCTCCCAAGGGGAGCATTAGGGCCTGGAAGCAGCCGGGACAAGGCGCTGGGAATCGCTCCACGGGAATGATGACACCGGTGCCGCTTCCCTCCCCACCCGGCCACCACCGGGAACACAGCGGGGCCGGGAGAGGGGACATTGCCACGCTCTGGTGGGATTCCCACTCGTGGCATCCTTGCTGTCACCCTCGTGTGGGGACTCGAGGGGCTTTTGGGACTCGGGGGGGTCCCCAAAATGGGGAAGGGTCTTCACAGCCGGGCTGTTCAGGGGGGTGAGGGACGGTGGGTGTGAGCAGGTGCGCAGCGGGTGGGCGGCGCGGGTGACGCGCCCGTGGGTGACACGGCACACGCGGGGAGGTGTCCCACGGCGAACGGGCCGTGTCACCGCCCCCCCGATGGCATCGCACCCGTGTCACACCCCGGACCCCCGGGCTGTCACAGACCCACCCCCCCCCAATCCCCCCCGGTCCCGGGCCC
>VXAZ01005271.1:933809-953466 GCA_013399875.1 Gymnorhina tibicen | reverse complement strand
GGCGGGGGGAGCGGGGAGGGCCGGGCTGGGGGAGCGTCCCCGTGCGGGGCTGGGCGGGCCGGGGGTCCCTGAGGGTCACCCCTGCGGGCGAAACGCTGCATTTCATTGTTACGGTGCTGCTTTTTGTTGCTTTTAAACCTTATTTTTAATGTTTTGTTGGTCGTGGCTCTTTGCCCTCGGTGCCCTTTATTTCTCTTTATTTCGTTTTTATTTATTTCATTTTTTATTCTTCTCCAGCTTCCCCTCCGCAGCGGTGCTGCTGCTGACGTGGAGCTGGAGAGAAATGATTCCCAAAAGGAATTTTTGAAATCCTGGCTCTGCCTCATGCCCTTCCCCGGCTGTTTTCCAGCAGCCCCTGTCCAGGTGCAGGTTTGGGGTCATTTCACCCCCCGATTTTCCAGCAGCCCCGCACAGATCCAGGTGTGGGGGTTTCTTCCAGGCCCCTCTGTCCAGGTCTCTCCAGAGGCTTGGGAGACAGCTGGGACTCGTGGTGGGCTCTGGCGGAGCTGGAAAAGCCCAGTTTGCCGGTGGGGAGGCGGCTGTGCCAGCCGGCTACGCCCCAGCTGCAGCTTCCAGCGGGACAGGTGAACGTGAGGGGTTATCAGCAATCCCAGAATTCCGGAATCATGGAATGGGTTGGGTTGGGAGGGACCTTAAAGCCCGTCCAGTTCCGACCGTGCTGCGGGCAGCGATGCCAGATCAGTATAGAGGCAAAGCAACCCGGACCTGAGGAATGAAAATAAACCTGGAATTGCGGGTTTGCTGTGGGGCTGCGGGAGCAGAGAGCAGCGTTTGGATGCGTTTTTAATTTGGGATCTCTGGCTAAACACCTCGGGAAGGTTTCCTGGCCTCCTGTCAGCCAGAGCTCAGCCTGGGGCGTTACAGCTTGGGAGCACATTAGGATTTTATTGCATTTAATTTCTCCACCTTCACCTCTGCAAGAGAAACGTGATTACAGTTGTTTTATTTCTCCTGTTCCCGACAGCAGTCCTGGGTCAAATTTCAAACCTACCTCTCTGCTTCTGGGATAATCTGATCAGGGGGTTCACAGTGGGTGTTTTTAATGCGATTCTCTCTCGCTGGACAGATTATTTTAAAAACAACAGAAATCTTCTATAAAAAAAAGCGGGGTTAGTAACCAAAGTGGTTTTTCCCTGGACACGTGCGTAGGGAGGGCTGTGTCCTGGTTTGGCCTCCCTCAGGATGCTCTTTGGAGCCTGGCACGAGGGCTGGGAGGGCGCTTGGGAGGTGCTGGCTCTCACTTAAAAGTAGCCAAACCTGATCACCCTGGAGACAAACAATCTGGGAAGCTGAAGGGCTTGGAGCGAGGAGGCAAAGGGGTCAGACCTGCCTGTCCCCAGGGATTCTACCCAGCGGAGATGAATGGTTTTCCTGCTCTGGCAGACTGGTAAATTGAAGCGACATTTTGGTGCCTGGATTTTGGAAGTGGAGGGAGAGCGTGGAGGTTCCTCCAGCTGGCGATGGAGCCCCGAGACCCCGGTGCCTTCAGCTCTGCCCCCCCTGCGCTGCCGAGTCCTCACCTCTCCTCTTTCCCTGTGCCTCAGGTCGGCGGTGATGTGTCCATCCCTGCTCCCGGAGCGCCGCGCTCCCAAAGCCGCCGCTTCCAGCTAGATCCCAGCCCGCCCCGCTGCCATGGAAACGGGCAGCCCGGAGGAGCGGGACGGAGGGGACCAGCGGCGGGAGGAGGGCGGGGACGCCCCTCCCGACAGCGCCAACGGCTCCGTGGTGGCGGCGGAGCCGCAGCAGCCGCCCCCCGGCAAGCTGAGGAAAACGGCTTTCAAGCTGTTCGGGGGCAAGCGCAGCATCTGCACCCTGCCCAGCTTCTTCGGCGGCCGCGGCAAGAAGGGGCTCAGCAAGTGCAAGACCCACGACGGGCTGAGCAGTGCTGCCTGTGACAAGGGCAGCGGGCCGCAGCTGGACAGCCCCTCGGAGGGCAGCAGGGATGGGCATCCCGGCCCCCTGCCCAGCTCCCGCAGCGCCCAGCTGGCCGTGGACACTGGGGCCAGGGGGGATTTGGGCCAGCAGGACAGCTCTCCCCCTGGCAGTATCGAGGGCTGTGACAAAAAGCCCAACGGGGAGAAATCCTCTTTCCCCAGACCCAAAAAAGGGCTGAAAGGGTTCTTTAACAGCATCCGGCGCCACCGGAAGAGCAAGGCTGCCGAGAGTGAGAAGGCCGAGCTCCCCGAGTGGAACGGGGACACGGAGGAGGCCGGGAATGCTCCTGGAACGGCAGTGGAGAGCCGAGGGGCCACGGAGGGCAGGGGAGCAGGGCCGGTCCCTGAGGCCACGGCCTGCCCGGGGGGCTCAGGGGGTGACCCCAGCTGTGGTGAGGCCACCGAGCCTGCCTGCCCTGTGGCCGATGGAGGCAGCTCCGAGGGTGACACGATGGCCGTGCCAGGGAACGGGGACGTTCCAGATACAAAACCAGAGGCTGAGGCTGCTGCCTGCGCTGAGTTTGACCGTGAGAGTTTGCTGCTGGCCTTCCACCCTGACTTCATGGACAGCGAGCCTCCCTGCCTGCACTCCGGGGACCTGCTGAGCCTCATCCTGGGGGACGTCACCTCCCTGAAGAGCTTCGACTCCCTGACGGGCTGCGGGGACGACATCGCCGAGCCCGACATCGCCGAGAGCAGCATCTCGGTGGAGCGCAGCCGGGACGCCACCAAACGCAGCTCCTGCCTCGTCACCTACCAGGGCGGCGGCGAGGAGATGGCCATCCCCGAGGAGGCCGAGGAGTACCTGCACCAGGTGTGGGACAGCGGCGTGCCAGGGGACAGGAGCTACGGGGCCCAGGTGTCGAGCAGCAGCCTGGAGACGCACGCCTCGCACGAGGCCGACGCCCACCCCTACATGGGGGACGCCATGGACGGCGTTGACCTCCTGACGCCCCAGAGTGACCAGCAGGAGTCTGCCCCGAACAGTGACGAGGGGTATTACGACTCCACCACGCCAGGGCCGGAGGATGAGGCTGGAGAGGAGCTCAAGAAGGACCGGCTGCCCCGGGACAGCTACAGTGGCGATGCACTTTACGAGTTTGACGCCCTGATGAGCCCCTCTCACGGGGAGGAATCCCTGTTCGAGGGCAAAGTCCCACGCCAGGGCATCTTCAGCTACTTCATGGACTTCTGCCTCCCTGCGGAGAAGAGCCTGATCCAGCAGATGATGGATCAGAAAAGAGGGCTGATGGAAACTGAAGAAGAGGGGCTTGCAGCCATTCAGAAGGAGCTGCTGTACTGGGAGCTGCAGAGGGAGCCGGTCCTGAAACGCCTGGATGTCTCCAGCAAGGAGAAGTGTCCCCGGGAAAAGCAGTGCATTGAATGTAAAACTAGAGCAGCCAGCTCCATTGGCAAGAGTCAGAGTGGCCTTGGGAGTGAGCAGGTGGCCTCGCACACCCCAACCCGGGCTGTCAATGGTGGGGTTGCAGTGGCTAGGGCTGAAAATCCAGAGTGGAGGGATTTTCCAGGGACTCTGTGTCCGGAAAACTGTTACAACAGCCAAAAAGCCCCCGGAAGTTGCCTTATTCAGCTCACAAAGAACAACCTGGGGTTCGATGCAGACCTGGACTGTGGGATGTTTGGGGACTCCATCCACGGCATCGTGGCCCCAGCCAAGGCAGGGGTGTTCCCTGGGTTCAGGCTCCCGGAGCAGGAGCGCGGCGGCGGAGCAGAGCCCAGCTCTGGCGAGCCCCAGGTGGGCAGCGAGCCCGAGCACGCCGTGAGCTTCTCGCAGGCTCTGGTGGAGTTCGCCAGCAGCGGGACCCTCTTCTCCAGCCTCTCCGAGAGCCTGGGGAGCTCGGCCTCCAGCTCGTCCTTCACCCAGAACCTCCCTGCCCTCCCCACCATGGTCACCTTTGACGTGGTGGACGTGGAGCAGGACGGGGAAGGGGAGTGCGAGCAGCACCCGGAGCTGACCGCGGGCGAGGACATCGCCGAGGCCTTTGACGACGGCTACGGACAGAAAGAGTCGTTGGCTGAATGTGACGAGAGAATGTCCCCGGGCTTCTCCCCGGGCTCCTTCCAGAGCTGCAACTGGGGAGTGGCCAGCCTGCCCCGCCACCTGCGCCTGCACGGGCTGAGCCCCTCCATGCCCGCGCCGCTCTCCGTGGACCGGAGGAGCCGCTCGCTGGACACGGAGAGCCTGGAGTTCGAGCTGGCCGAGCCGCAGGGCGCCCGGAGCGGCCCCCAGCCCTGCCGGCTCTGGGCCAGGCGCGAGGCCGGCAGGAAGGACTCTGCTGGAGCCAGGAGGAGCAGGAGCAAGGAGGAGGGCGAGCTGGTGGCTCCCGAGGGCGGCTCGAGCTGGCCGGGCCTGCGGCACCTCCAGCCCGGCACTGACACGGCTCCCGGAGGGACGGAGCTCTGGGGCTTCGCCCCGGCCGGCGCCGTGGAGAGCATCTGGGAGCCATCGGAGCCGCCAGACACCGTGTCCCCTTTCCTGCCTCTCTCCCGGGGCGGCACCGGGGAGGCTCCGGAGAGGCGGCCCCAAGAGCCAGAGCCGAGCAGGCTCCCGCTGCGGCCCTCCAACCTCCCGCTGCAGCCCGAGGCCAGGCGGGCCCGGGAGGCGGCCGGCTCCTACCGGTACCACGGGGACGTCCCCAAGCCGTCCCGCTTGTTACCCCTGGGAGAAGCCGAGCTGCCCCCGAGCTTCGGCTTCACCTGCTCCCCGGAGCACCGCGCCAAGGGCAAACCCGTGGGCATCGCCCAGGGCGTGCCGCAGCATCCCGGCGGGAGCGGCGGGGACACCGAGGGCCCAGAGCGCTGCCCCGAGCCCCTCAAGGGCAGGCCCACCCCGGGGCACGGCGGCTGCCGCGGCACCGCGCTCAACGTCGCCGACGCCGAGTAGCTGCAGGAATGTCACCGTGTCACCAAGCCGAGTATCTCCAGGAATGTCACCATGTCACCGAGCCAGGGGGTACGGGAATGTCACCACGTCACCAAGCCGAGGGGCTGCAGGAATGTCACCGTGTCACCAAGCCGAGTATCTCCAGGAATGTCACCATGTCACCGAGCCAGGGGGTACGGGAATGTCACCACGTCACCAAGCCGAGGGGCTGCAGGAATGTCACTGTGTCACCAAGCCGAGGGGCTGCAGGAATGTCACCGTGTCACCGTGCTGAGGCTGCTCCAGGCAGGGGTGAAAGGGGGGCAAAGGGCAGGGGGGGAGAAAACCGGGAGCTGGCAGTTTGGGGGGACTTGAATTTGAGCTGGGCTGATGCTCCTCTCCTGCAGCCATCCGTGGCCTCACCCCTGCGGATGCTCTGGCGGGGTTTGGAGCTGCCTCCAGGATTCCTCCATCACCACTGAGGCACTTTCTCGTTTTCCAGCCCTCTCCAACGCCAAGTGCAGCAGCAGCCCCTGGCAGAAGCTGGGGACAGATCCGTTGCTGGTGCGGCAGGTTGGGGTTTGTGCAGGATTGGGGCTGGGGGAACAAGCCTTGGGCAGACTTTTGAGGGAAATGGGGCTGTTTTCCTCTTCTTGGTGAAACATTTTGGTTCAGACTCGCTTTGAATGTCTTCCACCTCGGGCTCAGTCTGGGGAACTGGGAGGAAGGGTGCTGCTTGTTCCAGAGCGAGGACGGGGCGAGGCAGCTGGAAAGGGGAACTTTGCAGCAACGTTTTTATTTATTTGATTTTTTCCTTGCCCCAAAGGAAAGCAGGAGCTTTTGCGTGCGTGCTGATAACGTTCTCCAGGTCGAGTTTCAGTTTGCTCAGAGAGATGTGCTGTCCATGGTGTCCCTTTGAAGAACAAAGTGTTGGTCCCTTCTTTGTTGTGGTCTGTCTTCACGGTCCAGAACTCCTGGTGGAAACCTTTCCCGTGCTTTGTCCCGGGCTCCTGGCCTCTCCAGGGCCATGGGGACAGGGATGAGGCCTTTGAAATAAGCTAAATTTGCATCGTGCCTGTAGCTGTGGAGTGGCAGATGCTGTTACTTTCTCAAAAGGAAGCTTTGTGGCTTTTTAATTTAATTTTATTATTTTACGGTTGTTTTCTTTGCATAAACCCACAGGAGGGAAGTTTTGTGTTCGCTGGAATTCGGGATGGACCGCAGCCACCTCGGGCTTTGCAGCTTCCTCCTCCTGCCTGGAGGGAACAAAAAAGCTGGGAGTTGCTGGAGGTTTGGGATTTTTTGCCTCTTTGAAGGAACGTGGAGGAAGGACACAGGCTGAGGGGACCCCACAAGCTCCTGTGACATCTGTTCCAGGCTGCTGATCCCCCCTGTCCTCCGTGATCCCAAACCCCCTCGGCTCTGATCCAAACCCCCAATCCATGACACAAAGCTGCTTCCCTGTCCTGCCCAAGCTCTGTGTTCTGATTTAATTCCATTACCAGTGATTTTTGTTTCCCCCGCCATTGCTCTTTTTCTGTTTTTCTTTGCAGCAGAGTTTGTAGCACTCAAAAAAAGTCATCCCAAAGTGGAAATAGCGGAGTTTTACCACATTTGTGGAGTGAGGGATGGCTCTGCCTGGGCTGGACTCGATTTTCCTGCTGAGTCCTGCCCTGCTGGGTCACCTCCTGCTGCTCTCCCGCTCCACATGGATGTGGCTCCATCAGCTGCTCCCTGCCATCCCTGGATTTCCAGGCACAAGGAGCTGCTTTGGGTTTGAGGGGGTTTTTTCCCGCCAAGCAAAATGAGGTCTTGATATTCCTTTTGAGAAGAGATTCCTTCTGCCCTGTCCTTGGATATCTGGGAAGGAGCAGGGAGAGGCAGAGCCGGGCTTGGTTCAGCCTCTGTGTGTGATGTGCTTTTCCTGCTGAGGCAGAGCAGATCCATCCGGGCATCCATGGGCTCAAACCTGAATTTTTCCGTATTTTCCTGCCAGTCCTGCTGCGTGTGGGGAGTTCCACAGGAACCTGCTGTGCCACGGTTCTTTTCCCTCATCCCTCTGGGACACCGGAGAGGATTTCCTGGGACAAACCTGGCTCTTGGTGCCACTGCCACACCTGGAGGGAGAGGAGATCGTGGTGAGCCAGGGGAAGGTGCCCTCGCTGGGAGGTTCTGCCCTCGTTAGCACAGCTGCTAATGAATATTGGATATCCCTCCCTGGAGCAAGGACAGGGCCGGGCCTGTGCCCATCTCACCCCACTCCCAGCATGCAAACCACGGGCAGACCCTGCTGGGGACACCACGGGGACGTTGTCACCCCCCTCACACCCCTGGCTGGGTTGAATCCCTGTTTTATTTCCTTTCAGCATCTCACCAAAGGCATCTTTGGGTTCCAGGCTCTGTAGCTTTGTTCAGCCAAAGTCCTGCTGAGGGCTGGGAATGTCTCGGTGCTAAATGAATGTTCCAAGGTGTCCATGGGAATCCTGGGCTTGGGTGTAGGTACGAGGTGAGGAGGTTCAGTGGGAGCAATACAGCCAAGGCTTGCTAATCTGACTTTATACCAAAGGTTTTTCCTCCTAATTCAATGGGAATTCAATGAGGCAAATATCTCTGGAATTCAAATGAGTTTTCCTAACGCAGTTTAGTCACTAATTTGCTGGATTATTGGCAGATTCTGCCCCATTAACCCAAAGAAATCAGAATTTCCCGTGCAGTAACTCAGCCTGTAAATGATCGCTGCCGTAGGGATTGGATTTCACTGCCTGATGAGCCACTCTTCCCAAAAAACCCCACTCGGGATCCGTAGGAACAAACCTGGTCTGGAGCTGGATCAGTCCAACACTGCCTTACCCGAGGAGCTCACATTTGGGGGTGGCTTCTTATGCAAAAGGGCTTCCCAACCAGAAACCGGTCCGGAAGGTCAGGAGTGCTGATGGTCCTGCCGAGATATTGAGGAAAAACTCGAGGAATTCGCCTGTCCCTTGCAGGGAAGGCCTTGCCTGAAGCGAGGAGTGGGGCTGTGAAGCTGTGATGAAACCACTGCCGTTGGGGTCAGCCTTGCCAAGAGGTTCTGTGTTGCATTCTGGGGACTTTGGGGTTTCCTTTGGTTCGTTTGTTTTTATACACATAAGAAAACGGTCGATTTTCTCTATTTTTGTATAGTTTTGCATTTTATAATCATGGGGAAATTTTACAGACTGTTCCTTTACTCGTGCGTCTTGTCTTTCCAAGTGGCGTGGTTTGCTTTTCCCGTGGAGAAAAGGCCATTCCTGCTGCTGCCCTGCCCGGATCCCACCCTGCTCCCCCAGCAGGGAACGGGGGCCTCTTCCCAGCCCCCCAGCCCCTCACCAACACACTTTGCACACACCTGAGATGTCTTTAACCCCCCTCTGTCACACTCAGCTGTCCCTTCTTTGCTTTTCAGTGTTGTTTTTAATCCGAATTCGTGGATTTTGGTGATTTCTCCCTCCAAGTGTTGTAAAAAGCCCCCAGGTTTCAGTTGAGGCTTTCCCCGCTGTCTGCTGATGTTATTTTTATCCAAAATCGGGGCTTTTCTCAAATCCCTGCGCAGGAGATGCTGGTGGTTGGTGCATGGAAATGCTCTGGGACAGGTTTCCTCTCCCCGTCGTGCTCCCTGGCCGGGCTGGGAGCTGGGATTTCGCCCTGGTGCCTGAGGATTGCTCCTTAAATAATCCTGGGATTAGCAGGGCTGCCCACCTTCTCCTCCTCCCTCCTCCAGGGAGCTCCAGCCCTGTGCTCCTGCATCACTAAAGCATCTCCCTGGAATGACCCTGCCTTGAACTTTGGGATCAGAGGAGAGGAAAGCTGCTGGAATACTAAAATCCAGCCCAAACCAGATTTTCCCTCCCTTTTTCCCCCCAGCAGAGCTGGCAATCGCCACTGTTTTGGCTCTGCAAAGATTTTTATGTCTTCTCATTAATAATTTGTCACCTAATGGTGCTTTTAAAAGTTTTCCTTGATGGGGTTTGCCCCATTCCCAGCACAGGGATGGACGGGAAGGTTTCTCATCAAACATTTCTGGGGCACTCAGACCCACCTTCCACATTCCCTCTGCCCTGGAATTCTGGGCTCCCTCCTCTCCAGCTGGGGCCTCCTGCTCTTCTCACCCACATCGAGTCACCCTAAAGCTCCGCTTGGGCGAAGTGAGAAATGAAAATCCCAAAAAGCCTCTCAGTTGTAAGGAAATAAGGAATTAGCCCTTGTCCTTGGCTGCCCCATCCCGCTGCCAGGCTGGCAGCTCCTCCCAGGTGACCAACCTGTCTGAATTTGGGGCTTTTTTTGTTTCCTTCCTGCTCTCATTGCTACTAGTCCTTTCAAGTTTTTAATGTATTGATTGTGTTTTAAAATGAATGTTCCTTTCACTGAATTCTAATGAATAAACTGCAGATTTTTAGAGAACATTGGGTTTCACTGGTGGTTTGGTGTTTTCCTGCTTGTTTTATCCTTGATTTAATGGTTTTCTTCCCCTTCCTCTCCTATCTGTTGGTTGTTTGCCAGTGAAGTGGATTTTTCCGTGGGAGAAGGCAACAAAGACCGTTTGGAACAGGGTAAGGCTCCTCAAACCCAGTGTCATTAATGAGCCCTGGAAAAATCCGTCCTTTAAGGCTCCGGAGGCAGATTTTCCCTCTTCTCTGGGCCCCAGCAGTGCCAGGGCTGAGGTGGGTGCCAGGGGGCAGGGATTGAGGTGACCCCACCTGGCTGGGACATCCCCGGGATGGCAGAGAAGGGCTGGGAGGGATGGTTTTGATTTGGGATCCTGCTGGATGTGTTCCTCAAGTGCCTCCCAGGATTTCAAAATGCATTGGATGACCCAGGAGAAGAGTCCTGCCCTCCCCTCCTGCCCTCCCCGGGCAGAAATTGAATTTGTGAGAAGCTGTAATTATCTTAGAGCCTGATGAGCTGCGCCCTTAATGAGCCCCGAGTGAGCTGGGGGTGCCCTGGGGAGGCTTTGTCCTTTCCCGCTGCATCCATTGGAGATTCCCGGCTATCCATCAAGCTGGAGGGGAGGGCAGAGCTCTGCCCTGGGGTTTGTGAACCTCTCCTCCTCCTCGGGCTGCTCTTCCTCTGTCCCCAACCTCCTCAGGCAGGAGGCTCCTCTGGGAATGCCGAGTTTCCATCAGAGCTCCCCCTCTGCTCCCTGGGCCTTCCCCAAGGCTGCACCGTGGAGAACTTTCCCGTTCCCAGCCTGAATCCATCCCTGTTTCATTTCAGAATCAAACAGGCTCTGCCATGGCCACGGATTCTGCTCCTGGACCAGCAGATGTGGCTGAGCAGCAGTTGGAAAAGCCTCCCTGAGCCCTTGGATACTCTTCAGGCACCTAAGGAGCTTTTCCGACAGCCCAGTGCAAATCTCCTCCTGCTGTGACCTCACAGAGAGGGCTCAGGGCTGCCCCAACCCAGCTCTCCCCTCGAGCAAAGGTTGCTTTTAAATATTTTTTAATGTTTATTTCATGATATTGTTTTCTGCTGCATTCCAGCTGGCAATAACGCCCCTCATCCCACTGGAAAAGCCTCCAGCAGCTCCCAGCGCTCTGGTGCAGAGGGGTGAGGCTGTGGCTTCTCCTTCGGGGTTAAACCAGGTTCTCTTGCCCCAGGAGCAGCTTTGACTGTGGCACCTCTGTTTGTCCCAGCTCTGGTGGCTTTTACCCCCAACAGGAGCTGGGGGAGGGGGGTTGGGGCAGCTCCATCCCTGCTCTGTCCCCAGCACCCCTCCCACGGGACCCTCTGCTGGGACCTCCCCGCCGTGGGGACAGCGAGGGACCGAGGCAGCAGCTGGGGCCACCTCTGCCAGCTCGGGGCAGAGGCCACCAGCCCGGTGTTCCTGCGGGATGCGGCTCCTGAGCATCCCTGATTGGATTTAGGGAGGGAAAAAAGCACCCAGGCAGGGCAAGGGCAGAGGGCAGGAGCCGGCAGCTGCTGATGGATGAGCTCTGATGAATTTCCTTCATTTTAAACATGGGAAGAGGCTGGAAGGCAACCAGCTGGGAAAAATGACACGTGGGGCTGGGGCAGCACTGCCAAGGCTGGGAAACTCAGCCAGAGGAGGCAAAAAAACTGTGGAAAGGCTGGGATGGATGTGGGTGAGCAGGGGGTGCCGGAAGCCCAGACTGGAGCAGGGATGCAGAGATGGATTTCACCTCGTCCCTCGTCCTTCTCCCACCCCCTTCCCGCTGCACACGGGGCAGGAAAAGCCTGGCAGTGGAGCGTTGATGGTGAGGAGGGTGCTTGGGATGGCCCATCCCACTGGGAACGCTCCAAACCCTCAGCTCTAATTGCCTCCTTGTAAACACAAATTGACTCGTTTGCTGCAAACACGTTCCTGCTGAAAAAACCTCGCTGGAAGTCAGCAGTTGGCATCACAGGGATGTCTCTCACACTTTGAAGTGTTTCTCTTTTTTTTTCCCCCCCTTTTTTCTCCAAAGTGATTTGAAAAGCACCGACACAACAACTTCGTGAGGGAACGCGGAGGGGGTTGTGGCACTGCCAGGGTCCTGTGCCCAGGGGCTGCAGGGAATCGGGCCTGGCTGGGCCTCGTGGCCTTTTTGTCACCTGCAACTCGATGGCAGCACCCAACCCCTGTCACCTGAGGTCCTTCCAGTGGTTTGCTGTCACCCCTGGGACAGCTGCTTTAGTTCCTTCCCTATTCCCATGGCCCCTTCACCCATCTGGATCAAGTGAAGCTTATCCCATCCCATCCCCTTCCCATCCCCTTCCCATCCCATCCCCACCTGACTTTATGGGGTCAGTTCCCAGCTGGTGGCTCCCACCGGGTCAGCGCAGCCAGGGACAGCCCTGGGATACCCATCCTGGGATTCCTGTCTGGGATACCCATCCTGGGGACACAGCAGTGCCCCCCCATCACCACAGCCACCCTTTTTGGGGGTTCCTGGCTCCCCCCACAGCTCAGCCCCGAGCTCCAACCCCCCAGGGCAGCCACCAGCCCCGGGTGCCACTTCCCAACAGTCGCTCCATGCTGCAGGATTATTCCTAATCCCTCTATTTTTAGAACAATGCTGAAATCTGTTTAATGCTGGAGGGATTTGGGGAAGAAAAAGACAAACACCAAAGAAAGAGGAGCAATTTTCTTTCTGATGCAGGAGCTGTCGGTGAAGGGGTTTTTGGGGGTTTTTTTGTTTGTTTTTTTTTTGGGTGTCTTTGTTGAGTTGTATTTGTGTGTTAGAAGGCAGGAGGGAATTGAGCCCTAAGGAAAAGCTCCGAGGGGTTGTCCTGGCTGTTCTGGGCATGGAAAATTTCTCAGCAGCAGGACCAGGTGACCCTGCTCCCCAAAATCCGGAGCTGTTCAGGCTTTCCCCAGGCAGGGGGGTCCCCTGAGCAGGGGCACAGGCAGAGCTCAGAGCAGTCCCTGCATGGGAAGGAGCAGGAGAGCATCCGGCAGAGCTCAGCTTTTGGGAAAACCCTTTGGCAGCACCGAGGGGAGGGGCTGCAGGCGTCGGGGACTGTCCCCTGCCCACCCTGAAGGGCCTCGGTAACCAAATCCCAGCTCTTGGCGGGGATCGCAGCCCTCTGTGGGGAATTGGGGCCAGTTTTGGTGCTGGGCTGACCTCTAAGGGAGAGCTCCGTTATTGCAGCTCCTGGAATCCCCGAATCCCAGAAGGGCTTGGATGAGGAAAGCCCTTAAAGCCCATCCTCGGGACACCTTCCCCTATCCCAGGCTGCTCCCAGCCCCGTCCAGCCTGGCCTTGGGCACTGCCAGGGATCCAGGAGCAGCCACAGCTGCTCTGGGCACCCTGTGCCAGGGCCTCCCCGCCCTCCCAGCCAGGAATTCCTTCCCAGCATCCCATCATTTCCACACGTGGAAATAACCCAACTTTCACCCAGGAACGTTTGGATTCCCTGGCTGCCCTGGGATGTCCCGGAGCGGAAGCAGGGCAGGAGCTGCCGTCTGCCAGGCACCAGCTTTTCGTGTGTTTCCTCCCTTCCCGTGCTGCCAGTGAAAGAGAAAATCCTGTTTTCCAGAGGAGGGCGGGCTGGGACAGGGAGCGCCTGAGGCAGGGCGGGCTCGGCACGGGTGGGAGGGGACACTGAGGGGCTGGAAAATCATAACGAGGATTTGATGTCCGAGCGCTGCCCGTTGTTTCGAGCAGAAATTCGCCAAAAAAACCCCACCCCAATAAATGGGGGGCTGAGTTCCTCAAGAAACTGCTGGAGCCCCTCTGGAGCCAGGCTGGGAGAGCTGGGGGTGCTCACCTGGAGAGGAAAAGGCTCCAGGGAGAGCTCCGAGCCCCTTCCAGGGCCTAAAGGGGCTCCAAGAGAGCTGGAGAGGGACTGGGGACAGGGCATGGAGGGACAGAACACAGGGAATGAGCGCAGCCTGACAGAGAAATCCCTGGTTTTTCGCTCTGGAATTCGTGCTCGTTTGGGGTGAGCTGCTATCATTCCCGGTCACACCCAGCCTTCCAGAGCCACCGGGGTCTGGGATGGGGGGGTGGTGGTTGAGAGGGGAGGGAGGCAGCGTTCCTCACCATTTACTGGAGAGATGGCAGCACAGCGGGGCACCGTGCAGCCGCCGTTCCCTTTGTGGCATGGGGTGTGCCGGTCACCACAGCTCCACTCCGGGGCTGCTGGACCTGCCCGCTGGCCGGGGTTTGAGGGAGCTGGAGGGATGGGATGGCAGAACCATCCTGCTGGGTGCAGGAGCTCCATCCGTCACCTCCAGCCACCCCGGGTGGTGCTGGAGCAGCTCAGCAGCTCCCTGCCTGCGCCAGGCTTTCCTGGGCACTGGGGCTGTTGTCTTCCCGTTCCAGGAGGAGCTGCCAGGACTCCAGGAAACCCTTCCAAGGTCTGGCTGGGAGTGGTCGTGCTGCCGCCGTGGTGTTTGAAAGTTCGCTCAGGGGAGAGCCAGGGCTGGGAGCTGCGGGGCAGGAACCTCCCCAAACACGAGGTACGGGATTTGCAGAGGGTATTTGGCACCTGAGGGCGCTTTCCAAGGTGGGTGGGAGACTCCCCGTTGCTCTGAAGGCTTTCATTTGGAGTTAGGGGTTTTCTCCAGTGTGGGTTTTATCTCCAGCAGCATCTCCAGGGCAGCAGTCGGTGAAATTCCACAGTTTCAGAGCAGGCTGGATAAATAAAATTATTTCTTTCAGGTTTAAAACCAGCTGCAACATTTTGCAGGGTGCTGGGACTCTCCGTTCTCCCCTCTTTTCCCTGCTGGAGCAGCACCACTGCAGAGCCCCCCGAGGAGACGGATCCTCGGGGCGTATTTCTGGGGGATCCGGAGATAAAAGGGCTCTTTGCCAGCATTCCACTGTGTTTCCCACCTCTCTGCAGCTTCCCTGGCGTCGGGATGAGGGTGTCCCTGGAGAAACGTGTCCTGGAGCTGGCCGTGCCCTCGTCCCGAGCCCGCGGTGTGCCCGTGCCCGGGCCAGAGCTGTGCCAGGGTGTCCCGGTGGCCGCAGGTGGCTCTGCCCGGATCCCGGAGCCGCTCCAGAGTGGCAGAGCGTGAGTCAGGCTGCAGAAACCTGCCCGGGGCTGCTCCCGGCTCCTGCCTTTGGAGACCGTGCCCATCTGCAGCGAGCACGCTGGGACTGGCCCGGGCAGAGCTGCCGAACTGGGTTAATGGTTTGGCACCCCCGGCACGGGGGAGCGGGGCTGGGGAGAGCCCTGGAGGCTCCTGCTCGGGCTCTCCAGCTTGAATCCCTCAGCTCAGGGGGATGGTCCCACAAATGCCACGGAGGTTTTGGGATGAGGTGTGTCCCTGGAGAAACGCGTCCCCACAGGGAGGACGGCAAAGGATGGACACCGAGGTGGGGAAATGGGGCTTTGGGTCCCCTCGTGTCACCGAGGGGTGACCCTGGCTGCCCCCTCTCTGCTCCTTCTGCCCTGCTGGCTCCCAGCACCATTTGCTTTGCAAATGCATGAGAGCACAGCTTCCTCCTCCCCAAACAGAAATGAATGAGGTTGCAGCAGGTTTGATGTCAAAAGCGCAGTTCCCAGAATCCCAGGCTGGGGAAACGGGGAGAATTTGGGTGTTTCCCTGATCTTCCCTCAGTGCTGTTTTCCTGAGAGGTGTTTGCAGGGCAGCCCCAGGAGATGGGGATTAGCGAGTGGATCTCACAGAGGAGTGATTTGCTGTGACTTTAGCGAGTGGATCCCACCAGGATCATCCCCTCCCAGGCACAGAGGGGTGTCTGGGCAGGCCCCGGGATCCTGGAGCCCCAGCCCTGGCTCTCATCCACCCTGTGCTATTAATAACCCCCTGTGAGGCTGCCAGGCCGCAGGAAACGGAGGAAGTGAAGTTAATACATGGAAATGTTTCCTTGTTTTCCCACTTGCTGCTCGGGGCTGGCCTGCTGCTCCCTGTCATTCTCGTCCAGCCCGGGCTGGGGCTGGGCTCAGGGGCTGGGTGGTGCTTCTGGGAGAACCCAGTTTGGGAAGAAGTGTTAAAGAATGGGAGTTCTGGGGATACAAGGGGGGAAAGGACTGTTCAGGTGTGTCGGAGCTGCTTAGAAACAAGGAGGGGGCTGTTCCTTGGGGTGAAGAGGGAGAAAGGCACCTTTCCTTGTGGATTTGGGGCCAGTCCCGTGCGGGATGCGGAGCCTGGGGAGGCAGCCCGGGCTGTGCGGGGCCGGGCGATGCTCCGTGACTCAGCCCCGCCGCTGCCGCTGTCCCGGGGGCTCAGGGCTGTAGCCCCGGCTCTGACCCCAAGCACACCTCGAGGTTTCACCTCGGCACGGAGCAGCTTCTCCTGCAAATCCCGAAGCCTGGCGCGGGGCAGAGCACGGGCTCCGTCTGTCCTCGGCGTGGGGCGTGGGGCACGTGCGAACTCTTGATGTCGTTTGCTGTTTGTTTCTCGCTAAGACAAGATCCTCCTCGACGTGTTCCCGGGTGGAGCAGAGCCAAGGGATGGAGCTGGAGTCCAGGCCGTGCTCTGGGATGGAAGGAGACCCCTGCAGTGGATGCTCCACATGTGGAAACCTCCACAGACGGAGCAGCACTTCAGTCCTGCAAAGCCAGGCCAGAGAAACGGGGACACCAAGAAACATCCTGCAAACTCTCTGCTGAGTTATGGAAAACCAGCCAGGAACTGCAGCAGGAAGAATTTCCTGGAAGCAGAGCAGCTCCAGGGATGTGCCCCACACTCAGCTCTCACCTTGGGGCGTTCATCCTTCAGGTTTCCCACCCTGGATTTGTTTTCTGCTGTGGTTCACCCCTGCCGGGCTCTGGCGGTGTGGGCGATGCTGAGGGAGCTCCCGTGTTGCTCCAGGAATGCACTCCCGGGCTCCTTCCCCTCCCTAAAACATTACCCTTGCAGAGAAGGAATAAGCGAGGCCCAGGGCAAGGACAGGAGCCACCCCTGAATAAACACGGGGTGGGTGCAGGGGACAAGGAGCACAACGAGCCCTCATTACAGCCCCAATCAGGCGTTAATGAGTGTGGTTTGGTGATGAGCAGAGCTTTTCTCTGCCCCATCCTCCGGCCATCAAAACGTTAAACGGAGGAAAAACCAAGCCCTGGGTGATGGGTGCCAGTGCCGGGGTCAGGGCACCCATCCCCTGCCCGGGCCGGGGGCACTTCCCCCTGCAGCCCCTCCGGTGGGGCTGGAGCCAAAGGGCTGAGCTTTATTTAAAACTCGGAATAAAGCTGCTGCTGGGCTCTGGGATGTGGCCAGCCCGTGTCCCTCACCCGGCACCACACCCGTGGTGCCTAAAGGGAAGCTGTCCCCAAGCTCCTCAGGGCCACCTCACTCGGCCCTTGGGCCACTTAATGAATTAATTGTAGGCTCTGGAGCGGGTGTTGGGCCAAGCCACCCAGTGCCTGCCTCCTCTGAGTCCCCACACCACAATCACCTGAGTTTAAGCCTCTCCTGCTCGGCCACAGGCATTTGTCCATCCCGAGAGCCAGAGGGAGCACCAGAAAAAGAAGGAGGTGGGGAATTGCCTGGTTTCAGGAGGCTGCGTTTGGGTTTGACTCCCGAGGTGGGGTGGGGGGGTGTTTCTCTCCCCAGGCACCTCCCTGTGCCGTGGTGGGGGCTCGAGGGGAGTTCCTGGGATTCCCTGCCTGGATCAGGGCATGGCACCAGCTGCCATCCAGGCAGAACTGCAGCCCGTGCCCACCTGGGAGCTCTGATTTGATGCCCAGCTGTGGTGGGAGGGTGCTGGGACCAGGGTCCTGTCTCAGCTGGAACTATTTGAGCTAAATAGGAAATGAAAGGAGACAAGAAACTGCTGGGACCTAATAAAGGTAAAAGCGAAAGAATAAACTGGGAGTATGGAAGCACTGAACCCTTTGGGGCAGGGGAGGGAGCCTGTAGCACCTGGTGACGGGGTCTGAACTGCAAATGAGGAGGTGTGAGTCCGTGACCTTGTGTTTCCGTGGATTTCAGTGCACACATCACGTGTGGAGAGGTGCGGGGCCGCCGGCGGGTTGGCTCCGGAGAGCGGCGAGGACCCCGGGTTACCCCAGGGATGGGGCGACCCCACGGCTCCCTCCCCGGGCACCTGCCAGGAGAGGCTTGGCCAGACCCATTTCTTCTCAACCTGGGTATTCTGCAACCCACTCCTCACCCGGCCCAGCTGTAAATCTGAACCCCTGCAGAAGCCTGAGGCTCCTCGACAAGGCAGCTGCGGTTCTGTGGGGCTGGGCTCCTCACAGGCATCCCGTCCGGGAGCAGTGGGGATGCCTTAATCACATTGAATCACGTTTTCTGACTCCTCCATCACTGCACAAGCGTTGTTTGGGTTTCCAAGAGGCTGCTAACTCCTTATCGCTTTTGTTTTGTGTTTTTCGAACTTGAGAGATACTCGAGGAGTCGCCTTTGGGTGGCCCTGGGGGGGTTCTGGCCTTGGGTGGCACTGGAAGCAAAGCAGCTGCGGGGGGAGAGGTGAGGAGGGAGGAAGGGATGGGGACTGGGGAGGCCACGCCGTGGCCCTGTCTGGTGGGTTGTGTTTGAAATTCCAGGGTTGATACATCATCAGAGCCGGGGTTTAGGGGGGAAAAAAGGGCTGGGGGTTGCGAGGTGTTACCCTCATCCCCTTGGACACGTCAGCGTCGCTGCCCCTGGATTTTGTGCTCATTGTGGTTTTTCTATTTTTTTAATGCGTCCGAAGGTTTTCTTCAAGCCCAGCTTATGCAGCTGCGTGACCCCCTCAGATTTTCACCTTTCCTGGAAAAGGGAGCTTTTAGCTGCTTCCCACGAGGAAGAAAACAGGAGATGACACAGCTTAATGTTCCAAGTGGGAATATGAAATGCACTTTGGAGCAGAGCCCCCGTTTCCCCAGTCCCAGGTGTCCGATCCCCAGGACAGCAGCTCCGTGGGT
This sequence comes from Gymnorhina tibicen, assembly GCA_013399875.1. NCBI lineage: Eukaryota > Metazoa > Chordata > Aves > Passeriformes > Artamidae > Gymnorhina > Gymnorhina tibicen. Next base: position 935,328 of record VXAZ01005271.1, on the reverse strand, counting down.
GCTTCCCGTGGTGCCGGGTGTTTATGGGATGGGGAGGGGCTGGATGTGACCCCTGTGTGGCACCCGCAGGGCTGAGCTTTTCCTGGGAGATGCCTCAGCCTCAAACGCTGCCCTGCCACGACGCTGTTCCATCAGCCGCTGGTTCCTGGGAGGAACTGGGATGGAATTTTGGCCCTCACATTAAATCCCCACGAATGGGCCAATGGCACAGAAAGGTAAGGGGTTTCTTGCTGCCTTTGGTGAATTCCAAGTGGTTTTTTGGCTTTGGTGCATCACTGAAGCCATCGGAAAAACAGGTGGAAAGCTCTGTGCTTGTGCTGCTCCATGGAGTGATTGATATGATGCTCCCAATTACACTTAATTGTGGTTATCCCATTAATAACAGCCTCGTTCTGTGGCACACACCTGCCTCGCCATGGGAAACACTGTTAACGTAACTTAAAACACCAATTACACCCGATGGAAAAGCAGCAATTAAATCCACTAAGCCTTGTCTAAATAATTATTTCATTTCCCTGTAATATTTTTAATGTTATAAAAGCTGTTTCTTAAAAGCAGTTCTTTTATTTGTGTGATCTCATATTTATCCATGTGGGAACATGGATTGAGAGCACGCCTGGGTTTGCAGGGATTTATGGAGAGGGGGATGCGTGGTCAGGGTGGGAAAGCTCTGCCTTGTTGTTTTAAGCTTTCAATGTCCAAAAAAATGCGTGGATGTGGCACTTGGGGACGTGGGTCGGTGGTGGCCTTGGCAGTGCTGGGGGAATGGTTGGACTCCGTGGCCTGAGAGGGCTTTTCCAGCCTTAATGATTCCATGGTTCCGTGGGGAACGGGCTGGTAAAGCTCAGTGCCGTTTCCCCAGCTGTTTGTGGTTTCAAAGGAGTGATTTGAAGCACCTGCTCAGACCCAAACGAGCTGGGTTGGCCCAGGTGGTTTGGGGCTCTGTAGGTCTCCTCTCCAAGCAGGGGAAAGAAGGGCTCTTCCTCCCAGAGACAGGGAACAAAGGAAGCTGGAAAGAAGATGACCCTGCGACAGCAACTCCATTCGGGAATAAGGAACCTGCCTAAAATGGAGGTAAATTTGATTCCCGCCATGTGGGCTGTCCAATAGCGATGGAAGAGCTGGCGCTGGGTGGTCTGGGTGTGCCCAGGTCTCTTCTTGTCACCACGGAAGGGTCCTTAGGGATGATCTTTGTTTCAGCCCCCCGGCAGGGGCTGGAGCGGCCGGGCACCTCTAGGGGGACAGAGCCCAGGGGCCCCTCAGTGTCCCCTCCTGCGGCTCAGCCTCCGAGCCCGGGGGGTGCCGGGGCTGCGTGGGACGGGACGGGGCCGCGGCCGCGCTTCCTCCGATTGTTCCTCTCGCCGGAGCGGGGCGGGGGCAGCGGGGACGCAGCGGGGACACAGCGGGGACAGCGACCCCCGGGTGCTGCGTGCGGGCATCGCCGCCAGCCCCGAGCAGCCCCGCGGTGCCGGCGGGACAGCGCGGCCCGGGCCGGGCCGGGACGGGCGGCGCCTGAGGC
>VXAZ01005271.1:861441-933696 GCA_013399875.1 Gymnorhina tibicen | reverse complement strand
CTGTGCCCCCTGAACGCTCCGCCGGCCCTGCCGGGGCTCCCGGGCCGGGGCCGGCGGGGAGCGCCCGGGCACAGCCGGGAGGGCGGCGGGAGCGGGTCACCCCCTCCGCCGGCTGCTTTTGCTTTTGAACTTGAGTCCCCCGGAGGAGCTCGCACCTTCAGGCGCTTTTTAAAATTTTTGTTTTATTATTCTTTTTTGGTATTTTTAAAGTTTTTTGAGTTTTTTTTTTTTTTTAACATTTCAACTTTCCGACGCCAGCGCAGAGTTTTGCCCTGATCGCCGGGACCGCGTGAGCGTGCGGCGCCGAGGCCATGCGGTGAGCGAGGTAAGAGCGGGGCTGGCACCGACACCGGCACCGGGACCCCCGACCCACCCCCGACCCCCGTCCCGGCCTGGGGCTGGGGCTGCCCCCGGCGCCGCGGCTTTAATGAGAGCAAAGGGTCGCACCGCTTCTCTTTGTGTTCTGACCCCATAAATCCGTGTCGCCCCCGCGCAGGTACCTGCAGGACAAACCCTCCCGTCCCCCAGAACGGTCCCAAAGCCGCGAAGTTCTGTTTAGTTTCGCAACCCCCCCTTTTTTTATATAACATCACGTGGGAATCTTTTCTTTGTTGGGGTTTTTTGGCTGTGTCGGAGCTGCTGAGGAAGCACCAGCTCGAAGCTGAGCGGGGCAGTCCCTGCCGCGGGCCCGGGTCTGGGTTTATTTTGCACCGCGTGTGTCAGAATGGAGCGGTTTGAGCCTGGTTTTACACTCGTGTGAGCTCCCGAAGAGCTCGGTCATTGCTCGCCCAGGCTGATTCAAGGCGTTTCAGTCCAGGAGAACATTTCTGTGGGCTCTGGTGGGAGTTCCGTGGTTGGGAGCGTTCACTTCGTACTGGTTTTAGTGGTCTTGGGGAAGCTGATGGGGCAGCCTGGGTGAGAGAAAGCCTTACCCGGGTATTTACAGAGCCTGGCTGGAGGGTTCCCGCTCCCACCTCCACCTTTGCGGGTTTGCTTTACACCTGAACATTCACGAGATGAGAGATTTCAAAACGCGGGGATTAATGGCTGATATCACCTCCCTGCTCCTCCCTCGGGTTTTGTTATAAAACAAGGCACGGCTCCTTCCCCGCGGTGAGGGCAGAGGCGGCGGCAGCTCCGCGTTCCAGGGCACGGGGCTGCGGTGCCCCGGTCAGCCCCGATGGCCCGGGCTGGGTCATCAAACCCTCGCTCTGCTGGGTCCGAGCGTGCTGCGGCTGTTTAAATCAAGTATTTATGGAATGCTGCTCGCTCCCTCCGCCGTATCGGCTCCGATTGGCTTTGGGGAAAGTAAAATTGCCAAATTTAGGTCTGTTAAAGTAAGCGCTGGAGCCGGTTGGGTGCTTTGCTGGAGCCCCTGCACAGAGGGTTTGGGTGCTGGCAGGATGGCTCTTTCCAGTGGCATTTGGTGCCTCATTGACCAGACAGGGATGGGGAGTGCTGAATTTCTGCTGTGCCCACCTCGTTTTCCTGGAATTAATTGATTTCTGCGCGTTGCAGGGAGAGCTGAGCGGGTGTTTGTGTTGGGGTGGAGAGGGGACGCTGTGCTGCTCTGCATCCGTGGCATCCAGGGAAGTTATGGACTCAGCAAACCCTCCTGTCCTCCTGTGTGACACTGCCGTGCCCACTGTGGCCTCGGGGAGGGCTCTGTCGCTGGGAGAGGTGACAGTGCCCTCACTGCCTTGCTCTCCTCCTGCACCAGGAGCTGTCCCAGAGCCCAGGAGCTTGTCCAGGTGGGACTCCAGGAGCTCTGGGTGGTGCCATGGCTGGCACAGGTGGGATGGGCTGGTCCGAGGGAAGAAGCTGCTGGTGGGGAGGAGGAAGAGGCAGGTGCATCATCACAAGGGGAGGGAAAATGCCTCCTCTCCTCGGGATGATGAATTCGTCATCCTCCTGATGAATTCAGCTGGAAGTGCTGCAGAAAGGTCTGCTTTGGGAAATGAGTCGGGAAAGTACAGTTGTACTAAAAGCCACAGGTGCAACAAGTTGATTTCTGCTCCTTTCCTCCATTTTTTGTTCATCCCACACCTGTTTCAAATGTTCCTTCTTCCCATCCTGGTTCCCAAGCAGCAGAGGCCCTGCCTGCTGTTCCCCCTCATTTTCCTGAGTGCTAATTGCTCTCAGCATCCTGTTCAGGGGTTTTTTATCCTCTCCAGCTTGCAGGCTCCTGTGAAACTTTAGGTGAACTTCGGGAATGGATTTGCTTTTCGAGTTACCTTACTAAGTCTCGGGGATCCCAAGAAGCTGAGTCCAGGAGCTGAAAACCCCACGGGTAATTACTGCAGCCCAGTGACACACGGAGCAGTTATTTCTGCCTGTATTCCTCCAGCTCTTTGTGTCTTGTGATCCCAAAAACTTCCCCAATTTTTGAGCTGATTACCAGCTGATTTAATAAAATTCCTCTGCCTCAGGATGGGTGGGTGCTGCTCCCACCCCTACCCCTCTGTGGGCCAGGTTCCTGCTGGCACCACGAGCCGGGGATGTCACCACATGTGCCAGCCTTGTTTCAGGGCATAACCATCACCAACTTTGATTTTCGTGGGGCGTTTTTTATGAAAACTTTGTTGTATTTGGCTTTCTTGCATCCAGCGCGCGCTGGCTGTGGGAAGGAGATTATTTCTGGGTTGGTGCTGACGTTAGGATGCAGTATTAATTTTCTGTTAAATGACAGATTTATTGGAGTTTTCTTCATCTGCACAGTCTGACCTGAAAACCTGAGTCGGAATTTGCCAGAAGGGGGCATTTTGCAAACATCACAAAGGATTTTGGTGCCGGGAAGATGGGCAGGGCGAGCTGGGCTGGAGAATTAGGCAGCGATGCGTGTCTGGGAACCACAGACTTTTGGGGAAAATTCTTGTGCAAGTAAACACCACCAAATGAATTTTGGGTCATTTAGTGCTGAGGGCTGAGTGCAGGGAAACCAGTTCCCGGTCCCACTGCAGCCCCTTCCCTGTCCCACTGCAGCCCCAAGCAGTTGTTCAAATCAGAAACTGTCAAGTAGCCTTGGATTTTTTTTTTTTTCCCCAAGGAAACCCTTTAAAAACGCATTTTCCAGTTATCTCCCAGTAATTGTTCCTTGCTGTAGGTTGAGCTCTGGTGTTCTTGCATGAGGGTTCTCTGCTCTTCCTTTTGGGAAAGAGGGTGTGGAGCCCACAGATCCGTGTCCCCCCAGCTGGAATGTGTTGCTGAGCTGCCCGTTCTCATCCTGCCCCAGTAAAGCCAGTCCTTCCCTGTGGCACGCCAGGAGCTCTGCTGGGGCTCCGGGCTTGGATTTGGGCTCGCAGGCAACGCGTGCTCTGTGTCCTCCCCTCTTCTGTCCCCATCCCACACCCAGAGCCCCTCCTTCATCCTGGGATGGAGGCTCGGCTTTCTCTGCCCATCAGCGTTTCCCTGCTGCAGGTGCAGGGAGTGTTTTAGAGGCTGCTGGGGTCAGCCCTGCCCCGTGCTCAGCCTCAGCTGGTGGGAGCTGCTGTGTGAGTGGGAACCTCATCCCATCTTCACCCCTGGGGAGAGCAAGGCAGAGACAGTTTGGGTGAGCTGATGGGAGAAACGGGGTGAGAGCCTTGTTTCTGCTTCCCTGGTTTCCTCTTGACGTGCCAGCTGCTGGGTCCCGGTTTTGTGTGCTAAATCCAGCGGTAAGGGGCTGAATTTGGCCAGTTGTGCTCATTCCAGGAGGTCTCATGGAGGTGCTGGAGCGTCCCCAGTTGTTCAGGATCGCTGCTGAGGCAGGCCCAGGTGCCATCACCTCTTTCCTGAGCTTTTTCCTTCTGCAATAAATGCTGAGCTCTCTGCACATCCACAGTGATGGGCTTCCTGGGGTGATGGGGAAGGTGTGCAGAAATCAAATCTTAAAAACACGTTCCTACACCACTCCCTTCTTCACAGGCTCAACTTTTCTCCCAGTTTCTTCCCTTTCTCCCCCTCAGTGGTGTGGGGTGATGGAGAGTGGTGGCTGTGGCCAGCTCATCACACCCTGGCTCTGCCCCTCCTTCCTTCTCAGGGCACTCCTTGCACTCTTCCCCTGCTCCAGCCTGGGATCACCCACTCTTCCTGTTTTGCTGTAGGAGCTCGTTCTTGGCTTTTCTCAGCATTTGGGATTTTCTCAGTGTTTGGGGCTGTGCTGATCCCTCATTCCAGGCAGAAGCTCCAGCAGGTCAGCGCTGGAGCATTTTGGACGCAGTCGCTGCCTCTGGTGCCCGATGCCATCGGCTGCCCCGTCCTTGCTGCTGCACCTGTGCCACCTTTCCAGGAGAGATGGGGAGATTTCCATGAGGCTCCTGCACTGCTCAGGTTCACCCCTGAGCCTGGAGATCCGAGCCTCCCAAAGCCCAGCCTGCTCCAAGTGCTGCAGGATATGAAACATCCGTGAGAGAGGAGCCGGGTCCAGATTTTGCAGGAGGCTGCTGCGATCGTGGATTATCCGCAGCTGTTCCCGGGCTGGATGGCTTCTCTTCCGAGCTGCTGCCGTGGTTTTTTCCCTGCTTCCCAGCCTGGGCTCGGTTGTGGTGCTTTCCCCGTTGCCAGAGGAGCATCCCAGCGCGGCCAGGAGGCCGGAGGAGCTGCCCCGACGCGGCGTTCCCGTGGCAGAGCTTTCCCAGGGTGTTTTCTCCCGGGAGCTGGCGCGCGCCGCCGCACAGGAAATTCTGGTTGCACCATTATTGCGGAGCCTATTGTTTGGGGCGAGGGCAGGATTCGGGCTTGCTCACATCCTTCAGTGCCTCGCTGCGCCGAAAGGATGTGGTGGAGCGGCCGGGGCTGCCGGGGGAGCGGGGAGCTCCGAGCTGGTTTTGTGCGGAGTTCACGCTCAGCCCAGATCCCTGCGTTTCTGCCCAAACCCGCCCCTCTGGTTTTTCGTGGGAAACCTCGGGGTTAAGGAAAACTTGGGAGCGAAGATGAAGCAGGGCATCGTGCTTTGGTGCAGTTTGCAGCGTTTTGCTGCTCAGCCCGCTCCTGTCTGGGGGTGGCGTGCGGTGGGCACGCGGAGCCAGGTGGCACAGAGCTGGCACACCTTGAGGGAGGCAAAATCGGGGTTTGGGAGGATACAGACCCCACCAAGGGCCGCCTTTGAGATGCCAGCGCACGTGGCCTGGATCTCAGGGTGTGTGTAGGCAGGCAGAGCACGTGGCAGCTCTGTTTTCACCTGCCACAGCCTCGTGGCGCGACCAAGGCCGCCCGTTCGCCTGGCCGTGCCTCAGTTTCTTATCGGCACGTCGGAGCGAGCCGCTCTGCCTGCTTTGCTTTCACTTTGCCTTTTTCCCTTAACTAATCTTTGTGGCTTAGATGGCCGGCAGTGATAGCTGCCTTTCCCAGGCTGGGCTCTGCGGGTTGCAAAAGCTGCTCCTCGCTCGCCCGCGGGAGCCGCAGCTCCTCTCAGGCAGGGCTGCCTGGGATGTTTTGGCTGCCGGCAGGAGCAGGAGGATCCCAAATCTTTGCTGTGCGGGGATGGCTGCTCCCCCTCCGTGGGTTTTTCATTCCCTTTTGGCTGCCATCCCGAAAGAGGGAAAGCACCAAACCGGGGCAGGGGCAAAGGGCGAAGCTGCGCGTGTGACGTTCCTGTGCTGCCGCGCACCGGGGCAGAATTCAGCCTGGAAGCTCCCAGGGCTTTTGCCTGAGCTTTTGCTGCCCCAGTGGAGCCCTGGGGAGGCTGTGCAGGCAGCCAGTCCCCCGTGCACAGAGCTGCCCTGCACCGGCAGGGAATTTGCTGCTGGAATTTTGTCCCGGTGCGGCGCGAGGAGGCGCGAGCCCTGCGGATCCAGGAGCCGCGCGCTGGGCTGCTCGCCCCACGGGCTGCAGGGTGGCTGAGCTGGCACGGGAAAGGGAACCAGGCGGCTTCTGGGCCGTGCCCGTGCTGCCACGTGCCTGGCAGAGGAATGGCGAGCCTGGCAGCAGCTGTCCCGTGCCCCTCAGCTGAACAAGTCACTCTGGCAGGGGCTGTAGCTCATCTGCTGCCGCTGCTGCTCTCACGCTGGCACAGGGCAGCAGCTGATGCCGTCCCGCTGCCACTGGGCTGGCATTGTCTGCCAGGGGCCTCCCGCACACTCGGGGCTTGTTTGAGAGAACCATTAATCAGTTTAAAGCTGCCCCGTGGCACTGGTGGCTCTGAGAAGTGCCCATTGTGTGTGGGAACAAGGGCACCGATGTGAGCGAGCGGCTGCCCCCGGCACGGGAGCTGTGTCACCGGAGGGCTGAGGTCACGCGTCCTGCTGGGCTGGGGTGGCTGCGGAGCCTCCGCGGCTTCAGCCGGGCACTCGGGCTTTGCCACGGCACCCTCTGGCCCCTCCTGCTGCAGGGGGTGCCACCAGGGCCCTGCCTGAGCTCAGCAGTGCAGCTGAGGGCGAGAGGAGGAGGAGAGCGTCCACCAGGTGTTTGGGCAGTGAAAGGCGCTGGGTTTGCACTGAANGGTGAGAGGAGGAGGAGGAGGAGAGCATCCACCGGGTGTTTGGGCAGTGAAAGGTGCTGGGTTTGCACTGATAGGGCGCTTCCCATCAAGCAGCCCCAGAGTCTGTTACCAACTTCCCATCCCACCCTTGCCCTGTGGGGAGCTGGACAACATTCCTGGGTGCAGAGCATGTCCTGAACTGGGTTTCCACACTGCGTGCTGGAGCTGGGAAAAGGCTCTGACAGCCGTGAGAGCAGGCGAGCAGCACACCCTGCGTCCCTCCACGGCCACGCTGGGAGCAGCCGCTTACGGATAACGGGGAAAGCTGGGGGAAAAGCAGGGCTCAGGGTGGTGGTCTTGGCATTTCCACAGAGCGCTCTGTGCCCCGTGGTGTGGGTGATGGCAGCGGGGTGAGCGTGGCCCCGTGGTGTGGGAATGCTGAGCGTGGCTGGGATGGGTGCCTGGGAGCCCACCCGAGCCTGGGGGATGCTGTCTGCACCCTGTGCTCTCTGTCTCTCTGTGTTTTCCAGGGGGATTTTACACACCAGTGGCTGATGAGTTGACTTTATGTGGTGTAAGTCCTGCCAAAACAATTTCTTCCTGTTATTGCCGCTCCAGTTTTAGAGAAGTGATAAGAACCTTTTGCAGGGACCTGGTTTCTCCCAGGGGCTCTGTTACTCTGAGCTGGGAGCTTTGAGTTCAGCAGTTCCAGGGGTGACATTTCCTCAGTCCTTCAGCTGAATTTCCAAGTTAGATTTAGTTAAATGATTTAAGGAACGTCTCAGTATAGTCTGTGTAGGGTCTCTCCACAGCCAGATGGATCTGGTTCGTTTTGGGTGATATTTCCCAGGAATATTCTCTTCAGATGCCCATGGAGGTGGTTAATGAAAGGCACAGACCTTGAGGACAAGGCTTGTGTTAAAATGTATTGAAATGAAACCTGGGACAATGCGAGGCTTTGTTTGGATCTGGACTGGAGCTGGATCTGGACTGGAGCTGGGGGACTGTCCCAGGGCTCAGCCCTGGTGCCTTCAGCTGATGGTTCCTCTTGTCACACCATTTTGTTTCCATTCCTGCAAAGGCAGATTTTCAAGGCCAGACCTTAAATATTGCAATGGGAATGAGAGTGGATCTCAAACCCCCTTCTGCTTGGTTTTTAATTCGTTTTGAGTGAACAAACTGAACCTAAAGCAGAGCCACCAGAAGCACAGAATCCCAGAGCGGTTTGGGTTGGAAGGGACCTTAAAGAACATCTTGTTCCAAGCCCATGGGCAGGAACGCCTTCCTCTGGAAGGTTTGCAGGGCTGCAGCGTGGGCCTGTGCCAGGCAGTGCTGGATCAGCTGTGGTGGCTTACGATAAAGGAATAATTCCGGGTTTCCCGGCGGCAAACCCAGCGCCGGAGCTGGGAGGGCTCCGCCGCCGCCGGGCAGTCGGGATTGAGCAGGCTGCACTCTGCTCCTGAGAGCAGGCTGGGAGGCAGGGAAAACAGGAAAAAAGGCACTTAGTCACTGGGGCGAGGGCTGCCCCAGCTCCTCGGGATGGAGAGCGGGGCTGGAGGAGAAGTGGGGGCCACAAAGCCCCTCCGAAGTGCAAACATCTGAGCCAGGAGGGCTCTGCCGGGAGGGAGGGGGCAGAATTCCTCAGCTGGGCTGTCCACAGGGACCTCTGGCCAGGGCTGGTGCTGGGAACTGTGTGAGTGAGTTGGTGTTTGTGAGCAGGGGTCCTGCAGAAGGGATCTGCTGCAGCAAGAGCCAGATCTTCACTTCTGACCCTTCAGGGGTTGATGGTTTCTCACTGTGGGATGCAGCAGCAGTGCCTGGAATTCTCCAAGGAATTCCTTCCTAGGAACTCCTCTCTGGCCTCTCCCTGGTCTAGAATTGGTCCCTGTGACTTCTTGCTGGAATAATTAAAGCCAAGCATTTAAATAAACTTTTGTGAAGATAATGAGTTGCAGTAGGTAGAAATATTTGTATAAAATGGAAGTAAATAAATGACATTTCAGGGCATAACCCAGCCCAGGTTTGACACAGCTAGCAGCAGTTTTCTCGAAGACACAGATTATTCCATAACTGCTCCTTAATGAAGTTCTTGCCCTTTTCCTCTGAAGGGTTTGCCCTTGTCTGGAGCACAGGAGGAAGCAGCAGGTTATGTGGAAGTTACGTGATCCTTGTTTGTGCTCCTTAAAGCTCCTCTGTGATCAGTGGGCTTTGCACCCGTGAAGGATGAGGCCAATGCCATGAAAATGGTTTGTAGGAAATGGAGGGAGTCTGTCCCTGTGATTTCAGGCTGGAACACTGTGAGTGATAATCGCTCTGTAATCTCTTCAGGCACCTTGCTTTGATTCCTGCAAAGTCTCACCTTTATTTACAGCTGCAGTGGAAATGTGCTTAGTGAGACAGGACTGAAGCACCCACCTGCCCCCGTGCCAGGGATGGCTCTTGGCAGCCCTTCCCAACTGCTGTGTCCTTCAGGGAGGGCATTTCTGGCACGCTCTGTCAGGTTTCTTGATTTTCTTGCTGCAGGTAGTTGCGAAATAGCAGCTGTTCTGCAAGTGCCACTGCTGGGCTGGCACTCGTCTGCCTGCTCCTGTGGGGAAGAGGGAGATTGGATTAAGGACGGCCAAGAAGAAGAGGGATTAAAGTCAATGGAAGATCCCTCTGGTTCTGTGGGAATTGAGTTTTTCTGCTGGACAAGCCCACATTCTTTAATTAATTAATTTTTTTTAAGCACGTCTGTTGTTTCCTGTGAAGGAGGAAGGGGTCACTTTTTCCACGCCGCTGACGCGGGCGGTGAATCACGGCGGCGCTGGGAAGGCGCTGTCGCCGGGACCAGCAACCTGTCAGAATTTTTGCTGCCTCCATCCCGGTGCCCTGGGGCGCTCGGCAGCCCTGGTGCCAAGGGGTTGGGCACGGCCAGGGCTCAGAATGCACTGCTGGTGCTTCCCCAGGGGGTGGGCGGGAAGGATTGGCTCCTTAAAGCTCCTGATTTCCGGGCAGCGCCGTAGCCTATGGATGGGAGCTCATTCACCACGGGGAGGAAATGTGTCAGCACGCAGCAAAGCCCCAGCACACGGCCTGGAAGCCAGGGGGGTTTTGCCTCGGTGCTCCAGCCCCCAGTGGGAGGCACAGCTCTGGAGGGTTTTGAGGGTGCTGTGGGAGCTCCTGGGAGCCGGAGCTGCTCCCACCCTGCCTGTGCAGGCAGGTGGAGCCCGCGTGGGAGTTCCTTCCTGCAGCTCCCGCACCCGCTGAGCAGGGTTTGAACCCTGGCACTGAGGAAACACGAGCTGGGGTGCCCCGGCTCGCTGCACCCTCTGCAGGGGGGTCCTCGCAGAACTCGTGTCCTTGTCTTTTCCAAGGATTTGCAGCCTCGTGCCTGGCTGCTGTGGAGCTCCAGGGCTTTCCGGAGCTGTGGAAGGGTATCACTGCTGCTGAGCCTTGGCTGAACGCTGTCACCTATAAAGAATTCAGGTTTGTGTGACATGAGCTGGCAAACCAAGATGTTGGTTTTTTGCCTGGTAGCAATGTTTGGATATCTACGCCGTGCAATTTCCTGCAGAAACTAGATACTGCCTGCACGTGTTTCCCAAACTGTTTGTGTTTTAAAGCCTGGTTGAAGTTGCAGGTGTGCTGGGCTCATCCTTGGGTCTGCACCTCAGAGGGGATGGGCACTTTCAGGGTGATTGGTCCTGTCCTCCCCTGCTTGTGGCTTTTGTACGGACCTTTGCCACACATGGCAATAAATTCACTTGCTGTTGAAAAGGAGTCATGGGAGAGGCTAGAGAATATAGAGAATATAGAAAAGGGAGAAACAGAAAGGTGCCTCATACTCAGAGCACAATCCCCAGCTCCTTGTAAGAGGATTCAGGTTTTGTTCCATAAATAGGGACAAAGGGAACCTTTAGCTGCTCCTGCTCTGCCGAGCTTTGAACCCTTAAAAAAAAGGGGGGAGAGCGGGGTGGGCAGGCAGAGGAGACACGGCTGCGTGGCCACCCGTGGCCGCAGATGAAAAGCTCATCAGCGGTGATGCTAATTGGATGCGATGTCGGTTCCCCGCGTGGCCCGGCGGAGCGTGGCCGGCTCGAGCGGGCCCTGGAGCGTGAGCGATGGGAGCTGACAGCCCCTTTCGCGGGGCAAAGCCGCGCCGGGGCCGCCGTGCGTGGCCAGACGGGGCCGCGCTCCCGCCGGCCCTTCGCCGCGGCGCGGGCGCTTCCGTGCCCGCGTGGCATCGTCCCGGCGGGCCGGCGCTGGCGAACCGGGGGTTTGAAGTCTCGGGTTAGGAGGTGAGGACCGGGCTGGGTCGCACAAATGCGGGATAACTCGTCGAGGGCAGCGTTCCCGCCGAGTTTAGGCTCTGCACGTCGCCCGCCCGCAGTTCCTGCGGAGCGTCGCTGTGTGCCGGCCTGGGCTCGGCGCGTGCTGCTGGTCGGTGTGCAGTGCCTCTGGATGCAGATAAGGGTGATTTTTGGTTGTTGCTGTTGAGGGGGAAGGCAGCAGAAAGGTGTCTGTGTGTCTAGGAGGCACCTTGTGACTCCTAAGGGTTCTGTACCAGCCTTGTGAGGGAAAAGTAGGGTGCAGGCAGGTGTCAAATCCCTAAAAGTTCTCTGTGTGACCCTTAAAAGTGCCTTTCTGGGTGAAAAGCCTCGNTTAGGCTCTGCACGTCGCCCGCCCGCAGTTCCTGCGGAGCGTCGCTGTGTGCCGGCCTGGGCTCGGCGCGTGCTGCTGGTCGGTGTGCAGTGCCTCTGGATGCAGATAAGGGTGATTTTTGGTTGTTGCTGTTGAGGGGGAAGGCAGCAGAAAGGTGCCTGTGTGTCTAGGAGGCAACTTGTGACTCCTAAGGGTTCTGTACCAGCCTTGTGAGGGAAAAGTAGGGTGCAGGCAGGTGTCAAATCCCTAAAAGTTCTCTGTGTGACCCCCAAAATTGCCTCTCTGGGTGAAAAGCCTGAGAGCAGGCCAGGTACGTGGCAGTTCGTGTGATTTTCTAGAAACACCACATTAGTTTTTCCACGTGCCTAAAGGCAATTCAGTGCAAGGCCACCAGCCTTGCTGAGCTGGATATCCCGGAGTGCCGCGATGGGCAGAGGCACAGCAGGTGTCACCGGCCTGTTTGGGACACCAAACCTTCAGACACCCACCAACTGGGTTGATTTTACTTGAGATTCCTCAAGGAATTGCTTGCTGCCGAGGGCAGAGACGTTTGTACGCCTGGTAGCCGGGGCTCTGAAGTGAGACCTGTCACCAGGGTGGGGACGTGCCTTGCTTTTTAGCCGAAAGGCTCTGCTCGAGGAGTTGGGTTTTCCACCACGCGGTGCCTGGGGAGTTGGGAGCCAGCCAGCCCCTGTCCAGTCCCGTGCTCCTGTGGTTGTGTCCAGCTGAGGAAAAGGGGAGAGAACGGGGGAAATTCCACCCACGCGGCTGAGAGGAACGGGTCGCTTGGGATCTGTCTGGAGACAGGAATAGGGCTGGAAGTGAGGCAGTGAAGTAGATGTAAGGTGTCCTTTGACATCACCGGGGCCGCGTCAGGGAGCTGCTGAGCAGCCTGCTGAAATAATCCTTGGAAACGCTGGAGCAGAACGGGTTGCTGCGTGTGCTCCGAGTCTCTGCATGCGAATTTGGGGCTGGCGTTGGCACCCAGCTCTTTGTTTCTAATCCTGATCTGAATGTGCTGAACATACATTAGCACAGAATCCCACGTTGGGAAGTCTGTAACTATGGCAATATCCTACAAACGTGACCCTCCTCTCCTCGTCTCCGCGCTGGCATCGGCGAGCTGCCGTGTAAGGTGGCACTCCTTTTTTCTAGTAGTAATTCCATGTCAGAGAGGAAATATAAATAAACTCCCCAAACAAAAGGAGCAAGGAAAAAATAATTCTTTCAAACATTTGAGCAGGAACAATAGGGTAGGATATGCACTCTCTGGGGAGGGCTAATGGCTGAAACCGATAGGAGCACGGTCTTGGTCTGCACCTAGCCCAGAGCTTGGCTCAGCGAGGATTATTTATAGCAAATGTTATGGCAGAAGCATGTGTGACCTGTAGGCTCCCGGTGAGGGGAAGAGCTTTCCTGTGCTGTCTCTGGGATACAATAGACAATTATTTAGACACTATCTTTGTCCCAAGATATAAACAATTAAACGCTGGCTACCGATTTCTGCTCTGATGTTCAGGCTGTGGGCAGCCGTGATTTCTTGCTTAGGGGTTTGTGGAGAAGGCAAGGGTTTTTAAGGAATGTCACAGCTGTGAAGTTCCTGAGGCATCTCTACTAAACTGGCTAGCTGGGAATGCAGAGTAATGCCACAAGCACCACGAGGTTGTTGCTTCCCAGCGTCCTCCCAAAGGATGGCAGCCAGTGGTTCAATATTGTTCAGCTGACATTAATGGGGTGTGGATGGGTGTAGACCCCTGAATCTGCCTGTTCTGTAGTGTTTTGGCTCATCACTGTGGAATTAAAGTACCTACAGCTGCTACTGGATAGTAATTAAATGTTCTTACATGTAATTAACTACTTTCAACTGACTACTGAACAGCTTAAATAATCTACATGTAATGGCAGATATTTCTGTTTTAGAAGGGTGACAGTTGGTGCCAAATAGCTGGGGAGCTTGGGGAAACAGCTACTGTGCATCAAAACAACCTTGTGCTGGCACGTGGCTCCTTCTTCAGGCTCCTTCCTCTTCCTGGGGGTGCCTGTCCATCCTGGGTGCCAGTACCAAAAGGATCCTTTCGGATCTCTTTGGGACTCACCTTCAGTTTTATTTTCTGTTGAGCAGAAGAATTCGGAATTGCGAAAAAGGGGAGAGGTGGAGGAGTGTGCAGGGGGTGATGCTGCCACGGTTCAGCGGGCAGAGGGTGAGCGTGCACCTGCAGCTCCTGGGGCAGCAGCGCGAGGCTGGAGGGACTCTTAGCACAGGTACAGTGCCAGAGGTGTGCGGGCTTTGTGAGAGGCTTGGTCTGAAATCCACCTTCAGCAAGAGCTGATCCACGTTTGTTGTTTCATTCCAGTTCTGTTCCAGGCCTTTTACGCCTCTGTGTTTTTCCCTTGAGCTTCTCCTGCTCGGCTTTGCGCAAGGAGCTGGGTGCCGGCTCTGTCTCCTTCCCGGGGTGTATGAAGCTGTTCCTGGCTTGCTATGAGGTCCTAGGGCTCCACGTGCTGCAGAGCCCAGGACTGGTGCCCTGTTCAGCTGCCTGCAGTGCCAGCCCGTCTCCCAGCGAGCCCCAGAGTGGAGCTGTGGTGTTTGCAGTGAGCTGGTCCCTGTCTGGCAGCACCAGCACCAGCCCAGTTTGTCTGACAGATGCAGTGGAGCAACTCTCTCTCTCTCTCTATCCATCAGCCGCGGGCAAAATGAGTCTCCTGCTCTAATTTCATTGTGTTTAGCCACCACACAAACTCTAAAGCTCCCTGAAATGGGAAGGAAGTAATGTTTAAATTATACATGAGTGAACTGATTTACTCAGCCTGAAGTTTTGAGTTCCGTCCTTATAAATACAGGGCTGGGGCTATCAGTCTGTGCATCCATCCGTCTGCCCGGTGAAGATTGAGTTAGCAGGAACACAAATGCAGATCCAGGACTGTAAAAGCTTTGGCTTAAACCAGTGCAAACCGTGTGGGGCGGACGCTGCTGCTACGGGGAACGCGGTGTGTTTGCCTGGGGTTAACTTGTCTGGGAGTCTGCCCTCGGTGGTGGAGGAGACCATTGCTGCAGGGTCCCTTCTGCCACCGGCAAGTGGTGTAGCCACCATCCCTGGAAATACTGAACAAGTGTGTGGATATGACACTTGAGGACATGGTTTAGCGGTGGAAGGACCTCGATCTTGGAGGTCTTATCCAACCTCGATGATTCTGTGATTCTAAAACTCAGTGTTTTGATAATGTCTGTCCACTTCTGACTGGGAAGGGATTCAGACTGCTCCCCTGTCTGCCTCCTGCTCCTAATGAAGGGGTTTAGCTTCCTGTGGAAGGGATTTTGCAGAGCATGTAAAACGCTGCCTCAATTCTGTGGTCGCTTCCTATGGGCGCCGGCCCCGCGCTGCTTGGGGAGCCCAGCGCCGGAAAGTCGTAACTGGGCTCGCTGATGGCCTGGAGATCCCTTTTGCAGATGTTTCACCCGGCTCTCTCCTTCCACCTCTGCTGAAATAAATGAACAATCACGCTGCAGCGCTGCCGTGCCCGGCCCAGCGGCAAACCGTCCTCCTTGACCCACAAACAGAGGATGCTGGATTTTCGGAGGGGCTGCGGCGGTTTGCGGGGTGGGGATCTGCTGGCAGGGATCTGCCAAGTGGGCAGGGACTCGATCATCAGGCTGCATCCTCGGGGTGTGCTCTGTGAGCAAACACAGCTCTGCCCTTGGTCCTTGGATGCGGCACCCGGAGAGGCTGAAACGTCTGCGGAGACATAAACAGAAAGGGGGAGAAGTCACGATTCTCTCCCTATTTGTTTGACCCAAATACACTGAAGTAACTGTACCCCCATGAAAGAGATAATTTCCTGAGGCTGGAGAGCTTAACATCTGTTTCCTCCCATTTTTTTTCAGTGGTAGAACATGGTAACGGAAGAACTGGCGGGGTTTTCTTTCCTCTTTTTCTTTTGTATAGCAAGAGGCGCTGCATGCTTGGGCTAAATACGCTCTCCGAGAGCAGACAGGTTTCTCTCAAGGGTTATAGGATCATTTGTTCTCTATTTTCTCTCCTTCCTGCCTCCCCCCGCCCCTCCTGGAGAGGAGCGGATACAGCGAAGCCCAGGCAGGACTTCCTTAGCTCAGCCATGCCTTCTGGCAGGCTGCGCCGCGTGCCCTCTCCCCGTCACCCCCCTTCCCCGAAAAACAATGGCCAAAGGCTCCTTCTTGTTTGTTATTTTGGATCCTGCAGAGGAAGAGCCGAGTGGAAGATCGTGTCCCCGGGGGCCCTCGGTGCATTCCAGCTCCGGCAGCGCCCGGCGAGGCTGTCGGCGCCTGGGCTGCGCCGGCCCCGGGCCTTTCGCTCCAGCCGTGTGGTGCTGGGGGGGACGGTGGGTTTGCAGGCAAACGTAGCACTGCTGAGAGGTGAGAGAGGGGGGATGGAGAGCCTCGGAGGGGTGTCTGGAGTCGCTGCTCCACAGTGAGCGCAGATCTGTCCTTGGAACATCCAGCACAGGTTGTCACGGTGCCAAGAGGAGCTGGGCTTTGGTACCGACTGTTTGTGACATTGTTTGAACCCCCCAGCTTCTCCTTTGCACTCGGGCTGTAGTGAGCCTCAGACCCTCTCTACCTCTGGCTCCAAAACCCTCCAGGACAAGCTTGGGTCTCTCCAGGTGCTTTGAGCCAGCGGCTCTGTGGTGGAGAGCACGTTTCTGGCACGTGATCCCGTCTGGGCTGCCCCAAGGCCAACCCCACCACCAATTTCCTCTTTGTTCCCTTCAAAGGTTTGTTCTTTCTCAGGGCCCCAGTCAAAATAGTTCTTCAGGGTCACTTGATAGAAGGGATTTACAGTTTGCCTGGAACCTGGAATATGCGTTCTCCAGAATCCCACAACACCAAGGGATCCTGGAATCACAGAATGGTTTGGGTTGGAAAGAACCTTTGAAATCGTCTTGTTCCACCCCCTGCCATGGGCAGGGACACCTTCCACTATCCCAGCTTGCTCCAAGCCCAGTCCAGCCTGGCCTTGGACACTTCCAGGGATGGGGCAGCCACAGCTTCTCTGGGCAACCTCTGCCAGTGCCCTCTTAGTGCTTCAGAGCACTGAATATATTTTTAAAGAAAGGTGCTTGTGCTTGTTGCCCAAAACCTGCAGTGACCTGAAGAAGATTTCAGGGATTGTGTGGTGCCTGCCTGGCAAACAGCCTGAACTATGTGGTGTTAAATGAGCAATTTCTTTCTGTCACTGGGGTCTCTTGGGAGAACTCAGCCTGGATCAGACCTTTCCTGATTGATGCTTCCCTTCTAGCAGGTCTTGCTGCCCTGCTGCCTTTGGGCCTGGTGTCGTGGTTTAACCTGGTTTACCACCCTGGTTTTGCTCTGGCTGTGGATAACTTGTGTAGGGCAGCTCAGCAGAAGGAGATTGCCCCTGGAAAGTGTCATTCCCTGAGGGGTGGCTTGTGACATTGCTGATTGCTTGGGCCTGATTCACTGTCCTTTAAGTCCGTGAGAACTGTCAACTTCAGTGGGTGTTCCCTGGGCCCGTGCTGTTATTTCTGCTGGCTGGCTGCTAAATCACACTGAAAAGGAGCAAAACTGCCCTTACTCCCACCTGTAACATGCAGGAAGAGCCTGTTGCCAAGGGAATGTTGTGCAATCACGAGTGAGATACAGAGTACCTGTGTCTTTCTTAGAGATTGGGATAACGCAAAAAATATGGAAAGAATTTGGAGGGGGGCTCCTGGCTGTAGATACAGATGTTTGTGTAACACACCCGGCGCCCTTGGCTGGGGATTTTATTAATCTCAGCTTATTTGTCCCCCTCAGTGACCTGGAAAAGGAAGGTGAATTTTCAGAATGAAGGGCTGCTGCTTTTGTGACAGGAAGAGCAGGGCAGGGTAGGGACCCACACAGCCCCTGTACGCTGGAGCTGGTGGCAGCGTTTGGTTGAAAGCTGGAGTTTTATAAAACCATCTTTCCCTCCAGCTGAGATTCTGTGTGTTTTGGAGAGCAAACACACAAGCCTTCGGTCTCCAAACCTGGCTGAACCACCCTTCTAGGGCTCAGGTAATGTGAGGGTAGTGGAAGAGGTGGAGGTGATTGTGTTACCTCGTGTTTTCTGTGGTTAAAGCCCTGCTTTAAGTGATGGTAGTCCCAGCTCAGCTGCCGGGTGGTAACTTGCTACGACTTGACATCTGCAACTGCAGCTCAAGGAGGGGAAAAATAAACATGTGGTTGACAAGTGGTGGTGTTTTCTGGCTAATGGCTGTTCTCAAAGTGTTTCTTCAAAACCTCTTTCTCCTGTGCCCCAGAAAGGTGAGTAAGGGTTCATCAGATACTCTCAGGGCTGTTCTCCTCCATACTCAAATTTTATTTTGTCACGATGGGCTTTAATGCCCCCAAGGCCGTGCGGTTTGGCTGGTAGAGCCACCTTTGCCCTGCTTGGCTGATGGAAAGCACAGGTTTCCCCCAGGCAGCTGCTGCAGGTGTTTGCACAGCGGCGGCCGCTGCGCTCGGCGGCTCCATCAGGCAGTAGAGCGTAGCAGATTTTGGCTCCTGCTCAGGGAAGACTGAGGGAAGCTGGCTGGAATTTGCCTCGGTGGTGGGAGGCTTTGCTCTGGGTGGGGCAGTGCCAGTCCTGGGGCTGGAGCTGGCTCAGGGGCAGTGCTGGACCGTGGGCACCGAGGAAGCTGCGCCGGGAGCTGGCTCCTGCCGAGGTCAGCCTGTGGTTTCAGTGAGTGCAGCCCTGCAGGTGTGACTGGGGGGAACTCAAAACACCAACAAGGTGGTTTTGAAGATGAGGAGAGGTTCAGGTGAGGCTGTGGTGGACAGGAAGATGGAGAGGAGGCATCAAGCACTGGTCACAGAACGGGTCTCCTCTCTGCTTAGTGTGCTCGGGTCTGGCTCCATGGTGGCAGCTCTAATTTACATCTGGTTTAAAGCTGCTTAAAAAAAATAATTAATCCCCCCCCCATATTTAATTTTAAAGCCACCCATGTGCCCTGTGATTCTGGATTCTGTCGCTTCTCTGGGGAGGGCTGTGCAGGATCTGTCCCTTGTTACGGGCCCTCTTTTGCCTGCCACATGAGGAACAGCCTGTCTCCTCTGTGCTAGCATCCCTCCAAAGACTTCACAGGGAAGCCTCTTCCCTTTGAATCTTCTTTCCTCATGCAGGATCCACCCAGCCAAAACCAATAAAACATAAAACTGGAAAGAGAAAACAAACACAAAAAACGAGGCCCGTTTGTGATTTCTGTCTTTTGCTGCCAGTTGGCTGCACGACTTGAAACGACTAAAACGCTCTTCTTTTTTTTTTTCCCCCACTCCTTCCAACCCATTCCAATGTGTTAGTCTTTAAGCTGCAGCAGGAATGTCTGGGAATAACTCGCATCCCGAAGCGACAGCCTGAGAAACGAGGAGCCGGTCTCCTCCTCAGGCACCAGATGGAGGAGCTGTCCCGCTCAGCCCTTGGTTTTCTGGGAACAAAAGCTTCTGTGGGCTCTGCAGGGACCCAGGACAGCACAGCTCCTGCGTGAATTCCTGCTGCGGGGTTTAAATGGAGGCAGGTGGTGCTGAGGCCCCAAAAGTGCCTGGGGAAGGAGGTTCTCTCTTAAAACCTCCACGGTGGCAGGTTCAGGAGGCTGAGAAAAGAGATGGCTAAAGCAGAGCGGGGCAGCAGTGTGGAGCATCGTCACTGTTCTGGGGCTGGGTAACTCCGGGGTGTAACCGGAGGTGCCCACTGAGGCTGTGGGACTGCGTGGGCTGGGTTTGGCAGTGTGTGGTTGGGCTGGGTACCTACCTGTGGGGTGTGTTTGGCAGTGCACGTTTAGGGTGTGTAACTGTAGGGCGTGTTTGGCTGTATCTGGGGATGCTGTGCAGCTGGGGGGTGTATTTGGCTCTGTACCATCGGGATGTGTGACTGGGGGGTGCATTTGGCAGGGCACGTTTAGGATGTGTAACGGGGGGGTGTATTTGGCTGTATTCCATCAGGATGTGTAAGGGTGGGGTGTGTTTGGTAGGGTACATTCAGGCTGTGCAGCTGTGGGGTGTATTTGGCTGTATCCAGTGATGCTGTGCAGCTGTGGGGTGTATTTGGCTGTATTCCATCAGGATGTGTAACTGTGGGGTGTATTTGACAGTGCACATTTAAGATGTGTAGTGTGGGGTGTACTTGGCTCTGTACTATCAGGTTGTGCAACTGTGGGGTGTATTTGGCAGTTCACAGTGAGGCTGTGCAGCTGTGGGGTGTGTTTGGCTGTATTCCATCAGGCTGTGTAACTGTGGGGTGTATTTGACAGTGCACATTTAAGATGTGTAGTGTGGGGTGTACTTGGCTCTGTACTATCAGGTTGTGCAACTGTGGGTTGTATTTGGCTGTATCCAGTGATGCTGTGTAACTGTGGGTTGTATTTGGCTGTACCCAGTGATGCTGTGTAACTGTGGGGTGTATTTGGCTGTACCCAGTGATGCTGTGTAACTGTGGGTTGTATTTGGCTGTATCCAGTGATGCTGTGTAACTGTGGGGTGTATTTNTGTACCCAGTGATGCTGTGTAACCGTGGGGTGTATTTGGCTGGATTCCATCAGGATGTGTGACCGTGGGGTGTATTTGGCTGTACCCAGTGAGGCTGTGCAGCTGTGGGGTGTGTTTGGCTGTATTCCATCAGGATGTGTGACCGTGGGGCGTATTTGGCAGGGCACGTTTGGGCTGTGTCGCTGTGGGGTGTGTTGGGCACGGCCGGTGCCACCAGCGGCCCCACCACGGCCGCGAGCGGAGCCAGCAGCAGCGCTGGCAGCGCCTCACGTGGTTGATAAAGGGCAAAAATGGCCAAGAAGAGCGATGGGGGGATGGAAATGGGTGAGGAGCAGCACTGTGAGCGCTGGGGTTGGTGCGGGTGGCGAGGAGGAGGTGCGGAGCAGGGCGGCGATCCCCAGCAGGAACCGCGGCCCGCGCGGGCCCCACGCAGGAGCAGGTTCTCCTGAGCCCGGGGAACGGGACCCGTGGTGGCTCCGCGTGGCAGGAGTGGGACAGGGGCAGGGGGATGTTCCCAGCAGGAATTGCAGCCTGTGGAGGTGATTCCTGGCGAGAACTGTAACCAGTGGAGGCCCCACACAGGAGCAGGTTCTGCTGACAGGACCCGTGGCCTGTGGAGACCCCACGGGAGCATGGGACAAATACGAGAAGGAAGGACAACTGTTGCATCCCAACCACACCTCTCCCAGTTCCCAATCCTTCCGCGCCCCTTGGTGGGAGGTAGATCCCTCAGAAGATGGGAAGTTGAGCCATGGTGGGTGGGGGTAAGGCATTGGGTTAGTTTTATCTTTGTTTCTCATTATCCAAATCAGTTGGCAATAAATCAAACCGACAGCGATTGGAAAGGGATCACCGTCTTTTTATAGCAGCTTTTTCATCTTATTTCCCCCCTTGCCTCGGCTGGGCAGCGCAGTGAGGGGACATCTGGCAGCCCACCACAGCAGCAAGCGTTCATTTCTGCTACCCTAAGCACCGCTGGTGCCAGAAAATGCTTGGCACAGCCGCTGTGGCAGGGCTCTTGGAAAGCCCTTGGATGACTGTTGTCCATAAAAAAGTGGGATGCTGGTTGTTTCTGTTGGCTGTGCTCCGCTTCCGCGGTGCCTCTGCCATCCGTGGGGGTGTCACGGGTTGTCCCTTGATGGAGGCAGACATGGTGGCAAGGTAGAAACAGACTTACTGGACTGGATGCAAGGGTTGTGAGATGCCCAGGGCAGCAGCTGCTGCATTAATAACTTTAGTTTTAACAGAGATAGCAAGTTGAAATATTTTTAGTGGCTATGGGGACTGTTCCCAGTGCTGGTGTGGCTCTCCTGCTGCTTGGGGGAAAGTGGAGAGTTTCTCCATTGTCAAATCCACGTCCTGGGGGCTCACTATTCCTTCCTTCTTCCTCTTAAGAGTAGGATTAGAAATGGAGGGAATTTAACCCCATTTAGTGCCTGGCACGTAGTTCTGCTTTGTGGACAGCAAAGCCAGGACCAGCAGATCCAGCCCCTGGAAGCTGCAATGTCGAGGTAGGGCAGATGTATTCCAGTGGAAGGCAAGCTTTAGGATCTGAGCAGGAGTTCAGCTGTATTCCCACAGGTGGTTCAGAATGGTTTCCACTGCTGCTCCATATGGGGGAATTCTATTTTTAATCCTGTTTAGTGGAACTCACTTGAGGGGAACACGTTTTCTGTAGCGTTGAGCGGTGGCCAAGCAACTTTCATTGAGCAGACCCGTTCCAGGAGGGATTCCCATGCTGGTGCCATCGCTACAGTAGGAAAAACCTGGCTTGGATATTCCGTGAGTTTTCTGATGTTGTAGTGTTCCAGAATTGCATTGCTTCCAGGAAAAGGCTCATCCTGACTTTCCTTTGAATGCCTGCCTGGAGAGACCGAATTATTGAGAGAATGGTGCCGGTTCCTGGCAGATGGGGATGGTGGAGATGACGGTGACATGTGCAGGGACACTCACTGGAATTTCCTCTCTCCCTCTCTGCCATGAACTCTGATGCGTTTAGAGTCTCTGCGACTTGGAAAACGAAGACGTGATTCGTGGGATTCTGAGCATACTTTGTGGTAACTTTATTAGCGCAGGAAGTTTATTTGTGGTTGCTAAATGTTCAGTCGTTTAAATCAGATTTAAGTAGCTTTAAAATCTATACGGTTTGGAAGCAAAATTTCAGCCTCCCTGGAAGCAATGGGGAAAACCACCACCGCCACTGGGATAGGATTTGACTTGTGATGCTTTAAGAAATGTGTCTTCTACGAGTGTTCCGCTCCTAATTGCGTTCCTTTGTTCTTTTTCCTTCAAGTCTTGTGAAGAAAGCAATCTGAGGACCATGCATCCGTGACTGCTGGTACCAGCCTGTGAGCCGGGGCGATGGAAGTTCTAGAGGGCCGCCAGCGTACTGCCTCCGTGACCGTTCCCAATGGATTTGCCAACAGGATTTTCCAAGCGAGCATGGAGGGAGGGAGCACGGACGCCTTGGAGGCCTGCGGTGCTGAGCCCTGCGCTGCCGGCGACGCCATCCCGAGCGAGCAGGAGGAAACACACAGGTATAAGAAGACGACCAAGGGCAACAGGATCTGGAATTTTGTCAGGCGGAGGAAAGGACTCTCTACGAATAAAGACAGACCCCAGTCCATGATCCTGCTGGGAGTTACCTCCGAGGCCTCAGAATTAAAAAAGCCATCCTTCATGGACAGGGTCCGGTCGTCAAAAAAGGGAAGGTCCTCCAGGACGCCCAAGAACGTGGATTTGAGAGCGTCCAGAGTGCAGGATGTGTGTGACCCTGAGGAGGACCTTCATTCCGGTGGGCAGAGAGCTGTCTACAGGGTTAAGAAGCTGGGCGATGGCCGCAGGCCCTCCCGCCACTCGTACGCGGGGTACATCGAGGATCTGGACTCTTCTTTTGAGGACATAGAGCTGAACATCAGCATTCCTGAACTTGATGCCACTGACAGCAAATGTCTCAGGGATATCAGTGGCAGATTACACGGTGAGGATAATGATGGTAACTGCCACAGAATACCGGCCAGGAAGAGCGAGTCTTTGAATTTTGAACACGTTAAGAGTCCTGCAATTACAGAAGGGGACAATCAGAAGAGGTGTGCTGTGCTCCCACAGGAGAGCAGGAGAGGAAGGAGCTCTGATGTCTGGAGCTATCTGAAAGGAATTTCATTAGCTAGCAAAGATAATTCAAAGCTCCCAGATCAAAGGGCTGAAACCAACTTCCAGAACTTAGAAAATACAACTGATCATTCCGCTTCTTACTTGGACTTTGATACGAGATGCGAGGAGAATCTCAGCCAGCGGAAAAAATC
Source organism: Gymnorhina tibicen (assembly GCA_013399875.1). Classification (NCBI taxonomy): domain Eukaryota; kingdom Metazoa; phylum Chordata; class Aves; order Passeriformes; family Artamidae; genus Gymnorhina; species Gymnorhina tibicen. Next base: position 910,853 of record VXAZ01005271.1, on the reverse strand, counting down.
AAACGGTGCCGCCAAAGCCACTCACTTTGGGGGCGTTGTGAGGTTCCTAACCAGCGTGGCCGAGGCAGCTCGGCGGCTGCGAGGCTCCTCGAGGGCGTTTTCCCCCGATGAGAAGAGGCCTCAGCGGAGTTTCCGAGGCCGCCGGCAGGACGCCGCCTCCCCCAAAGAGGGCTTGGTTATCGAGAACGAGAGCGCGAAGGCCTTCTGCACGGTGGGAGCCTGTCTGCAGTCCCCGGATTCGGGCACGTGGGAGAACCTGAGCTTTGAGAGTTTGGCGGGGAAGGAGCCCACGCAGCACTGCAGAACCACGGAAGGGCTGAGAGACGTTGGTTGCTCTGGCCTGGACAGCGGGAACGACAGGCTTAACGAAACATCACTTTCTGCCTTCGGGCCAGAACCGTCCGTGTCCCACCTGGCAGAGCTTGCAGAGGGCTCTTTCACTGAGCTGAACAGCAAAGAGCCCTCTGAGGATCTGGCTGAACCTCCACAGACGACTCTGGCTGAACCGATTCAGGACTCGGGCACTGCTCCAAAGAAGACCCAGGTCATGGCCAGGGACCTGCCACCTTCTTATGACCTTCCTGTGAATAGTCTGGATACTGCAGACCTGGGCTGTTCTCCAGCTGCCAGTGGGGACTTTTGTGCAGAAACCGAAGTGCAGACCCACCTTCCACAGGCATCACCAGCTGAACTTGATTCTGAGGATGTGGTTGGTGCCCCAGCGGTTGCTAAAGACATGGATCCATCTCCAGCAGTTGCTCAGGAGCTTTCAGAGACAGAACTGGATAATCAGGACTTGAGAAATCCTGAGCTGCCTTTGCAAAACTTGTCTGGGGGTGAGCTGGAGTTTCAAGACGCTGGCAGTACCCTGGAGAGGGTCGTGGGCAGGGACCTGCCACCTTCTCATGATCTTCCTGTGAATAATCCTGTCAATAATCTGGGTGCTGCAGACCTGGGCTGTTCTCCAGCTGCTGATGGTGCCTTTCTTGCAGTGACTGAGGCTCAGACCCACCTTCCACAGACATCACTGGCTAAACTTGATACTGAGGACGTGGCTCGTGCCCCAGTGATTGCTAAAGACATGGATCCATCTCCAGCTGTGGCTCAGGAAATTTCAAGGACAGAACTGGATAATCAGGACTTGAGAAATCCTGAGCTGCCTTTGCAAGATTTGTCGGGAGGTGAGCTGGGGATTCAGGACTCGGGCAGTACTCCAGAGACATCGCAGGTTGGGGGCAGGGATGGGCCACCTTCTCCTGATCTTCCTGTGATTAAGCTGGATACTGTGGGCTTGGACCATTCCCCAGCTGCCAATGGTGACTTCTCTGCAGCAGCTGAGGCTCTGATCCCCCTTCCACAGGCAGCTCTGACTGAAGAGATCCAAGACACCGTCAGTACTCTGGAGAAGAGTCATGTCACGGGCAGGGACCTGCCACCTTCTCACGACGTTCCTGGGAATATTCTGGATGCTGGGGACGTGGGCTGTTCCGCAGTTGCCGACGTTGACTTTTCTGTAGTGACTTTTTTAAAATGTTCCACGGTGAAAAGGCAGGGTTTGGGACAGCCTGGTGGCCGCCTGAAAAAGCGGGGAACCGCTTCATTTGTGGAACAGAGCTCTGTGGAGGTCATGGACAGAGTGGACGAGTTCAGCTGCAGCACGGAGTGCAGGCCCTTCCAAGTGCACGTCTCGAGGATTGTCTCCTCCGGACGGCTCAAAAACGGAAAGGTATGAGCAGCTCTGTGAGGTTTGCAGTAAGACCGCGCTGCTGTACATCCCAGGAAGCTGGTTTGCTCTTGGAAGCATTGTTTTACATCCCTCCCATCGGGATTTCCAGTTAAGGAGGTTGTTCTGTGAGTGGTGGCAGTAGACACAGCTTTTGTATCAGTCTGAGCCCTCAATTAAACCTCCAGAGCTGCTTCTCCTAGGACCCGTTGTGTGGAGCAGTGCCTCTCAAAGAGGGTGTAGCAGTTTATGTGTTTCTAGACACTGCCTTTAGGTTTTTTTCCTCTCTGCATTTAAGTTCATTTGAAGTAGAAGCTCCTAAGAAGAGGGGTTTTGCCAGATTGAGAGTTAAGTGCTCTGTGGGCAAACAGAATTCAGCGATTGCACTTTGGCCTCTGTGTTTTCTTACCTAAAATAGTTGTAGGGGTGAGGGGGTGGGTGCTGAATGAGAGGTGGGCAGTGCTGGTGGCTCCAGTCACAGCAGGGCGTTCCTGTCTGGCACAAGCAAGTCTTTCAAAGCCCTTAAAATCCTCCAAACATTTCAGTGGACATTGCATTTTGGCCTAGGTTCTGGGTGCTACAAATCTGTCTTGTCCAGCTGGGAAACCTCACAAGTCCTGTGGAGCCAGTGTGAAGCCCAGCTTTAGGGTTCTTTTGGGTACCTGCTGGTTAGCTGAGGCTGGAACGAGGACTTTTTCTGTTTTCAAGGTGCCAGGTAGAAAAATCAGGTTGATTTGTGAAGAAACTTTCTCTTTTCCTTTTGAATTTGCAGAGACAAGAGATATTCCAGAGGTGGTGACACTGCTCCCTGTTGGAAAAGGGGTCACAGTAGCTCCTGAGCCAAGAGGGGAAGTGTTTGAAAATTGGCAGCAGATTAGAAATGCTGGGGGGGGAAAAATCGGAACTTCTGACTCGCAGCTAAAACAGGCAGTAGTATTGTTAGTTATTCCTGGTTTTGTTTCTCTGCTCTGCTTTGTGTAGTACAAAGAGTTACAGAAGCTCTCTGGGTAATCCCAGGCGCTCCAGAGGAGCGAGTAGTGGTTGGTCACTTCTTGGGGTTTCTGGAGGAAACATTTCTAGGAGGAACTCGAGAGGGCTGTGGTTTGATATCCCTTCACAGGGACCAAGCTGGAAAGTATTCTGGCCAGGAGCAAGATGAGAGAGGCATGAAAGGATGGGGTGGAGCAGAGGGAAATCCCGGCACTCTTCTCCCAGAGCAGCCACGTCCCCGCTAGGAGGGCAGGGGCTGTCTGCCTGATCCCAGTGCTCTCAGGGCACAATCCCAGCGCTTTCCCAGCTCAGCTGTGTGAACAGGAGATGCCCTAAGCCCCAGCTCAGCTGTTGCAGCTTACAAACATTACCAAGAAACTTAAATATGGTGCTTGAGATAACGGGGCAGGAAACCTCCCCCGAGTTCCCGTGGAGCGTGGCGATAGCACACGACCTCCGGGCCGCCGCGGCTTCCTCTGGCAGGGAGGGCTGGCTGCCTCCCGGGCTGGAGCAGCAGCAGGGTGGGAGGGAAGGCAGACAGCCCCAGCTGGGTTGTGGACACCTCCAGCATCCCAGGAACTCCTGCTGCAGGTTTGGAAACGCGCAGCGATCTGATGGTGGCATCGAAGCCGGAGCAAAGGGAGGCTGAAGGAGGGATCTCCTGGACAGGAAGAGCCCTGGAGTCTGCCAGCAGCTCCAGTAACAAATGACCTGAGATACCCCAGGGATTTGCTCGCCTATCTCCCATCAGGGAGCGGCACTCGGAAACACTTTACCAGAAATAAACATGGAAGAGGAGTAGCTGCAGCCTGAGCGTGACAGTAGCAGCAAACTGCAGCCTCTTATTGTTTCAGGGCTCAATCCGTCTCTTTGCTGGCACCTGCTCCTCAGGACAGTCACTGGCCCTGCTGCCTGCACTCCAGGCTGCTCTGATTAACTGCAGGATTTGTGTTTCAGGGGAAGTGCTCAGCCACAGGCAGGGAGAAGGTGCTGCCAGGACGGGGTGGCTTGGCCAGGCTTGCTGTGAGCAAGTTTCCCAGCAGCTTTACAGTGTGTGAGCAGTGTAGGGCAGAAAGCATTTCCCAAACAACTGAAATATTGTCCCAAAAAAACCATTGAAGTGCCTGTTCCCACAGAGGCTCCTGTGGGGAGATGGTGTGAGAAGCTGAGGCTGGGGTAACACAAGGGATGCTGGAGTGGGATTTAGGGGATGTGCACATTGGTTCTGTCAGTCAGTAAATCTGTTTAGCTGTAATCTCTTGCAATTAATGCCTCTGTTTTTTGCTTCCTGGTCTTTTCTTTTAAAATTGTAATGTCTTTGGGCAGGAGCTGAGAGATATTATGGGCGAGTAGTTTGGGTAGGATTTGATGCTGGTGCTGTAAAGGAAATAGCATCGCAGCAGCTTTTAACAAGAGCAGCTGCAGAAGGGTAGAAAAGCACATCCCTGGCACTTGCTTTCAGACCCCATCCCAAACTCTTATGTGTTCTGGGAACTTGTGAAACAGCGGAGATAAAATGAAGAATTTTGAAGAATTGGAAGAAGGGTAGAAGTCAAAACAACTTGTCAGTGGGAAATGCTCCATTCACGCTGCTGCAGCTCTGGAATCAAAGTGCCATCCTTACTCTGAGAGATGTGAGAAATGGAGGAAGAGATGACGCGGAGGTTTGACTGGTTTTTGGACAGAATTTCCGTTTTCCACGTCTCCACTGAAGTGAATTATCCTTATCCCACCTCTAAAAACACCACAGCACCCCAACAGGGAAGCTGCTGCTGCAGGAAGTCAGGCATAGCCCTGGGAGTTGTCTTTGACCACTTCCAGTAGCTTGGGATGATGCTCAGATGAAAAGCAGCTTTGATACCGTGTAATTTGCAATTCCAGCTTTCCATCAGGATTCCAAACTGGCTGGTGCATCCACGGACAGGGTTTGTGGGTGATTTGATACCTCCTTTGGAGTGACACGAGGAAAGGCTGCAAAATAGGCAACTGAATGCATATTTCAGGTGTCAGCTTGGAGTTTTTGGGATCCAGAAACAAGTTTCAGGTTTATTGCTGGCAGAGAGATCTGCCACAGGATGAGTGAGGTCCCTGCTTGTCCCAGGGCCACGACCGGGAGCATCTCGGAGCCTCTGGGCTCGTGTGACCCTCGCGGTGACAGAGCAGAGGGCTCTCACCGCAGTCTTTCTGTGCCCTCTGCTGGCTTGTTTGGGAAATAAGAGGTTATTTTTATGGAACAGAAACCCTAATCTTTCTCCTTGGGGTTCAGAATTTTATCTCCAAAGGGTTTGCAGGCTGCAGCTTGCTTCTGGCTGTTGTGGCTGCGCACAGACCCCGGCTGGGTTTGTGGGGCCGTTCTCTGGGGGGGTTAGGATTGCCAGACGTGTGAAAATGAGATTTCTGCGGGCCTGTCAGCCTGAGCAAAAGCTGTGTGTCCCATAGGACGAGGTGCCAGGCCGATGGGATGCTCTGTTTGGTTTCAGGGCTCTGTAAGGGGCTGTGTGCTCAAACTCCTGCATCGCTGCAGATGTTTCTCTGGAGGTTGTTCCTCCGAGTCCTGGACTCGGGATCCCAGCTGTCCCAGTGCCACAAAGGCTGTCCATGGTGCAGAGCGGTGCTGCTCTGAGTGGCGCTGTCGGGGCACGAGCAGGTTTTTGGGATTCCTGTGCCACGGGTGCCCTGTGTGGGAGAAGGAGCCTCTCCCTGCGCGGTGGGTCCGACTGGAAGCGCAGCGTTGCTGATTTGCCTGAGCGTGCGCCTGCCAGGGGATGGGTTTGCAGATTTGCTGCCTGATAGCTGGGGCACAGCTCAGATCCTCCCACAGCTTTGGGGTTTGGCTGCAGTGCAGCTCCAAGGGCCTTTTCACCAGAGGAACATCCAGCAACTTCCCTTCTCTGTGTTTGCTGAGAAATCGCAGGTGGTGCCCAGCAAGTTCACGGTGACCTTTGGCTCGAGATGGTTTTCCTGTGGGGGCAGCTGCAGAGATGGGATTGCCGAGTGGATTTATCCCTTCCCTCCCACTGCTGAGTGACACTGACCACGAAATGGTATCTGGGAGAGTTGATCTTCAGAGCTTTCTTCATCTCCTGGTTGTTCAGCTCCTGGGTTGTGTCTCAGCCTGCTGTAACAAAAGACTTTATAGTCCTTCCAAATGAAGAAGCAGCACTTTACTTTCTAAATCCTGCTGTTGCCAAAAGCGTGCTGTGTTCCTGTCTGCAGAGAGGTGCAATTTACTTGCAGAATGAAGATTTTGGGTATTTATGGCTTTTAATATGGTTGTGTCTGACAATCATTTTATTTTTAGAGGAGGCAAAACCTCTAAAGCCTATCTGCAAGCTGCTCAGATTCTTGTGTTCATAATAACCAGGAGGTGCTAGGAAAATCTTGAATTAAAGCCTATATTTGGTGCTGTCTATAGTGGGGTAGGGTTTTTTGGGAAACAAGTATTTTTAACACTGTCAGGGAAAGGCAGGTTGAGTTGGCAGAGCTGATAGGCTTTGCATGTGTATATAACCAGCCACAGAACACATGGGTAATTCAGATTTCCACGTGTTTTCTGTAAACACATGGTGTGGCTTTCCTTTGTCCCGTTCCCAGCCTCAAAAGCTCCAACAGGGCATCAGAGTGGTGATGGGAAGGGGCACCTCTGGGCATTGCTGGCCTTGTGCTACAGGGATTATGTGTCCAAAACGTCCCTGGAAGGAAGGTTTTCTTTGGCTTTACCTCCTCCCGGCTGTTTTTTGGCCAAGAGAAGCGTGCTGCCTCACTGGGTATGATGCTGGTGCTGGGAGGTAGAGCCTTAATTCATCCCCAGCTTTCTTTTGGGGTAATTACAGCCTGTCTGCTTTGTTCTTCATCTGTAAGTGAAAATAACAGCACATCAGTGAAAAGGAGCTGCTGGAGTCTTGAGGATGGAGGCACCAAACCATCCCAGGCACCTGGTTATTAGCAGGCTCCTGGAAGTGTGACAGATACGTCTGTGATTGAGCCTAGAAACCTCCCAGGGAGGAACGCCTCCTGTTTGCTGAGCCTGACCTTTGTCAAATGATTTTTCTTCTGATTTCTTGACTCTGAGATTATACACGAGACTTCCACGGTGTCACAACGTCACGGAGAATAAAATGAAAAGTAGGAGTCTGAATTGTGATGTTTTTAAAAAGAACATTCCATTCTGCAGAATGTCACCGTGCAGTTGTCATTTTCAGGAACTTTTCCTCCTGGAATAGAATAATAAAAGTTGGAGTGAGGAAAACGCCAACGTTTTTCTCCACTTAGCTGTAAATGCCAATTCTTTGGATTAGTGTTCCCAAGCATTAAGGTATAACTGAGGTGTTTGACCGTTTTATGGGTGCTTCAAGCAACTGCAACTGTTTTATTCAAGTAAATGCTTCGTAGGCTGTGGGTGCAGAGGACACATCTTGTTAGCTGTTGTCACCAGTGAGCTGCCAAGCAGTTTGGCTGCTCTTTGCTGTCCCTTGGAAGCAGCCAGCCCTTGCTGGTGCGGGGTCCTCAGCACCAGCTAATTCCTTCCCTCTGCGTGCTCCTGCCAGGACTTGGGAATGGGGGAGCAGCTTCATGCCCAGAACGCAGGGCAGCAGGTGGGTCTCCGTCGGGGTTACTCCCCGAAGTTCCCGGGACACTCGGTGCCCCTGGAAGCGTTGGACTCGAAGCTGTGCGAGGTCTGAGCCCCGTGCCGTGGGGGCACTGGGGCTGTACGCCAGGGCCAGCAGGTCCCGCGGTCAGGAGTGCGCCGGGTGCAGCTCTCAGTGAGCTGTGCTGCACCGCCCTGGAAATTGTGTGTGTGGTATTGTGCGTCCCGGGGTTGCTTTGCCCGAGATTTGCCTCCCGTTGGTAAAATCCTTCTGTGCCCCTTCTCTCGGCAGCCGACGTCTCACCCTTCGCAGCCGTCCCCGCAGGCAGCGCCCTTCAAGGCCCTGGTGGAGCGCTGCCGCTCCGAGCCCCTCTCGCAGAGCACCCCGATGGGGCTGGACCAGCTGGGAGGGCGCATGCAGCACCTGCTCCGCAGACGAGGTGAGTGGCTCTTCTCTGCCGGCTTTGTTCGTGGGTGTCACCCATCCTGCAGAGCCAGCCGAGGGCAGCGGGGCTGGAAAAGTCAGGAATGGGGCTTGCATCCGTGCTGGTTACGTCCAGGTGAGGGAGCTCCGATGGCCGCGTGCTGGGGAGTGTCTGGCTGGCTGAGAGGATCTTGTGCACGGCGTGTTTATGGGATAAGGGTGTTTTCTCTCTTTAATGCCTCTGAACACAGTCCCCATGATCTGGTTACGAGGGGATGAACAGGGGTAGGCACGTGAGGTGTAAAAGCTGTTCAGCAGCTCCTGTGTGAGTTTTTGTTTGGTGGTTTTCTCTTGGATTTCTGTCCTCCAGGAATCCTCTGTGGTGAGTACTCACCGAGCGCTCACCCTTTGGAGGTGGTGAGCGGTGATGGATACTGAGATCACAACTCCAGTCTGATCTTTGTTTGGAAACACAAGAAGTAAGGGGCTTTTTTGGGGTACTTTTCATGATGAAGGAGGGAACCTCACAAGCCCAAGTCTGGGATGACCTCTGTGCATCTGTGCTGCTCACAGTGACACCAGAGAGAGCACCGTGGAATGTATTTGCTGGCAGGGTCTCGTAAATTGGCTGCCGGCTGAACAGATGACATCATTTTTTGAACCTCCTAATTAAAAAGATTGATAATGAGAGAAAGGAAATTATTTCCTGAAAGGCCACTGCTGGCACGAAGAATCCTGTGATTTAGCGATGGGCAAGCACGGGAGCGCTGCCAGATTGGGCTGGCATTGCTCGGGAGCGCTCCGGGGATCCGGGCGCCTGATGGATGGTGGCAGCGCATCAGGGTTAAGAAGAACTGGGGAGGACAAGGCAAATTGGCTGCCCGTGCTGTTAATTGATGGCTCTGCTGCCGGGGCGCACACGTTCCCGGCACGGGGGAGTCGCACACCCCCCTCAGAGCGAGCATTCCCCGTTTGCATCCCGCTCCCGAGCGCTGCTCCAGCGCCCGCCGCCTCCGGAGCCGCGAGCAGCCTCCCGCTATAATCGGCACCGTGCTGCAGCCTGGCTCTCCAAGAGTCTCCGAAGTGAAATGTGGGCTGCTAAAAATAGCAGCAGGCTGCCTGCATCAGCACTGAGGAAATAGGTCTCAGTGCAATCTCTCTCCCAGCAACGCTGGAAGAAAATCAGGATGGCCGCCCAGCCAGCCTGCAGCAGCATCCCAGCCCTGCTGCGCTCCGGCCTGGGCAGGGCAGAGCTCCCCCCTGTTTGGTTTGGGGCTCTCCACTCTCCCAAAGCCTGGAACCATTTATGCTGGTCTCAAACCCCCCAGGACTGACACAGTCTGAAACCTCTGCCTGGGTTAGAGGTACGTCAGGAGATAGACATTTAGCGTTGTGCATCTTTGAGGGAAGCATTCCAGAATGTGGCTGTTTCCTGTAGATCCTTGCTCCAGGACTGGGATGAGGAGCCTCCAGGTGCTGGAGACACCAGTGGGGATGCAGGTACCATGTATGTGCACTGCCTGGATCACATGGACCTGTGCTGGCAGCTGCTGTGGGGGCACCAGTGGAGCTCAGCTCTGCTTCCTTCCCTCCAGGCCAGGGGATGTGAAGAGCCTGATGGAAGAAGGGATTAAAACCTAAGCTTGCCAAATGTGGGAGGGAGAGCTCTGCTCTCGCGCAGAAACAGCAGCTTCACCCCAAAAAGAGAGGGATAGGATGTGGAGCTGCAAATTTGGGTTGATTGGAAAAGTAGAGCTCGTTTGCCTCTTTTTCACAGAGGCTCCTTTGTGCCTGGGCAGTGCCATCTGCAAGGCCAGGCTGGGGTCTGGTGTGAGTGGTACCACTCAAAGCTAGAGCAGAGCTGCATCTGTGAGGGCTTGGCCTGAAACACTGGGGGTGAGAACTGGCCCAGTTTCCTTAAAAAACCAGCTTTTATGGGCTTTACCCATTTTTGTTTTGTGTGTAAATCCGAGGAGCCGTTTCTTTCCCCAGGCCTGGCATCCTGCGGACCACGGTGACCGTGCAGCTGGGATTGCTGCTTGCTGGAGCAGTTGTGACCCAGGGAGCTGCTGCCCTGTGCAGTTTGCTGAGGGTCTCCTGCTCCTGGAGCTCCTGGCAGAGCATCCTGGCTCCACACCCCGCTGGGCTTGACCCCACCTCGGGATGTGGCTCCCGGCTCTGCCTTTTTGTAGTATCCAAGCTGCACTATTTCTCTTGCATCCCAAGAGCACTGAATAAAGCACCTAAATATACTCTCTGCTCTCTTTTTCTAAAGGAGAGGTTGAATGAGTCTCTTGCAAACAATTTTGTTTCTTTCATTTAAAAGAACAGCCTCCGCCCCCAGCCTGAGCTAAAGCACAGCATTTATCTTTTGTCATTCCTTTTTTTTTTCCTGTTCCCGTGGATTTTCTCCTGGCAGCTGAGAACGAGCAGGCTTCAAAGACCCTGAAGGTGCGCGGGAACTGCAGGAACGGTGGCCGTCGATGGAACCTCTTCAAGCCTGGAGCCGAGAAGCTGCAGATCAGTAGGGTAAGGAGCTGTGTGGAACGTGCCTCTGCCTGCTTCAGGGCTGGGATTTGCCTGCGTTGGCCTCTGTGTTTGTAACAATGTGCTTGACTAACAGCTTCCTCGGTCCCTGGGTCCTTCAGCCACAGATGGGGGTTTTTGGGTCGTTATTATTTTGTAGCAACGAAAGCACGGATTCATTGTCCTTTCCCCCAAATCCGTGTCCCCTCAGCGTATAGCAGAGGCTTTCTGGGCTTCCACTGGGCCTCCTGTGCCTGTGGCTGAGTGTTCCTTGCAGGTGGAGGGAACTGTGACGTTTCCCATCGCCTTCAGATCTGCTCCGTGGTTTTGATGGGTTTATTTTTTCTCCTTCCCTTTTTAGCCACGTGTCCTTTGGGTTTGGTGCTGCTCCCAGCACCAGCTCGGTGACAAATCCATGTCACTGCTTCTTTCCCAAAGTGTTTTGCAAATATAGGCACAATCCACTTAGTTCTTTTTTTTGTGAATGATGCTTCTCGTGGGGGAAGTAAAAGCCGTTGTGGGCCTGGGGATGTTCACGTTTTTCTCTGGGAAAAATTCAGAAAAGATGGCAAAAATGGTATAATTTCTCTGATATGTCTCCTTGCTTGGGTGGGGGGTTGTTTTATTTGCTGTGCCCTGCGTTTGAGGTCTGGAGGCCTTGGTTATTCCGTGGTGGTGTTTTGGATTTGTGGTGCTCACGAGCCTGGTTTCACTGGTACCCAACGGATCTGGACTGTCCAAACCCCAGCAGATTTTCCAGCTCGCAGTGTGAGGCAGGCAGAGTTTTCTAGCGAGCGCGGCAGAAGAGGTTTAGCCCTTGTTGTTCCTGCAGGGCACACGAACAAAGGATGCTCTGGGAGCCAGGAATTTCCCTGCTGGAGTGGAGAAGGGAGCTGACCTTCTGCGGTTGTGTCTCTGTGGCTCCCTCCCGCCCCACTGCTGTCCTTCCTTACCAGACCTTCATTGTATTCCTTTCCCCTTTGATATCTGATGAACTGCCTTCCTGAAATGTGATTTCCAGGGGGGCCCTGGCCTCTGTGTGTGTTTTTCCATCACAGGAGCAGTAAGTTGGCAGCGAGTGAGGCTGACTGCTCCATCCTCCTTGTGCTGGCTGCTGGTTTCCAGGGAACGCGTGCAGGGCTGCACTGCTGGAGTTCTGGCCGCTTGTGACTTTCTGGAATTCCATCTTGCATCACTTCTGTTTTCTTTGCTGAGTTTTCGTGGGCTGAGGTACAAAGCCAGAGGAGAGACAGACAAGGGGCTCAGCCCTTCTTTTTCTCTTCCTTCCCTTCGGGTCCTGCCTTGCTGCCCAGACACGAACTCCTTCTTTCAACTCAGGAAGGCTGTTCTGGTTTTAGACAAGCTGAACATCTAAAGCTTTGAACAAAGTTTTCCTGGAAGATAAAATGATCCAGATCCAATTAAGCTGTTTGTCCTTGGGGCCAGGACAGAGGCAGGTGACTGCAGTGCAATAGAGCAGTGAAATATCCCGTTGTGCAGTGTGCCTTGGAATGGCTCAGGTGTGTTATCCATTAGCTGTGTCCATGTTCAGGATCTGGCACTGACCAGTGCATGGATATGTTTGGTCCACCTTAATTAATCACTTTATTACACCTTAATTAATCACTTCATTAATCCTTTAAGAGGGGCCTCTGCAGCTTTCATAGCTGTCCTGGAGGCCAAGGTGCCGTTCTGGCACAAAATTCCTGGTGAATTATCCGTGCCCTGAGCATCCTGATAAAGCCAGGCCTGTCTCAGACTGCAAACAGAGCCTGACATCACAGACCCCTAGAGAGGCTGTGGAAAACTGAAACCTCAGCAAGCCTTCTTTTTTGGGGGGAAGGGGTGGTGGTGGTTCTGCGTCGTTGGGTTTTTCGGTTTTGGCTGGTTGTATTTGTGAGTTGGAAATGGCAGCTCTCAGCTGCCCGCTAACCCCGAAGGCTGGGCTCAGGGGCCGATCCTGAACCCAGAGAGGAGCCCCCTTGGTCCAGGCCACAGTTGGTCACTGTTGTTTGGCACATCTGGTAACAGCATCCATCGTTTGGCACCTGGCTGTGTCTTCATCCCTCTGTGCAGAGAGCAGGGGTGGTGCCTGCAGGAGAGGAGAGAAGGGCGGTGTCTGACCCTGTGCTCCATCTCCTCTCCACCCGGGAGTGCTGGTGTGCAGGCACAGCCTGGAGCTTTTCCCTCTGCTCGTGGCTCCCTTCTCCTGTCAGTCCTTCCCCAGCTGTCCTAGCAAGAGCATCTGCAAGTCTGGGCACGAGCTGGAGAAGTTTTTCACGGAGTAGATAAAGTTATTGTTCCCCCTTTGCAGAAAACTGAAGCACTGGAGGGTGGTACATGTGGAGCCATACAATATTTTTTTTAAATTTCTCTCCTAATTTAAGAAGCAGGTAAAAAGTAAACGGGGTCAGACTTCTAAAAGCTTTCAGTCTTTAATTTTTTTTCCAGAGTGCACTCTTCAGCCTGGAGAAAACTCTTGTGTTGATCAGTTTATGTGCAGAGCATTTTGGTTTAGCACTTAGGTCACTCAGAGCCTTTGCTTTTATGGGAGCAGTTTGGCACAATCAAGACCGAACTTGCAGGAGACCTCAAGGTGCCTCGAACTGCAGACTTTGCTGCAGCAGAGATCCCAGAGAGTGCCCTGACAGGACCCTCAGCATCTCTCATGCCTCTGATTTCCCCTCAGGCAGGTCCTGCCAGCTGGGACGTGGCTGATCCTTGGGGCAAGAGGAGCAATGAGTTGCTTTCTGCAGCCCCAGAGCGGTGCTGGGAGATGTTTTATGGTCTGGATGTCAGAAGCAGAGGGTGACAGTCCTGTCCTCACCTGAATCACTGGCCTCTGCTGCCCCTTGGGAGGGAGCTTTTTGCTTCTTGTTAGCTGCCCAGTCAAAATCATCTCAGCTTTTTCCACAGACAGATACTCTGGGGATGTGCTCCGGGAGGAGATTCAGTCCTTCCTAAAATGGGAAGCCTCCTCTCAGTGTGTGGATGTGTGTTGGTTCTGTGTGTCTTACCTGTGATGGGAGATGTGGTTTCCAGCCTTTAAAGCTGACTGCAGCCATTCCTGTTCTCTGCTCCTTCCCTCCCTTCTGCCCCGCGTGCTCTCGTACAAGGGCCCAAAGCCCAAATTTATATGCTGGAGGGAGCCACTGTTAATTAGCTAGACTGGAAACTTCGCATGAGAGGAGCTTCTCTGACATCCCCTATACTAATAATAGGCAGGCCTGCTGTGCAGAGGTGTTGAATATTCACAAAACCCACCCCCCCAGCCTGTCCTTTCTCCTCTGGAAGTCAGGAGCTCTTTCCAGAGGCTGGCGGGGGGTTGCCAGAGCGATGATGGTGGATGTGCCAGCCTGCAGCTCCCCAGAGCTAAATCCCCACCGGCTGTGTTTATGAGGAATAGGAAATTCAGGCAGCGCGCAGCCTCCAGGAGAGCAGAGCGAAGGGGAAGTTGATTTGGGTTCTCTCCTGCTCTCGCTGTGCTGCAACGAGCGGGGAATGCTGCTTGGTATTCAGGGCCAGCTCTCCTGCCTGCTATTTTTATCCTCTCTCAGAGTGCTGAGTGGGCAGTTTGGGCAGAGGGGGGATTGTTTTTCCCTTTGCCAAGTGTCCTGCCCCGTGTTCCTGTGCACTTGGGCAGGAAGGGGGGGTGCGCCGGGGCTCCTGGGCTGCAGCACCTCGGGACGTGAGCGGGATGCGATCGCGGGCGTTTCGGAGCCCTCGTGTCCCTGGGAATAGGCTGGGAGAAAAGCACAGTCCCGTGGCTTTCCTGGTGCTAATTAGTTTAAATATCAGTGTGCTGCTACAAGAGGTTTATGTGCACGTATGGAGGGCTGCCAGGAAAACAAATCCTCGTTGAATCTCTCTTCCCTCATCTTAAACATTGAGTACTTCTGCTGGCAGGGTATGTCTGAGCCGTATATTTTGGGGAGGGCTGCTTTATGTCTTGATAAACCTATTATGTTGCTCTACTTAGCAGTGCTCTGAAGTCTTTTTGGAGATTTTTTTATGTTTAGCCATTTATAAATGTTTTCTTGCAAGTTCTGAAAAGCTCTGTCTGTGCGCTGTCGTTAGAATAAACCAAAACTGGCTCGCTCCTTCGAGGGGGAAGCAGGGGCCGAGCCTCAGAACATCGCAGTGCTGAGATGCAGCCCCATCTGTCTGCGTGAGGAGTGCCCAAGGGTCCCTGCAGCCCCGGGCTTTGCAGCACTGCAGCCTGGTGAGCACCTGAGCTGTGCTCGGTGTGATCTGCTGTGCTTTGGGAGCTGGGCAGAGCACGCAGAGCTCAGGGCGTGAGCTCCAGGTCAGCCCTGAGCCCATTTGCCTCCCTCTCGCACGAACGGGCCCCGCTCCGGGCTCGCTCCCTGGGGACTGGGATGAGGAGCAGTACAAAGCACATGTTAAGAAGCCTGGAACTAGAAGTGAGTGCTACTTCCAAACTTACCACGCTCTGGGTGCTTAGAAAAGCATTCAGGAGTGCTGTGGTTTTGTACAGAGCTGGGCTGGGGGACAGAACCCTCGATGACTTCGGTGATGCTCCAGCAGTGCCGTAACACAGGCGTTTTCCAGCACTCCTGGGGACAACTCCAGGACAAACTTCAGCGACTCTGAATCCTTACAGGGAGAGGTTTGAAATGAGAAATGGTCACCTTTGAGTGGTGGGTTTATGCGCTGGGTAGCACGAGAGAGATTTGAAGTTCCAGACTTCTTCCAGCTCTTCAGCAGTTATGTGGAAGTCTGTGTTAAGAAGAATTCTCAGCTTCCAGCTCATGGTGGTTTTTATAGAGCCATTGAACCTCGGGGTGTCTCTGTGCAGCTGCAGGTGGTGGGTACTGCATCCTACACGGTATTAAATGTGTGTGCAATGGTGACTGTACATAATCACTCCTATAGTTCAGATGGAGCTCTCAGCCTAACTTTAAATAGCACTTTGGAATGGCTCCTTTCTCCTATTGCTCAGTAGTTCCACCTTGATTGCTCTGCTTCAACTCATTACTCAGCTCTGTCACTGTGTTTCACTCTGGGATATGGTTTATACAAAAGAAGCTTTAATGTAAACTCAATTTGTGTTGCATTGCTAAAACCTTAATGACATTTTGCTTGGCAGCGGAGTAGACTCTGTGGTTTGCCCTTCCCCAGTGCACTGTGTTCCCAATAAACTAAAGTCCGTGGTAGGTGTAGCATGAAAAATCCCTGAGTAAATATGGAACAAATGTTTCTGTAGTGCTTCCTCAGCCCTGGCTGCGTTTGTGATGCAAGGCCGTTGCGGTGTCACCGGGATTTAGCTGAAAAGGAGCTAAATTTGGGAGGGACAGGTAAAAGCACAGGTCAGAGCTCCAGAATGTCTTCTGTAGCTGCTGAGATTCGATCCCGAGGTGCAGCAGGTTTGGGACGCATCACAGAAGTGCTGCTGAAGCCACTGGGTGGGGGGACACACCCAGAAAGTCACCAGGGGGTGGGGGCAGTGGGTGCCACGTGTGTGCATCCCTGGGCTCTGAGGCGGGCTCGGAGTGCTTCGCTGCATCCTGAGCCCGACACTGCCAGGGGCAATTCCCGTGGGATCCCGGCGAGGGAGGAGCACTGTCCTGCTCCTGCGAGGAGCTGTGTGATCCCACAGTGTGCAGAGCACTGCTTTGGTGCTGTTAATGACCTGGAAGGAACATCTGGGACCGTCCCCTTTGCTGTTCTCCCCGAGCTGTGACGATCCTCACCCGGTTTGGAGGGGGTGTGTTCATAAACGAGCACCTGCCCACGCTGCCGAGGGGCTGGCACCTGAAAATTTGGGCTCGCAGGGAAAGTGCAGCTGCTCTGGCTGCTGGGTTTTGCCCTGCACTTGGCATTCAAGAAGCTGAAGCAGGATTTGGTAACAAGCTGTCCCTAGTAGCAAAGGTAGGAATAAAGGGTCTGATTTAGTCCCTGGTTTTGTCCTGCAGAATTATGGAGGTTTTGACACGTGAGTTGAGCTTGGGATATTGACCTAAAACTGTGCTTGTACTTGGAGGAGCACAAAATGAGCAGGATAAGAGGCTGCAAAGGGGACTTGGGTATTATATTAGTGCAGTCACATGGCCTGCAATGAGCTCCTCGATGGAGCAGGGAAAGCTTCATCTCTTAATGGACCGCACAGAATATAGAGAATAATTCCCCTAATAAATCTCTTTCAGTCTCTAATATCTAGGGAAATATATTATCCTGTTGCCCAAAAACCTTGAGAGATCGGTCTTATCCGAACAAGAGCAGACATTTCATGGTAGCTCTGCTGTGGTAGGGTCAGGGATTGCACCGCTGTGCCTCTGGAAAAGAGGAGGGATAACAGCTGGCTGCAGTGCTGCTGCTCCCAGCGCGGAATCCCGTTTGCCAGCACAGGACCAGGACAGACTGTGTGCACCAGCACGTGCAGGAGCATCCTCCGGGGAGTGGGGAGGCTGCAGGGACCGTGGGGTGGCTGCACCGCTGTGAAGCAGCAGCAGAGACACCACCCCCTTGTTGGGGACACAGCACTGGGACCACCTTTGGAGGGCCTTTGGCCACCGGCCTTGGAGCACTCTTGCCCTCAGCAGTGGGTTTAAGTCGTGCTGAGCGTGGGGAGCTGCTTGGGCACGGGCTGCTTCCCAGGTGAGGCTGTTTCTCCTGCACGTCTCCGAGCTCAGCCAGTGCTGTCTCTGCCACACCCTGCTGGTGTCCCGTGCAGGGCTGTCCCCAGGGTGCTGGGTGGGATCTGGGGAGGGACGGGGAAGCAGAACAACTGCTGCAAGCCAGCAAGGGGCTGCTGCAAACTGCAGCTGGAGTGGGATGCCCAGGAAGCAGGTTCCTCCAGGAGGGGTGGAACGACTCCCTTCACGCTCCTCCTCGTGCAAGGACTTTGGCTGAAAGCAGGAATATCTCCACCGGGTGCCCCTCAGCTCTGCCTCTTGACACATTTCCACGTTGTGAGGTGGGTTTAGCCTTGCCTGGAGAAGCAAACAGGTCCCACTGCGGTCAGGCGGTGATTTGTGTCTTTTAAAGGGGGCTTGCTGTGCTGTGGGGGTGCTTGGTGTGTCTGAGGCGCTCGGGTGCAGCAGTGGATGTCAAATCAGCGTCAGCAAAGTGCTGGGAGGGCTGAGCTGAGCAGTGAGCAGCACTGCAAGCAGCGTTCATCCCACCTTTGCCATGCTTTGCAGTGACAAAGTTCTCGTAGAAATGGGTTTTGTCCCTCTTTTGCCAGGAGTTGGGGCTTGGGCAAGAAGAACCAGTGGTTGGATCCTTCTGTATGCGGGATTTATTTCCATAG
The DNA here is from genome assembly GCA_013399875.1 of Gymnorhina tibicen. Classification (NCBI taxonomy): domain Eukaryota; kingdom Metazoa; phylum Chordata; class Aves; order Passeriformes; family Artamidae; genus Gymnorhina; species Gymnorhina tibicen. Next base: position 893,329 of record VXAZ01005271.1, on the reverse strand, counting down.
GTTCTTTATTTGAGCCATCTCTTTCTTTTCTAAGATGGCTCACATTTTATTTTTAATACTGGACAAACACCAAATATTCCTCAAGAGAGATCTGTGATTGCAGCTCAGTTCTGACAGTTGAGAATAGTCCAACCGACGTATTTGCCTCATCTGAAATGCTGCTATTCTGAGCCGTGCTTTTGTTTTTAGCCATCAGTGATAAGTTTGCATTTCCTGCAGATGATATTTTGGGTTGACGTGAGTTGTTAAAGCTCCACTGTGTAAAATGGTTTTCTTCCTGTGTGACTTTGGGCTTGTCTTTTCTGGTTTGATACCCTCATCCAAACCAGAAGCAGAATTGAATCCCCACATCCCAGCTGGTCATCACTGAATAATTTGTTTTACATCTTGCTGAAGCGTTTTACGAGCGATGCTGCAGGAAGGCTTTGTTTCCTCTTATTTTTTTTTTTTATATATTTTATTTTGGACTTAAGAGGAAGGCAAACTGAACTTTGCAGGCACTTCTTTGGGAATCAAGCATTTTCCAGCTATTATTTTGCAAACTATTAGAGCGGCAGATCATGAGGTGGGAACCCAGTTATGCAAACAAAGCCACGTCACTCTTGGCCAAAAATAGCTCCAGTACATGTGCAGTAGGGTGGAAACGAAGGCCTTTGGTGAACACGGAGCAAACAGGGAGGGGGGCAAGAGGGGAAGCTGCAGCTTTTTGTTTAGAGCCTCTCAAGAGATATTTAGAGCAAGTGTGTTTTCCAGAGACAAGCAGAGTGTTGCTGCTTGTAATTCCAGTGGGGTAGGAGTTATTCCCTTCCTTCCAGATAAAGGGGACTGAGGGTTTGAGAGATGGCACTCTGGTCCCAGAGGTGTTGGTAATTTTAACATCCAGGTCCCACGCAGGGCGTGAAGAAACACTGGAGAAGAGTTAAAAAATGTTCTCTTCTCTTCCTGTGCTGAGCCCGTCTCCAGCACGGGGAAAACCTGGTCCTTTCTGCGTTCTCCTGGGGTTCTGAGAGCTCTGAGGGCTGGGCTCACATCTCATGCAGAGGTGCTGCCTGGGCTTAAGTCTTCATCTCCTTTCATTTCAGCCTCATCCACTGCAGTGCCCTAAATAATTTCGAGATCACCCCAGTGGCTGTTTGCTGTGTACTCAGGGACTCGGGAGTTCCCTGGGTGTTTGCAGCAGGGCTGGGGTCTGGCTTCCTTTAGCATGCTGCGAGTCACTCTCCGCCAGGCTTAAAATAATCTCGTTTCTTCCTCGTGTACCCTCAGCACGCCGAGCTCCCTTTGCAGCGCTGTGTTTAATTGCAGTTTGTTACCGAGCTGTTGGGATTGTGTTGGGCTGGGAGAGGAGGGAAAGCAGGAGCTCAGGTACGGCAGAGGCAGCTGTAGGTGTGCAGGTGGAGCTTCCAGAGGGTTAAAGCCTCCTTTTTATGAAGCCTTGCAATTTCTTATCTCACAATACTTCTCTGGGACGAGCGGGGAGGGGGCTGTAAAGTTGAGCAGAGGCTCGATGCCTTCTGTAATGGGCAGAGCAATTCCCAGGCTCATTCCCCATTCCTCACAGGCAGTTTTTGTCTCAATTAGAAATCGTGTTCAAATTATCTCCGTATTCATCCAGAAGTGCCAGTGCCTGTCAGAACATCTTAATGTCTCCAAATGGGAGTTCTCTATTCCTGCTCCTCCTCTTTTCAAAGGTTGTCTATAAAGTTTTTCTCCTGCCAGAATTCCCAAACACGGATTTTTATTGCTCAGGTCCCCCCTCCAAGTCTTGTTACGGGTTTCAAGCATCAGGATGCTTTTCCCAGAGTGTTTTCCACGCAGGATTCCCACGCAGGTTGTGCCAGTGGAGCGCTGCCGTGTTCCAAAATAGCTGAACATCAGCATGCACAGCTGCACGGAGAGGGGAGATTAGCGCTGATTTATTGGCCTGTCAGTTAAAGAGGAGCACGAGGATTCTCACTGCACGGCTGAGATATTAAGTGTCGTGGTGGCAGCAAAAGATCAGCTTTCTTAAACCTGGCTGCTGCTTCCTATACGTTTGTGTTTAATTACAGCGCTCCTGCATCCTGCACTCCTCACCGTTAATTCGGAGATGTATTTTGAACCACTGCCAGGGGAATACATTGTTGTGGCATCCTCTTTCCACATCTATTAGCAGGAAGGGGATAATTGAGGAAATCTCACACAGATTTAATTGGGGACTGAGGGCAGGAGCGGGGAGGGCGAGGAGCACGAGGCAGAAGTAGGTCAGAAGTTGGGTAACTCTGTTGGAGAACGGAGCACCGAGCAGTGCTGGTGGGGGCTCCGTGGGGCTGCTGAGGGCTGGGGGTGACCAGGGAACTGCTGGGGGTGCCGGGGGAGCTGCCTCCCATGTGGCTTTAGAACGGCCTGTGGGTCTGGGCACCCCTGCCAGGGTCCCAGGGGTGCTGATCCCTCGGGGAATTCTGCAGGATGCGTAAGGAACAGGGGCGGAGAGCCTGTCAGCCTGGGCCGGGGGCAGGATTTTGCAATTGTAAGCTCTAATCAGGAAGGCAGATGTTGTGCTGTGGTTTGCAGCTGCCTGTGCCGAGCTGGGGAGCAGGGTCCTGACAGGGCTGAGCCCTGGAAAGCCAGGTCCTGGCAGGGAAGAGCCCTGGGAAGCAGAGTCCTTGCAGGAGTGAGCCCTGGGCTGTGCTGGAGAGCAGGTTCCTGGCAGGGACGAGCCCTGGGAAGCCAGGTCCTTGCAGGGACGAGCCCTGGGAAGCCAGGTCCTTGCAGGGCTGAGCCCTGGGAAGCCAGGGTCCTGGCAGGGCTGAGCATCCTGGAGGGGAAGTGGCAGCTTGGCGTGGGAAGTGGCAGCAGAAGCAGCAGAGGGGGAAGCGCCGCGGTGCTCGTGGCTGGCAGACTCTCCAGCAGCTCATTTCTGGTGTTTGCCAGCCCACCCTGCACGGTGCTGGGCGTGGGCAGGGCTGGGTCAGAGCCTCCCCAAAAGCAGATAATCACAGCAAACGGGGCTGGTTTTTAAGGGAGTTTTGCTGACTCACTGCGGGATACAGGAGAGCTCCCCGCTTTGGTCGTACTCTGGCATTCCCATCCCTGGGAATATAAACAGGGCATTCCCATCCCAGGGAATATAAACAAGGCATTCTCATCCCTGGCAGGGGCAGCACGGCACGGCCTCCACTCAGTCCCAGCGTCCCACACTGGGAGATGCTGGGTCCGAGATGTTTCATTTGGTTTGGGCTGCTGGGGTTGCAGGGCCGTGTCCCTGGGGAATTTTTGGAGACTTGAGGGAAGCACAGCGGTGCTGGGGAGGGGATGCAGCAGGAGCTCTGGCTCTGCTGGCTGGGATCACTGTGCCCAGGGGTGCTCCAGGAGCAGGAAGAGGCTGCTGCAGGATGGTCTGGGAGCAGAGGATGGACACTGAAGTGGTGCTGCCACGAGCAGGGGCAGAGCTGGCTTTGAGGCAGCTGAGAAGGGGATTTTATCAATCTGTCCCTGCCCGAAGGAGGGCTCAGAGCAGGGCCCAGGCTCTGCTCCGGGGACCCAGCAATGGCACCAGAGGAACAGGCAGGGACTGATTCCCAGCAAGTTCCACCTGGACACGAGGAGGAAATTCCTGACTGTGCAGGTGATAGAGCCCTGATTGCCTGGAGAGTTTCCCTCCAGATATTCCAGAGCTGTCTGGACACAGCCCTGTGCTCTGGGATGGCCCTGCTGGAGCAGGGACTGGGACCAGAACGCTGTGGTCCCTTCCAGCCCGACCCTCTCTGGGGTCCCAGAGTGAGCCAGGTGCCCTTTGCCATTGTCCCCATACCCGGGGCTGGGTTAATTCCACGCCTGGTGCCTTTTGCAGGCCTGGCCCTGTGCTGGGAGCGAGCCCCGTGGTTTGGCTCCGGGCTGGGAGCAGAGCAGCCCCTGGAGAGCTGTCCCCAGTGTGTTTGGCTGGACAGAGCTCGTGGCACCACTTGGGGCTGGGTCTGCTGTTCTGAGCTGGCACAAACAGCAAGGAAAAAGCAGCATTTGCCCTCAAGAGCCCACCCTGCAAACGCAGAACCTTCTAACAGACAAAACACAAGGAAAGAAAAAAAAGCTTTAATTACAAATCTTGCTATTGAATATTTTTACTGGCTTTCCTGAAAGCCTCTTCCATCAGCAGTGCCAACCTGAAGCATCAACAAATACAGTTCTGGCTTAGAAATCAGTGTAATTAGGAAATGCAAACACGCAGAAAAGGGTGGGGGCTATTTGCCTGTGTTTTTTGAGCCTTGAGGGAGGCTCTTCTCAAGCTTTTACATCCAGTCACACAGAGCAGAAACTTTTTCAGCTCGTATTAAGGGAAAAAAGAAAAAAGAAAAAGGATTCTCACAGTAGCAGCAGGTCCCAGGCTGTTTCTCAGGCTGTACCATGGGGCAAACCCCTCGTGCCACTCAGGGCTGTGCCACGGTTTTGGGTTTATTCCCTCATTTCCTGCTTTCTAGGATTCTCCCCCCTCCTGCAGGGTGCTGCTGGGATGGGTAACCTGTGCATTTGCTCTGGGATGTGTCCTCCTCTCCAGCTCCCAGCTGTAAAACCCAGTGGGGCCGCAGATGCGCCGGCTTGTGCTGGAACAGAACGTACAAAATATCCACTCCTCAAGGACTTGGCTTTGTGTACTCCAGTGGCTGATGTCAGAGGATGGAAAAGGCCTTGTTTTCTCCGGAAATCTTTATTCTTAATGTGCATTCGAGACAGAGGAGCAAAAAAGGGTGTTCTTCTAAACCTAAGTTAAGAAGCTTGTTCAATTTTTAAACAGTTACATAAAGCCATCAAAGTCTGACAGGAGAGAGATGCGAGTTGGTGCAAAAGAAAATGGGAAAAAGGAGCTGAAATGGAGTGTTAAACTAATTCCCCCAGGCTTGTACCTAAAACAGCCTTAACTCATCGATGAACCTGCTCCTGTGCTTTCATTTTTTTTCCCCCTTCCTTTCTCATTTTTTCCTCTTTCTTGCCAAATGTGGTCTCGGTGTTGCTGAACCCTGGCTAAGTGGGAATGCTCCTTGAGCCAGCGCTCTGCTGCCTTCCCCCAGCCAGGCGTGGGTCCAGATGAGCCTTTCTGTGCTGCTCTGGGGGAGACAAACCTGTGGAGGTGAGCGGTGGGAGTGGGGCCTGGCTGGAGCACAGGGAAGGATCCTGGGCTCCTGCAGACAGATCTCTGCGAGATTCCCTGGCTTTTGCTGCCCAGTGAGCATTTGGGATGTTCAGCAGCACCGAGACTCGAGCCTGGGTGGGGAGCAAGTGGTGCTTTGGCCCACGGCTCAAAGCCAGCTGAGCCTTCCCAAAACCATCTGCCCGTGCCTGATGGAGGCTTTTTCTCAGTGAAAGAGGAATTTGGAGGGTTGGCAGAGTGAGCTTGATGCAAGGGTCACTCTGAGCACTGGTGAGGAGGAGTTTGGGGTGCGTTCAGGGGAGTCACATGGGTTGGAAGGGACCTTGAGGATTGCACCCCCTGCCATGGCAGGGACACCTCCCCCTGTCCCAGGCTGCTCCCAGCCCCATCCAACCTCGCTGTGGGCACTGCCAGGGATCCAGGGGCAGCCACAGCTGCTCTGGGCACCCTGTGCCAGGGCCTCACACCCTCCCAGGGAACAACTCCTTCGCTCCTCATTAGACAGCAGATAGTCATGAAAGGCTATAGGATCACACCTCTCTGGATAATGCATAGAGATGTTGCAGGTCTTTGAGTACTATTAATCTATTTATATCCACTACCTCGCTCCTAGAAATCCATTATAGCTGGTCCTGTCTAGACATGATCAAGGACATACTTTCAACTCCCATTATTTTTCGATAGCATTAATATTCGAGCACGTCTTTGTCTTAAAGAACGTATTCTGAAAGCTGTGGTTATTGAGGAAATTCAGGGAGAATAAAAAGAGGGCCTGTGACAGAAAGGATGTCACCTCCCAGAAGGATCCACAGAGGGTGGCTGGCACGGCTGCTCTCGCAGAGCTCTTCACCCCAGTGCCTCTGAGCTGTCGTTCCTCTGAGGCTCGAGAGGCAAATGAAACTCAGAGAAGCCTGATGATTCCCTTCAGGTCATGGAGGGAATGAATTTGGGGAAATGAATTACCTGCTCTCCACTCCTGCCCTCTCTGTAGGTTATGAGCCTTTTTATTCAGGCGTTGGCATTTCTGAGGTCGCAGTCAATCTGGAGAAGCTGGCTTTGGTTAACCCCAGCCACTCACCTCCCTCACACCTGCTGAAAGGGAGATGTTCAGCTCGAAATAGCTCCCACAGTGTAATTGTGCCGCTGAATCTTCAGGGAGTCACAGTTTAGTGGAGCTGGGAGCCCTGGTTTGCCTCTCTTGGGAGAGGGGAGCAGAGGTGGGAGCCAGAAATCTCGGAGGGAATTTTCCTTACATAAAGAAGGCTTTGTCAGGAATGGATACAGCTCCTTTTTCATGCACAGCAAGGCTTTGTTCTCTGAGAAGGAGTCCTGGAGAAAGCAGCTGGGAGAAGAAATGTTCAAAACTCAAGGTTTGCCTAAGTCTGCCCTTTAAAAAATGAGCGGCGTTGGAGACTCCCAAGCGCTCTCTGCAAACTGCAGAGTGTTTGAGCAGTGCCTGCACCTCCTCTGAGCTCCCCTCAAGCTGCAGGACATCAGTGTTTCCTTTAGGGTCCCTGACTCTGTGGCTCCAGCCTGAAGGTCTGACCAAAAAACCAAAAAAAAATCTGTTTCCAGCACATTCAGAGCACGAAAGCTGCTGTGTTTTCTGTGCTTCTGAAGAGCCACCCCTGTGTCTGCATGGCAGCGTCCCAAAGGGATGGGAGGGCTGTGCTGAAGGTCTCAGTGATGAAAAAACAAGCTGTAGGAAGTTTTTTCTTTCTCCTTCTCGTCACAGGTTGGGAAAACTTCCCTCCTCTCGTGCCCAGGTCGCTGCGTTGTGTTAGAGCTGCCTGCTCGCACTGGGGGGGTGGCTGCAGCTCAGGGGTGAGTGAGGGGCTTTTCACAGTGCTGGGGGATTCTCTGGCATGACAGAAATACACGTAACTGTCACTGGAAAAACTCAAAAGTATTTCTGCTCACACGGCCTCAGGTAAAGGATTAATAATGAAGATGGGTCACAAGGGAGCCAATTTCGGCGTAATTAAATCCACTGGTGTTTGCTGACATGTAAACCAGAAGTATTTGATCTGCTTGATGTGGGTACAGTCCCTGCTCAGTCAAAAATCATGGAATCCTAGAGTGGTTTGCATTGGGAGGGACCTTCAAGCCCGTCCAGGGCGCGGGATCCCACGGGGCAGCCCAGAGGATTTCTCCTGCGGCTGAGGCTGGCAGGGGCTGCTCAGGGATGGAGAAGCCCCTTCCCTGTGGTGGCTCCAGGCCCTTCCAGGCTCTGAGCGGGCTCCCAGTGCTCCAGGAGCAGGGGATCGCAGTGTGTGTAACCTCAGCAGTGCAGGTAGTGCTGAACAACAATCAGTTGGAGGTTCCAGTGGGACTCAGCTCCCACAGTTCCTATTTCCAAGGATTTTGCTGTGTCTGGTACACACCTGACAGCTCTGTCTCTGTCTTTCTGCTGCCATGGGTACCATTCTGGAAGCCAAGCCAGCCTTGGGCTTCCCGTGTTCCTACCAGAGCTGGATTATTGTTTTATTTGAACGATTTGTCCTTATGGAGACTAATTAGTCCCTGCTCTGTGAGAACTTCACTGCTCTGGGCTGTGTCTCCCAGCTGCCACGTCCTGCCTGGTCCTGCTGATGTTCTGCCACCCACACTCTCCTGCTTTCAAACACCACGGATGTCCCACGTGCTGCTCCTGGAATCTCCATTTGTTTCGTCCATGCTGTTTTCTTGCTGTTAAGAGGAAGAGGGGAAGTGTGGGGGAAGCAGTTTTGTGGCCCCAGCAGTTGTTGAAGCATCAGCAATCATAAAGAAGAGAGTCTAAATGAAATATCTTTCCTTCCTTTCCTGCCAGGGCTCAGCTTATCCACTCTTTTCACCTGAACTTCCAAGTATCCATCAGTTAAGAGGATGGAGATTTGCATAATTAGTGTTTTTGAGGTACCTTCTGAAATGCAGGAGAACTCTTACGTGTCTCAGCTCTTACCTAATGAGGTGCTGACAAAGAGGTATCCATGGAGACATCCATTATAAGACACTGTTCTGAAATGGGTTCTTCCCAATGCCTGTTAAAATGCCAAAGGGTTTTCTGGAGCATAATTTATACCATTTCTTTGCTCCGTCCGTAAACAAAAACAGTTATGCCTCAGTATGATGAGAACCATAATTTTTAAAATGAGCTTTGCAGGCTCTTATTAAGAAACAGGGATAGGAGTGGATTGGAGGAAGGTGCTGAGGTTTTTAAGGTGTCCTACAGGGAGGGTATTGAGCCTGGAGATGGGCTCAGGGGCCAGGCCAGGAAGCCTGAAGCCCTCCGGGCTGAGGAGAGGTGCTGAGCATCCCCTGCAGCCTCGTGGAGCTGGGGGTGACCAAATTCCACCCCTCCAAATGGGTCCCATCCACGCTGGCCACGGAGATGTTTTCCTGTGAGGGGGGCACCTAAACACCCTCAGAGGGGCTCGCACGGCCTCTTGCTGAGGGCACGGAGTCGCTGGCTCGTTGGGAACGGTGGAGTTGCTCAGGTGGGGCAGCAATCCTCTGCTCGTGCAGGCTGGGCAGAGCAGGGAGGCAGGCGAGCACATCAGCGTGGCGGGGCTGGGTTTTCTGGCGTTTCTTCTCTTTGCTCCCCTCTCTGCCATTGCTGTGCTCGCAGCACTTTGCTCTTCCACGGCCCCTTCCAGGCCTGGAGAAGGTGCTCGGGGAAATCAGGCTCGTGGTTCCCGTCACACAGCTCCGTGTGCTGTGTGGCTTTCCTGCTGCAAGCCCGAGGTTCCAGCCTGCCTCTGTCCAAGGCGTCATTCCGGGTTCTCCCGGTGGGGTGGTTTGGGATCTGACACCGCACAGGATTCGTGTAGAACTCTCCTCTGCTGTTACAGCAATATGCTGTATGTTAAAAGAAAAAAAAGGATCTAACTCCACCCTTTTCTCTTTGCCTTTCCTGTTTTCTTGGAGGGTGAAAATAGGAGTTTACAGAATCCTGCATGTCTGACTTGGTTATTTATAACTTGAAGCTGTTGGGGTTTATTTTTGAGTTCAGCTAATGGGTTATTCTTTGTTGGAGCTGTGAAAGGATTGGGAAAATCTGCAAAATATTAGAAAACAGACTGAAGTGCTGATTAAGGTGTGTGCACACCCCTGCTCTGATCCCTTCTCTGTTCCTGTATCCACATGAATACCTGGAGTCGTGTGTTCATCAAAGAATAAATCTCGGTCCCTAAAGCAGGAGGATTCTCCCAAAGGGAAATCTGGCCCGTGGTTTAGGCAGCAGTAACTGCTGGGTACAGCTCACACTGTGCTGCTTGGTTATGTAAGGGATCTAATTGGTGAGCACACCCTGTGAAGGCTTTCACAGGAATTTGGGGCTGGAATTGTGCTCCTGGCAGCTCAGGCAGGGCAGGGCAGCCCCGTCACCTCTGCACGGCTGCTGCAGATCCATGTTCCACCAAATCCAGCGGGATGAGTGGGTGAGATGGTCCTGCAGGAGTCTAAAGAAGGTGGGATGGGTTGTTCAGGACAGAGAGAAGGAAGATGGGCTTCCTCATGGACACCTGGAGTGGGGGGATTCTTCACTCCGGGGTTCAGAGCACTCCTGGATAACTGACCTGAGAGTTAGGGCATCACCTCAAAGAGAGCTCATAGCCTAAAACTTTACCCTTCTCTGTCACCCCAGCATTCTCTCCCTCCCTCTCCTGAAGCTGAGGTTTGCTGGGCAGCCCTCAAGCCCTGGAAATGTGCCGAGCTCCAGGAGCAGGTGCCTCAGGTGAATCATTTCAGGCTGTGGTTCATGAGCCGTGCTCCCTGTGCTGCCTTGGAGGGATCTCCAAACAATAACCAAGAGAAGCGAGTCTAAATAATGGGCAGCTTAACTTCACCTTGGAGTGATCTGCTGCCCCGTGCTTCTCTCTGTGGAAATTTGTTAGTGCTCCACAAGCCAATTTGGCTGGGTAGCACGAGGTGAGGCACCTGGAATTGAGCTGCCTGCTCAGGCATGGCCATTGTGGAGCAGTCCCAGCAGCTGGAAAGATCTGGAGAAAATTAAACTAAAAACAGCTGCACGCCTCTGGCAACAGGAGCTCTGGGGAGAGTGGCACCGGGATCAGGGAAGAGACAACTCCAGCACCTTTTCTGCATCAAGTGACTGCAAGGGTTGTTCAGAGGGTGTCTGGTGGTGAAATTAGCACGCAAAGACCAAGTTATTTATTTATTTTGGTGATTGTATCGGAGGAGTGGGAAGCAGGGAATGGGGAAAAAGGGGCTTGGCTGCTGAGGAAAACCAAAAAGGATCTGAGCATCTTGGGGCATTTCTTTTCTGACAGTCTCCTTTCAGCACAGACTGGAGGCACCCATTCCTGTTATCTGAGCCATCGGAATATTCAAGTTGCTGTGGATAATGCAGACTTAAGTGGAAAAACAGAACTGCAAAACCAACGCGTTTTGCCAGCAGATCTCAGCCTGCCATCAGTCTCAGGCTGGCGCTCTGGGTACTGAGCAGGGCTGCACGGGGAGGGAGGAGGGTCGCTGGAGCCGGGTTTGTGCTGAGCAGGAATTCTGGAAGCTCGGAGGAGCTGCAGCATCCCAGCTCTTTAAATACAGCCTGACAGAACTCTCAGTGGGGAGCTCCCCCTACGCCAAAGCAGAGCCTGTGTCACCTCTGCTGTGCTCCTTCCCTCTCCATCCCCGCGGATGCTGTGGCTGCGAGGGCTTTGATGTGCAGATCCAGTGACGCATGTTTCAGTCCCTAATCACAGCCTGGATGGTTTTGGAATAGGGTGAATATTCAGGGTGAATATTCAGGGCTCCAGATCGTACTCGTGCGGCAAAGGCAGGGGGAGGGAGGGCACGGGGGGCACTGGAGTGGGTGGGAAAGTTTGGGTGAGGGGGAACAGCAAAATGTCACTGGAGACCCCTCTGGGGTGGTCCCCTGCTGCTCTTGCAGCCCTGCAGTTCTCTGCTCGCAGGAATGCTCTCCAGAGTTGAGAAAAAGGACACTGCACGGTGGTTTCCCCATCCCTGCAGCACTGCCAGCCCGAAGCATTCACGAGTCCTGAGTCAGCCCTCACCACCGACCCCCAAATTATAACACTGAGGGAGAAAATTGCGTCTTTGTTTCGAGTAGAAAAAACAGGAATCTGTTAGTTTGGGGTTCTTTCTCCACAGTGGCCTTTGGGCCAGAGCTGTTGGGTTGGCTTTGGCTCACGTGCCTCAGTCCTGTGCTTCCCTGCCTTGGGTTTGGTTCACGTCAGGTTCCTGCAGACTGGTGGCACTTGAGAGAAAGGAATCAAAAATTAGCACTTGGAGAGTTTTAGGGGATCCATGACTTGAGCCAGGCTTCAAAACCTGTCATATCCTGAGACCCACAGGCAGAGATCTGAGTGCTGGCAGAGCTCTGCTGGGAACACCCTGTGCTGATAAAAGACTCAAATAACCAGACCGAGATTTCGATGGCGAGGCAGAGAATTACTAAAGATCTGTGGGTTTGCTTGAGGCCCTTGATGTCTTTCATGGATCAGTCAGACAAAAGTGTCAGGGCTGGATGTACCACGAGGCAAGGTGCTGTATTCCTCACAGGAGTGATCCCTCTGCCTGCCTCCATCTCCAGGCTGCAGTCGCTGTTATTTTTGACCCCGAGGAGCGTGGCAGAAGTGCTGGTTTTGGCACTGGGCTGTGGGGCATCTCGCAGGGCAAAGAGAGCTCCCTGTTTTGGTGCAAATCTGTCCACAAAGACAGGAGATGTCAGATTCTTTGAGCCTTAGCACTGCTTATTATCTGAGCTTACTGTTTCACAGGGCTGGCACGGCAGGGACCGAGCAAACTCTTGTTGCCCACATGCCAAAGCGCGTGGCTTCGCTCCAGCAGCCTCCAGGGGCACGGGAAAAGGGATCTTCCCTCGCTGCTCAGTGCCCTGCTGCACCACCAGCTCATGGCTCATCTGTCCCTCACCAGCTCGGCAGCACTGACTGGGGTTTATGTCCCACTTGTGGCTAATGTTAATTTAGAACCTCTTTTCTCTCTCTCTGGCCGCGTGCTTTAGCTTCTGATTTGGAAATTAAGCTAAGAGCATTTCAGGTAATTTAAAGGCTCTGTATGTGAGCGTACGCCTGGTGGGAGTGTGCAGCAGGTAGTTTCCCACAGAAAGAAGGTTAAAGGCCTTTGTGAAGGCTGGAAATTTCCTCTGCTTTCAAAACAAGCTTCTCATCCAAAAATAGCAGCGAGCTGATAGCTTGGCTTCTCCTTATTTATTAGCAGCAGATGCTGCTGATAGATGCAGAGAGTTGTTTGGAGGAGTGATGTGCACCAGGGCACCGAGGTACCTTGCTGATTGCTGATCCAAATCAGACACTCATCACAGGATCAGACCCACGCATCTCTTGTGGGATTCCCAGGCCCGCTCCCGTTGCAGGGGAAATGCAGCAGTGACGAGCTGTTATTTGCTGTCAGCTGTCCGAATTAGCGAGGGAAAAATCCACCCAGAGGAGCTGTTTCCTTGTGTAACAGTGATCAGCTCCTAGGCCTGTGCAGGCAGATGTTCCCTGTCTGCATGGGAGGGTCACACAGGAATTGGGGTAGGAGGTGGATTTTGAGTTTGGGGGCTCACCTGGGAAGATCCACGTCCTCCCACTGCAGAACTGCAGGAATACAAAAACGAGCAAAACCAGGCTCGTGCTCCTGAACAAACCTGGCTTTCCCCAAATGCCAGCACTGCCCGTGGAGCCTCTGCTCTCCCCGTGGCTGAGGTCAGGGCAGCATCCCGCAGCTGGTGTGCTGCCACCCTCTGTAAATTAACGCTGAAGCACTGCAAGCTGCTGCTGGGGTTGTTGGGGGATTTTTGGGGGTGATATCCACATTCTGCTCCACGGTGGTGCCTTCCTTGGCTGTTTTTGGGGGAATGAGGGACACAGCACGGAGGCCTCCCTTGGAGAAATTCAGAATGTGCTGGGGAGTGAGCCCACCTTGCTCACAGTGTGGTAGAACTTCCTCTCCTGGCTCCCTGTGGGAGCGTGGATATAGGATGGAGCATGGCTGTGGATATAGGGCAGAGCATGGCCGTGGATATAGGGCAGAGCATGGCTGTGGATATAGGGCAGAGCATGGCTGTGGATATAGGATGGAGCATGGCCATGGATATAGGGCAGAGCATGGCCATGGATATAGGGCAGAGCATGGCCGTGGATATAGGGCAGAGCATGGCTGTGGATATAGGGCAGAGCATGGCTGTGGATATAGGATGGAGCATGGCCATGGATATAGGGCAGAGCATGGCCATGGATATAGGGCAGAGCATGGCTGTGGATATAGGGCAGAGCATGGCCGTGGATATAGGGCAGAGCATGGCTGTGGATATAGGGCAGAGCATGGCCGTGGATATAGGGCAGAGCATGGCTGTGGATATAGGGCAGAGCATGGCCGTGGATATAGGGCAGAGCATGGCTGTGGATATAGGGCAGAGCATGGCCGTGGATATAGGGCAGAGCATGGCTGTGGATATAGGGCAGAGCATGGCCGTGGATATAGGGCAGAGCATGGCTGTGGATATAGGGCAGAGCATGGCCGTGGATATAGGGCAGAGCATGGCTGTGGATATAGGGCAGAGCATGGCCGTGGATATAGGGCAGAGCATGGCTGTGGATATAGGGCAGAGCATGGCCGTGGATATAGGGCAGAGCATGGCTGTGGATATAGGGCAGAGCATGGCCGTGGATATAGGGCAGAGCATGGCTGTGGATATAGGGCAGAGCATGGCCGTGGATATAGGGCAGAGCATGGCTGTGGATATAGGGCAGAGCATGGCCGTGGATATAGGGCAGAGCATGGCTGTGGATATAGGGCAGAGCATGGCCGTGGATATAGGGCAGAGCATGGCTGTGGATATAGGGCAGAGCATGGCCGTGGATATAGGATGGAGCATGGCCATGGATATAGGGCAGAGCATGGCCGTGGATATAGGATGGAGCTGGGCACTGCAGACAAGGGGACAGATCCTGCCTGGGTGCACAGCCAAGAGCACACCTCCTATATAATGGGATTCCCAAATCTTCCTTGAACATCTGTTGGATGTTCTTTGGTTAACAGCTGTTTTTGTCACTGTTAACGTTGTCCCAAACACCCCTTTCCACAAGCAGCAATTCCTCTCACTCTCTTGTGTGGTTCCTGGAAAATTTTTTTGTGTCTACTGGTCTTTCATTTTCCATTTCCTCCGGCTCCCTGCTTTTTCAGCTGATGAAACAAAGCACCCTCCTAAATTCCTGTAATTACAGTCATCCAAGCAGGCACCTTCGTGGTGGCCTTAATAAGGCCACAATGTGTCAAGCCTTTCGTGGAATCATTAAAGTTAGAAAAGGCCTCCAGGTTCATCAAGTCCAACTTTTGTTTCTGGGAAAGAGGGAAATGAAGTCCTTTAGTACTTCAGTACACTTTATGGCTCTTTCTGTGTAATTTGCAAACCATTAAAGCCAGGCCTGGTGGTGGCCCAAAAAGGCAGAATGCAGTCATGAAAATGGAACCAAATTATGCAATTATGCAGTTCCCTACTGTTATCCAGCTCCTTGAAAATGAAACATCCAGGGGGAATTTTAACTCGTGGTTTTTGATGCTCTAACCTAGTTGTAGCAGGGCTTTTGCAAGGCAGGAGTTTACCCACTTCATTTCCATTTGTTGTGGAGTTGGGTCTTTCTCTCTCCTGGCCACGGTGAACCAAGAGTGAACACCAAGCCCTCGGGTGGTTTATCATTTAAAAATGAAAGAAATTGGTGCACAGAAAGGGTAGCAGTGGTTTGATCCCAGGGACCCCTGTTCAGGACCGCGTGGTGGTACCAGAANCACAGAAAGGGTAGCAGTGGTTTGTTCAGGACCGTGTGGTGGGACCAGAGGTGAGGACAAGGGGCTGGCAGGAGCTCAGCTGTGTGACAAACACCCCCTGGTTGCCCAGAGCTGACACTGGAGCTCAGGGTCCCACTGCAGCTGTGTGGGCTGCTGGGTTTGGGTCAAACCCCCCTTTGTCTCTCTGGGTAGCTGAGGATCTGCAAATCCACCTTCAGTTCCCTGAAACCCCTCGGGATTTTGCAGTGAGGGCTTCCAGGGGAGCGCAGAGAGTTTCACCTCACCGCTCCCCACCGGGGCTGCAGTGATGTGGGGTCAGCAACGAGGTGAGTTAGGAAGAGCCACCTGAGCTGGCCAGAGGTTCTTCCTTCCTTATCAACAGCATCTGTTTGGAGAAGGCCCAAACCCAGCAGCGGGATCGGCTTTGGCTGGTGTGCATCGCTCCTGTCCCCTCTGCCCCTGGGTGGCACGGGGCTGACCCAAGGGCTCTGTCCAGGCCCTCCAGCAAGGGACAGCAGAAGGCTCTCGAGGCCAACAACAGACAGGCTGGAGGAATAAAACCTGCAGCTGCACAGACAGGCTGTTTTATCACCTTTGTTCTCTTTTTAGCCACCTAACTATTCCTGGAAGAGCTAATATTAGCTCCCCCATCTATTTCTTAGAAGCTGGGAAAACAAGAAGCCGATTGAATGTCCTGGTTTCCAGGTGAACTGCCGGCTGCTCGGTACAGTGGGCTCTGAGAACCCTCACAAGCTCTTGCATCACTGGCTCTCGGTGTGGGGAGCCATTGAAATCTGTGCTTGTGGAAGTGGCAGCAGGAGAGGGATTAAAATTGTTGAGCACTGTGTTTAATCCTAGCAACAGACTGCTTGGGAGGCACCTCCCGTGCCATCCCCAGCCGGATACAGATAGTCACGGAACATGCTTGCTTCGTTCTGCTGCACAGAAGCAGGTCCTGAGATGGTTTTAGTCTCAGGTTTTCAGGCTAAAAGTCAGAATTTTGGCAGGATATTTATCCAGGATTTGCCAGCACGTCTTGTCCTAACGCTCCCACCCCGCTGTGTTCAGATGCTGAAGGGCAGACGGGAGAAGGGAAGCGAGTGTGGGAATGGATCGCAGAGGTTGGGGTTTATTCCCTGAGTGACACCCGGGGAGCACCGCCCCGATTCCAGGGAAGGGATGGTCCTGCTCACTGCCACTCCGAGTGGTACCCGGCAGGCGGGCGTGCTCCCGCTGCATGTGCACGTCACGGGTAAAAAAAGCCTTTTTGTCAGCCAGACCCGGGTCACCGTGACCTCTGCCGCTCTCCCGGAGCTGTGGTGTCGCTGCGGAGAGGGGGGAGCGAGCAGTGCTTCGCCTCTGCCTCCCTCTGGCTCTTGGGGAGGTGGGGAGGGCTCCGTGTGGATGGGGGAACGTGTGGTGCTGGGGCGGAGGGAAGGAAAGGAGGGCTGATGCGAGACTTGCCTTCCCCGGAGCCCATGGGCTGCGAGTGGGGCTGCCCTGGCTGCAGAGGGACTGGCGGGACCCGAGCAGCAGCACTGGAGGAGCACAGCCTGGCCACGTCTCTGCACCTGGGCTGGCCGTGGGACACGTCCATCAGGGTGTGTCCGTGCTGGAATGCTCAGGGCATGTTCAGGGAACCCGCACCTGCGGGCAGAGAGCACCAGACCCAAGGCAGGCATGGGACAGCCCCGTCCTCGCTGCCCGAGGAAGGGCTGGGTTTCTCCCAGGAGGAGGGTGTGAGCTCAGGGGAAGGTGCTTCTCCTCATGAATGAATCATGAGTGGCAGGCAGGAGCAGAGGTTTTAATTAAACAGCTCCCTGATAGCTGGCACCTTGAAGAACACCGTGTGTGGCATCCCTTGGTGAGCAGTTGGCATCGGAGCCACCTGAGGCGCTGGGATCCGTTCTCAAAGACTCTGTAAAACCAGCTAAATAATTAAAACTAATAATAATAATGAAAAAAAAAAAAAAACCCCGACAACTCCAATGTTTAAAAATTCAACATTTTGATGAAATATTAAATGCTAATTATTTCCTTGCACTTGTGCTGGCACCGCTTCTCTTGATGTTGGCAATTGAGCATCACAGAGCAGTGATTGAAGTGTACTGTCAGCTTCCGTGTTACATTTGCCACCCAGGCCCCGAATCCAGCCCTCCTGAAGCCTCCGTTTGATTTGAAGCGTTGAACGCTTTGAAGTTCTGCTCTAGTGGATTGGTCATCCTGCTGTGAGTACCAAAACCAGCTGGCTAAATGCCACAGCTGGGGCTGTTTAAAAATGCCCCCGTGCTCGCTGCGAGGAGCCGCCGGTCTCATTTCGGTGGCGAACGCAGGGATACGCCAGGCGCTCCACGAAATGCAAAAATGAGAGGGCAGAAGGATTATTTGGAAAGCGTTTTATGGCTTTCATGTTTCAGGTGTCGTTTTAGCTTCTACTCAGCGCGGTTGGATTAATTATTTGATATTAAAAAAAAAGGTGTTGAACTTTGCTGGGGGCGGGCGGATGAAGGACGTGACTGGCAGGGGAAAATGCTGCACGTACTCCTTTGTTTACCTGCTTTGCTTTCTGTGCAAGGATGTGTCAGTGCCTTGGTTTTTTGGAACGTGGAGGGGGCGCAGGGTGCGGATAGAATCAATAGAATCACGGAGTTACAGAATTGATGAGCTTGGAAGGACTTTTAAGGTCATCCAGTCCAACCATCAACCAGCACCACCACGTTCACCACTAACCCGTGTCCTCGAGTGCCACATCCACTTGTTTCGTAAAAAAGGCTCCAGTTTTTTGAAACTGGAGAAGTGTTTGCATTCGGAGGTGTTTGTCCTGCTGTTGCACTGTCTCAAAGACATTCAGGCAGCTGTCATGGAAAAACAAAGCTCCTTTCCCTCGCACCATGTCAGTTTATGAGTCTCATAACTGCTCTGGTATGCAGCTCCAAGTGGGATTTCCAAAGCAGGCAGGAGAAGCACACGAATGCACATGTGGGAATAAGAGCCAGAGCCTCGTTGGAGGAGAAGGATTGGTTGCTTTGTTAGGATGTGCCTCGTTAAAGGCATCTCTCATCTCTGAAAGAGCAGCTCCAGAAGACAGATAAGAGTGGGAGAGGCAGTGAGAGCCCAGGGATGATTTGGGATTCCCGAAGCTCGGCTCGGAGCCTGGAAGTGTTACTGTGGGGCGTGTTTGCAGCCTGGAAGTGGAACATTGGCGGTTGAAGCATTCGTTAAATGCTGAGCTTTTGCTGACTGGCTCTGGAGAGAGCAGAGGGGCTGGGTGGGGAATCCCAGTCAGGTCTTTTTCTCTGTGCACAGCACAACAGGAGCAGCAGCTCCCAGCCGGTGTCACTGCACTGGGCAGGGGGAATGGGGTGTGTTGGGCACGCACTGCTAAGGAGCGTGCTTCTGAAAGGGTAAAGAAAGAGGGATTTATTCCTGGAAACCTACGTGGGGGTGGCACAGGTGGGACAGATGGCAGCTCCTCTGTGCTGGGGAGTGGTAGTGCCTCCTGTCCAGATGCCCCAGTGCCAACATCTGTGCCCAGATGGGGACGGGCCGTGCTTTGAGGGCACATCTCCGTGTCCAGGAGCACTGCAGGTGCTGCCCTGGGGTCCCTGAGGAGGGGGGTTGCTCTCAGGAGGAGCTGGATGGGGTCCTGCTGTGGTTGGGGTGATTATGGCAGTGTCAGGGGTGGGGAAGGGACCGGTTGTGCTTTTCTTTTTACAGGGGATGGTCTCTCAAAGTCCTGATTAATGAAGAGTCCAGCAAGGCTCTTGGTGGTGGTGCTTATCCAGTACCTGCCTTGGAGTCTGGGGGGTGATTCAATTAGCATCTCTAGCCAACTCTAAATTCACTAATAACTTTTAAAAGCAGAGACAATTAGCAGACTCAGTGGGAGAAGAGCTTTCAGGGAGAAGCAATTTAATGTGCTGCCAGCCCGAGTTTCAGTGGGCTGTATGAATATACCAGAGGTGCTTTCCCAGCAAGCTTCACATAGGCTGAGTTTTCAGGGTTCAATAATCTTCCTGAACTCAAGAAAGCACTCATCTCCTTCAGGGAACAAATAAAGCGAGTGGGCAAAAAGAAAAATGGTAATTTTATCAAGGATAAATTGCCCTGTTGTTCCTGCCAGCGTGCCCAGAGCAGCTCCAGTCCCTGAGCTGATCCTCAGGGAGCTTTGCAGGCACCTTGGCCTCCCCTGGTGGGTCAGAGCCAGGACCCTCTGGGGCTGAGACTGCCAGGGATTTGGGAGTCCTGCTGGATGGAATCCCTGGGGAATGTCCCTGCTGGCACCACTGCCCATCCTGGACTGCTGCACCGAGAGCCACTGGATGAGCAGCGGAACATTTTGGGGGGGGTTTGCAGTAAATCCGAGTGTAGAGCTCCTGCTGGAGTGCAGTGCCTGGCAGTGCCCAGCAGTGCCCAGCAGTGCCCAGCAGTGCCCAGCAGTGCCCAGCAGTGCCCCTGCCCGTTCTCTGCTCCGTGTTCCTCACTAACGCAGCAGCGACAGACCAGTGGGCACCCAGGCTTTTGCTTAACGATGCCCTTGAGGGCTATTTGAACATTCTCCATTGTGGTTTTTGGACAGAAAACCAGATATACAACTTACGGTTTTTGTCCTCGCTCTGCTACCTGGAAGTTTTTCTCCTTCTTTTTGAGGGTGAAGGCTCAAATAGAAAAATCAGAAAGTTTTAAGGCTCTGAGCTGTAATCAAGTCTCCACACTTTGCTTTCAGGTGAAAATTTTCTTCAGAAAGCTCATTTAAAAACCACAGAAAACCAAAATAAACCCCCACCCCTCACCCCCCAACCAAAGGCAGCTTTAATATCTGTGAGTGTTTTGTGCAAAAGCCACAATTTCGTGATCAGCTCCGTGCTGGCTGGGGTCCAGTGGATGTTTGAGTGCTCTTTACTTTGGGGCTTAATCTATTGTAGGGCTTTTCTGCCAGGGAACGGCAGCCCTCGAGAAGCAGCTCTGTTCCACTGAAAGAGAAAGGGGATCTTGTAATTCCTGCAAATGAGTGGAAAATGACTGGAGCTCTTACAGGGCTGAACATTAAGAGTATTACAAAGAAGGGAATGCTCGAAGAGCGCTAAAGCTCAGCCCCCCTGCCTGGGCTGGTTTGTGTGGGCGCAGAGTCAGGGGGAGCAGAGAACTCCTGGGGTGTCCCAGGGGTTGGCCCCACCAGGGCTGGTAATGATGTCAAAAATAACACTGAAATACAAGAGAAGTGAAGGGAGGGGGGAGAAGAGAAAAAGAAAAAAAAGTCATTCTGGGAGGAGAGCTCATCATGAGCCATTTGCCCTCTCCGTGTGTTTTTTGTAGCCATCAGTTCCAAAATATTCTGGGAAGTTTATGTACCACCAGGAAAGAGAGGCTGAGCATCAAGTAAGACGTGACAGAGTGTGGCTGTGAGTGGAACAACAACTGGCAGGCCACAAGGGTTGGGCCTAAAGATGCCAAATCCAGGCTTGCTCTTCCGAGTGTGAGGTGTGCAGCGCCAGCTGGAATTCTGTGTGTGCCTTTATGACGAAAATTCCCATGTATCAGTGAGGGATCAGAGTCATTGAGAGGCACAGAGGAAGCCCCTGCCTCCTTCCTCTCCATGAATTGCCTGGGGTCGGTGTGTTCCTAGTGCAGGAGAGCCCCTCAGATTCCCTTTCTGGCAGAGCTGACACCTGAGCATTCCCATAAATTGGAGGCATCGAGGATTTCTGGACCCAGAGCTGTGCTTAGCCAGACACCCAGTGGGATGTAAATATATAAAACTGAGGTTATTAATAGAACCCAGCAGCCAACATATGGCTGTGTAGTGGAAGCAGAGTAAAGCACAAGCCACACATTTCTTTTTAAGAACATGCATTCGCACCTTTCCCTTCACGCGGGGTATTTTTGGGCTGCCTCCACAGCCAGTCTGCTCTCCCCAGCAGGCTATTTTTATCTTCTCACAACGCGGCTTAATTAAGAAAAAAACGGTGTTTTAGAAACAATTCCGTACGTTTCAAGCCCACTCCCTCCCAAAATAACCCCACCCCGGCAAGCTGCAGGTGGTAAATGGCAGCGGAGCGCTTGGATCAGCACCGGGCAGAGGAATTTTCTGGCTGCAGTTCCAGCCCGGGGCGCAGCTCGGCTGAGCCGTGTTGTGCATTTCGTGTGTCTCAGATGCCACTGCAGGGCCCATCTGGCGGAGTGCAGGCGGGCAAGGGCCGCGCTCCCATCATTTATCTCAGCACCTCTCGGATTCTGGCTGGGCTTTTCCACGGCTGAGACGTGAAGGAGTCCCAGGGATCGTCTTCAGCCACGGGAGCTCGTTGTGCGTCCAGAAACTTTATTTTCGGGGAAAAACCTGAGCGCGTGATCTTTCAGCCTCGCCTGGTTTATGCAGATGACCTCGATTTCTTTGTTGAGGGGCTCCACGCCCATCTGTATTTTGTGCAAATGGAGGGGTAAACCACGAAATCCGTTCTCGTGGGTGGACAGCGGGGAAATTTTCAATGGCTGCCTGTGTCACTTATTTCTCGTGCCGTATTCTTAACGCGGTTAAAATTGGCACTTTGCAGGAGCTGCAGTCTCGGAGGCGTTGGGACACTCATCCTGCCTGCCAGCATCCCTTTCTGAGAACCTGGGAACGTTAGCGGAGCGTGGATTTTCCCCATGCTGAAGTTTATAAGGATGAAAAGCTCCGTGTGGAATGTATCTGTGCGACTTCAGTGGCAAAAATTGCCAAGCACGTTATATATAAATAGCAAAGTGCCTTCTTTAGGGACTGCCACAGACTGCTCCTGAGATAGCTAAGCAGACAAGTAAATAGTAAAATACGGGTATATTTAGCACTCCAGAAGGCGATGGATGGTGTTCAGACTTCACACGGGCTCTTAAAGTCTTTACCTCTGTATAATCCCTTGTAGGCAGCACTGATGTGGTGGCACATTTGGGACCTAACTGCAAGCTCCACTGCCAATCCGAGCACCAAATGGTGAAGGATGGTTTTGGAAGGCAAAAACCGGAGGCATCCTGACTCGTGGATCGTGAGTAGCACGAGAGGCAGGAAAAGGCCGCCGCAGTTTAATGGGATTTGGATTAAATGTGGTTTAATGGGATTTGGGCATAATTGTGGGTTTGAATGCCTGCCTGCCTCTCTGGTTCGTGCAGGCGCTGCTTGGGTGGACGTGTCCTGGTTTGCATCCGCTTCTTCAGAAATCCCACTCGAGTGCCTGTGGTCAAGCTGGGGGAGTGATCTCACAGAATCCCCTGCCAGCCTTGTCACGGCCCAGCCCCCTGGGGTGGTGGGAGAGCAGCGCCTGAAACGATGGCCAGAGAGCCAGAGGGGTCATGGGAAGCTCTGCTAACCTTTCCCAGGCGAGTTCAGAACAGGTTTTCCTTCTGCATGTTTTTTTACCTTCTGGAATTTTTGTCCTGTTTGTGTCAAGCTTGAGGCCTTCCCACTTCAAACTCGCCCTCTTCTCCCGAGGCTGCTGCAAAGGCTCAGGTGTGTTTCTGACTGCCACGCCGGCCTGGAAAAACTGCAAAGAATATTTGCAAGAGTTATCTTTGAATCAAAGCCACCACCTCGCTTGGATAGCATCCACCTCCTCTTTCTTCCCTTCTTCCTGGCCTTCTGTAAGAACGTTTCTGCTGTTGTTGAGGATACCCATCCACGTTCATACCCACACACAAATCTTGTGGTGGTGCAGTGGTGCATTATTGACAGAGAGTCTTGGGATTTTTAGCTAAAACACACGGAACGGGAGAGCTGTATTGCAGTTAGTGGAAGGAGGCTGTGTTGAGCTGGTTTTGATGTTGTTGTCTTCCTTCCGAGGATGCTGTCCTCCTAAAAAACAGAGCTTGTTATTTCAAATGAAGGTGAGGGACCCTGCCAGTTGTCCTTAGAGGATGGGTGAGGCTTATGAGGAGCCAAGTCCCAGCACTCCCGTGCCTGGAGGAACCACGTCACCAAACCTGGGAACCTCAAGTGTGGTGCAGAGCTTGGCGTTCCTTTGAAATCCTTCAGGAGCAGCTCACTGAGGAGCTTTTCCTCCTGTGTCATAGCGCGTTACTCCCTTGCTTTGTCTCCCTGACGCTCTCTCCGTGCGTCTCTGGGTGCCCGCTCGCGTCTCGTGCTTTCCTACGAGCGCGGGGGTGCTGTAAGGAGCGGGCAGAGCTGGCAGCCCGGGGGTGCGGGTGACACGGTGACAGTAATCCCGAGTGGCTGCTGGGTGCCCTGGCAGGGGGGCACGAACGAGGGGCAGCCTCGTGGAGCGGGAACGTCGCGGGGCATTAAAGCACGCGGGGGAGTGACTGGTGCCGTAACCCACAGGTGTCTGCAGGGTGAAATCCAGCCCTGTGCTGTCCCTCCCAGTGCTGACGGGCAGCGCCCATGGCAAAGGGTGCGATCCCTTTTCTGGGCGGGCTTCCTGGGGCTCTGGGGGACACGCGGCCTGGGTCAGCCCCGTTTGTTCCCAGAAACTGCAGGGTCATGTTCCGTCCCCTTCCTTTCCGAGCCTCCAGCCACTAGAGGGAGAGAACGCCACACATTTATGGCTTCGTTAGCTCGTGGGGATGTGTTGGATGAAGGAATCGCTCTCCTCCAGCAAGGCTTTCCAGGCAGCCCCAGAGCTGGGTTTAACCCTTCATTTACCTGGGGTAGTTTTATAACTGCTCCTGGGATCCGGCTCCCGGAGAGCTCGGCCGGTGCAGACGCTCTGGAGCTCACATTGGTGACGCTCTGGAGCTCACATTGGCGACGCTCTGGAGCTCACATTGCCGACGCTCTGGAGCTCACATTGCCGACGCTCTGGAGCTCACATTGCCGACGCTCTGGAAGACGTTCGGCGCTCCTCAGCCGTGTCTTACCCGCTGTGCTTTCTGCCGAGCATCCCTGCCGTGAGATGGCTCCATGGGGGAACCTTTGGCTCCTGCTGGAGCCGCTGTCCGCTCGCGTTACCCACGGCCCAGCGTGGGGGGCACCGCGGGACACAAACCCCTGCCCGTGCTGCCTGGAGAGCCTCGGACTCCTGGAGCCCACGGCCTGCTTCCTCTGCAGGGATGAAACGGGCCCAGGAGGGCTCTCGTTTCGTTTGGAATTAAAGCACGGAGTCAGTAATTATTGTAGGCAGATGAGTTTTAACAATCGCAGAGGATGCCAGCAAGGGGTTGTGGGTTGAGGGGAGGGCGCAGGGATGGGAGCTTTGAAGAGGAGATGTCAGAAAGGGAACTTTGGACACTTTTGAAAGTGAGACAGGATTGAAACTTTTCCTTTGCAGATTGAGCCCAGTGGGGAGGACCCGTGGAAATCCGAGGAGGGGACTGTGGGATTTGGAGGGGTCTGGAAAAGTAGCTGGGAATAAAAGCAGCCCGTTCGGTGGTTTGGAGAGCCCTCAGTCTGCAGTGCTGTTTGGCAGGGGAATTCACATCCCTCTGCACATGGTGGGTGGGGAAGAGAAAATCTCTTTGCTTTGCTTTTGATTCCAGAGGGTGACTCAAGGCAAGGCTCTCTCAGAAGGGAAGCCTCACGATGCTTTAGCAGCCTGAAGTATTGAAGGAGAGCATTTCTCTGGGAAAAAAAGAGCATTTCCTGACTCTAAAAGTGAATAATTCCAGTTAATAGAGAGGCTCAGCAAAGAGGTTTCCTTAGGCTGATGGAGCATCCATGCAGATGATGCCCCAGCTCAGGACGTTCTCCTGGTGAGGTTGGGGCTGGTCTCAGCTGCTCCTTTCCCCTCCTGTTTCTCTTCCCAGATGTGCCCTGGCTGGCACAGCTGATGGCAGGGCCGGGAAAGCAGGGAGGGAAATGTGCAGGAGGGCACACTGGAAACCCTGAGATTGCCCTGACCCAGGCACAGGGCATGTAGGGACTAACTGCACATCATCCCGCTCAAAACACTCCTGGTGCCCATCCCTGGACACCCCACACTCGTGGGGCCAGGGTTGGGCTGCTCCTGGAGCTGTCCCTGCTCTGCTCTGTGCTCCTCCCTGCACCCGTGGCTCTCCCGACAGGGCCCGGTAGCTCAGACTGGCTGAGGCCATGCAAACAGGGCTGGGAGCTGAGCTGCCTCCGCTCAGCATCCAGGGCCAGGGGTCAGGGCTTGAATGAAATAAGGCGGCGAGAGGGGCGCGGAGTGGATGTGAAAGGCTCCTCCCGGGGCTCCGTGCGTTCCCATGAACCGTGGCCATAACTGCGACCTGCTTGTTCAGCCCTCACCTGCCTGCTGGAGGTGAGAGGTCCTGGGGGGGGACCAGCCTCCCTGCCTTGCGCTTTGCTCGTGGAGAGCCAAGCTGTGGAGTTGTCTCTGAGATCCCCTGGGACGCCGTGGGTTTGGGTGGGAGCCGTGCCGCGCCTGGGTCAGGCCGTGCCGTCCCGCTGCCGCGCTTCCCGTGGCAGGAAAAGCAGCTCTGCTCGGGGCGTCGGGTGGATTTGGGGGGGTAGCACCAGGCTGGGCTGCCCCTCCAAAGGCACCGGCTGCAGTGAGATCCCCACGGGGTTTGGGGTGGGGAAGAAGGGACAGGCAGAACACGGGCGTGAGCCTGGCTGTTGGTTTTGGGACAGGGCAGGGCTGTGAGAGACCCCGGGCACCCATCCCAGGCTCCTGGAATGTCCCTCCAGGCACCAGGGAGGAGCACAGCCTCAGGGTGTATGGATTTGCCAGTCCCTTGTGACCTCAGAATGCACGACCCAGGGCAGCATTTATTGTTTCCCTGTCAATCTTCTCGGGAACAGCAGTGCTAAGCTCTAGATTCCTTTAGACCCAACCTTTTCTGGCGGCAGATCTCTTAGTACACAAATGAAATGAATTTATATATGAGCATTGTGCTGCTTGTAAAGCCCTTTCAGTTTCAAATTTAGTTTTATTCCTTTTTTTAATCTCCATAGGATTTTCCCTAAATAAGCAGAACTAGGCCAGTGCTAGTGACAGATGGACATAAAGAAGACTTGGATGCTGGAGAGACCTTACTGGGCTTGGGGATCTGAACTGGGGTGCTTTCCTCCTCACCCAAAGAGTTTAATTTGGCTGCAGGTTATTAATTTTCACCTCTAAAGCAGAGGGCACGGCAACAGAGAGCGTTCCTTGGCAACAGACTCCTTGGTTCATTAAAGCAGAGGTGGGAGGTTTGCAAATGGAAAAAGTTGAGAGATATTAGCAAATCAAATGGGCTGAGGCATGAGGAGTCTTGTCAGTCTGGCGGGGGTGACAGGAGAAGGAGTAGTAAACAACATGCAAACCGTGGAGGCATCTTGAAGGAGATGTTCTGGAAGGAGGCAGATCCAGGATTTGCCTGGATGGCCTGGAGAGGGCTGGGAGGAACCTCTGTGTGTCTGGCAGACTGTGGGCAGTGAACTGAAGAGGTTACTTAATTAAAAAAAATGCTTTTTACAAGCAGGTTTCCAAACTGTGGTTTCCCACTAGGGCTTTCGTAAAAGCCCCAGTTTGTTTTGCTCCTCTCCAGAGCTGAAGCTGGCACTTTGTGGGTGAAATCCCACAAAAAGCCCTTGGAGGGGAGTCCGTGGGAGCGGGGCCGTGGCCAATCCATGCCTTCCCTCCTTTCCCAGGGAGCAGGCTGTGTGTGCCTCACACCTCTGCCTGGAGCCAGATGGGGGCTGTTTGCACTGTGGCTGCTAAATATAAATACTGCAATTAATTAATAATGCCCAGTGCACATAATTAAATTAGCAATAACTGGGGTTTGTACCAGCATACGGAGTGTGCGTACAACTGATCCGGGCCGGAGAAGGGGTTTGGAGCAGGGGCAGACAGGTTTGGGCTGCCCTGGCCTGGCAAGTGGCCACTGTGTCACCTTGGGGGGTCGGGGGAAGCCCCTGTGCCCCTGGTTTGCAGGTAGTGATGTCTCTGCCTCGCTGGGGTGAACAGCCAGATCCCAACCACATCCATCAGAGCGAGGCATTTCAGGCGCTTGTTCCAGTCCTGTGCTTCCATGATTCTATAATTTATGACTGAAACTATCTTTGTGTCAGAGTTAGTTCAGGAGGACACTCGTATCTGGGCCTCTGAATATGTCATCTCCTATTAAAGAACAAACAAACTCCCTCGTAATGTACCATAAATAATAATAATACTTTGCAAGAGCCCGAAGCGCTGTGTTATTGCTGTGCTAATCAGAGAGGCACTGGGCCATTATGAAAGTATTCCATGGGGTTTGGGCTTTTTTTCTTGCAGGAAGGTACGTGTTTCATAGCTGTGTAGCGTGGCTGATTGGTTTATAAAGCCAGGCTGGCTAATTCCTAGTAGAGGTTAGACAATTTCCCCTCCTTTCTCATTAATTAACCTGTAGGATTTGGTGCCTGTTCTTTGCAGTTCAATAGAGACAATGGCTGCAGGAACATATTTGTGCTCTCTGATATGGAATGAAGAACATCTGCCTTCTGCAGCAGTGAAATACCAGCGTGTGGCAGGGCTCTCCGAAGGGCACTGCCGGGCTCTCCTGCCTCGGTGAGGAAATTCCGGGCTGGAATTTCCACGGGGAGGTGCTGGCTGGGGGATGTTGTCCAATGCAGCCTCGTAGCTGGGGAGGGAAGGGAGTGGGTTAAAAGCAAGAGAAGCGAAATCCCCTCATGAAAACAGCAGCAGGGTGGGGGAAAAGCATCTTGGGGGGAACAGTTCCCACATCCAGGGAGTGGTTTAGAGCAAAAAATCTTCCAGTGGCATTGAGGATGGGAGGCCTTGAAGATCTAAAGGAGATTTCAGTGGTGATGTGTTAACACCATAGCAGGAAGGAAAGACAGGAGAGGCAGGTGAAACCCTGCAGTGCTGCTCTCTCAGGCTGCAGGAAAATGAACCTTCACGTTTGGGATCCCGTGTTCTGGCTGTCTCAAACGAGGGATCTGCTCCCAAAAGCTGCCCTGCAATAGCATAAAAAAAGGTGGGAGAGCAGGGTGGGTTCTGGGAGGATTGGGTTGGGGACTGGATTGCAGTGGGAGTGTTGATGAAGTCTCCTGCACGTTATTTACGTGACTCCAGATGTGTTGGATGAGGGACAAGGATGGAGGTTATTTTTGCTGTTTCACTGTGATGTGGCACTGAGTGTCCTGCTCATACCCTGTTGCTTGGCTTTTGAGTCGCCCTCCAGCTGCAGGGAATTAGGAGAAAATCAGTTACACATGGAGAAGTGGCATTAATCTGATAATTTAGGCACTGCAGAGCAGTGTCCAGGTAAACACTGTCCCTTCCTTCCCTGCCTTCACTTCTCTGCTCACCTTTATTGCCCATTAGTGACATCACTGGCAGTCACAAGGAGACTCCAAACTGGACTGGGCTGTTGAAGGGAAGCAGCTGTCTGAGGGTGAAGCACACCAGCTGATTTTGGTCCTTATTCTGTAGAGAGAGAAATTTTTGGAGGCTGTGGCAGGTCAAATGTGACCGGACCACAGCTCTGCTGAAACTGACTGGGACGTTGTTATTCAGGAGTCCATGGGTTCTTCCTGGGGATTCCTCCTGGAGCGATCCCCCAGACAAACCACCTCAGCAAAGCCTCGTCCCTGCCTCCCCAGTGGGACGTGCTCAGGTGGGAGAAATCCCGTTTTTTGCCAGCTAAATCCCAGGGCAGGAGCCTGCAGTGCAAACTCCGTGCCCAGCCACCACCCACTGAAAGCTGCCTCTGCTTCCCTGTGGGCACCGTGGGTTTTCCTACCAGCGCAGTGCCCGTGGCACGACTGCACCGTGCTCTGTGCCTCCCCCACAGCTCGGGGCGTGCTTGGCAGTGTCCCGTGTCCGGGGTGTGCTGGGTGGGCAGCCCACTGTGCCCTCGGGTGTGCTGGGCTGCAGCATCCCCTGGCACACCTGGCACAGCAGCCAGCACGTGCTGCCCTTTCCTGGAAGGTGCTTTCCTCCAGGGAAGTGGAGAATCAGAGACTCGCTGAATATCCTGAGCTGGAAGGGGCCCACAAGGATCATCACAGTCCGGCTCCTGGCCCTGCACAGGACCCAGAAGCAGCTCACAGGTGGCTTTTCCCTGCTCCCCCTGCTCTGGCAGGGACTCTGGGCTTGGTCCCCTGCCCGCTGGCTGCCTGCAGAGCGCTTTGCATCGACAATGAGGCAGCAGAGGTGCATTTTCTTGGCAGGGAAATGCAGCTGGGTTCTCTCTGAGGTTCCCCGTGCCAGAGGGAACGGCTGCCCCACTGCTCTGGGCAGGATGGGATTTGTGTGCAGCCTGCTGCCCATTCAGGGATTTGGCTGATCCTGGGGCTTTCTTGCCTTTCAGCACCTTCGCAGGGAGCAAGAATTAACGTGGCAACTCTTGGTTTGCTTCTCAAATCAGGTTAGTGGAAACAAGGCATAGGAAGTGAAACAGTGGAATATGAGCCTTATTGACAGGCCTGATCAACAGCTGGCAGGAGGAGAGAAGCTGGGATAATTTCTGCTCGTGTGTAACAGTCCTGCACAAAAATTCTCCTCCTTCTCCTCCAGATCCACGTTCCCAGTTAGAGCAACAGGGTGGGATGTGCCAGACAAATCCCCGTCCCTTTGCCCTGCCAGGGTGTAACCTCGAGCAGAGTGAGTGGAGTTACTGGGATGGTGCAAGGCGTGGTTTAAAGCTGAACTTGTGCCTAAGAGGGTCATTCTTGTATTCTCTGTGCGCGTGCTGACAGCAGGGCAGATCTCATTCAGCATTTCCTGGCAGAAAAAAAACTTACCCTTCATTTAGAGATACCCTGATCATTGCTCTGTTTTTAGTCCAAGTCTCTGAAGGAAGCAGTGTCCATTCGGGATGTCTGTCTGTCAGTCTGTCAGTCAGTGCTGCTGTCCCAGCTCTCCCAGCCCCTGCAGCCTTTGAGTCGGTTGGTGAGGCTGTGCCGGCTGTGCCCGACATCCCGAACAGGTGAAGCACCTGCGAGCTCTGGGAGTTCAGGGCTGCACAGAGCCGTGGCCATCACCTGCTGTGGGAGATGGGGCTCTCCCCGGAGACTGACAACGCGTGTCGGAGGTGGGATTTTCCAACTAGAGCCCTCCTGTGGGTGTAAATAACTTACCTGGTGTTTCTGTCGCTCCAAAGTTCGGCAGAATTCCAGAGTTTGGACAGCTGTAGGCACTCGCCTCCCGACTCTTTCTTGTGTCAGCCATCTCTGGGAATAATGATGGCTGTCAGTGCGTGTACAAAAGGTGATGGAATGTGGCTTGATGTAACTGGAGCAGGCGGTGTGGGGCCCCAGCAGCGCAGAGATGCTGGGCAGCGTCCCCTCAGTCCTGCCTGCACTTTCGGTGTGTCCCATTTCAATAAATAAGTGAAGACACCTAAGCTCTGATCCTGCTGAGTGGCACAGGACCAGCAGAAAGTGGCAGTCACGAGGAGCTGCGTGTTGTTCCCTGACTGAAAATCTCCAGCTGCAGGAAAAATGTTGCCTCCTCCAGAGGCCAGGAGCGGGAGATCCAAATGCCCTTCTGCCCTTGAGGCGTGGAGAAAAAACCCATGCAAACACAACCCTAAATCCTCTGCAGCTGCAACTGAGGAGATTGTAGCGTCTCCACAGATTTCACAGCATATCCTGTGCGTGGATCCAGCATGTCCAGTGTCCCCAGTGTCCTGCCTGTGCCCAGAGCACGCTGCCAGCCCTTTCCCACGTTGTCGCCACGATCAGTACCTGCCCTCTCCTGTCCCTGAAGCCAGCTGCAGGCTCAGCTGCCAAAGAGGGGATTTTGGGAATATTGGTGGGGCATTTTCCTGTACTCAGGGGTGTGTCAGTCCTGCTCCGGGCTGCCCCTTCCTGTGGGCACCGAGCCCCGGGATGGCGGCAGGGGCTGCGGCGGCCGCGCCACCGGCGCCGTGAGCGGCCTCGGCCAACTCCTGCCGGCCCCATGTCCTGTCCCTACGATGGGGAGAACCATGTCGACGTGCGTGTCCCAGCTGGAGGATCCGGGAGGATTCAGCCCCGTTTCCAGTTGGCTCTACACATCCCATATGCTGCCGCCGCCTCTTCTCACCAGCGCCAGACACCGCGATCTCCTCTCCCTCGACGTGGTGGGTGGCCGGATCGATGAGCAACGCTTAACGAGTGTATTTGCTTTTTGAACTAGGCAGCGGGGCTCTCGTTTCCCTGCTGTGGCCAGAAAGTGGGGAAAAAGCAGGGGAGCGAGCAGGGGATGAACGCCCCGAGTGGGGAGCAGGGCACCGGTGCAGGGGGGGGCTCACCCCGGGCAGGTGCGGCGCTTGGCTGGGCTGGGAGCTTCGCTTTCAGTGGGAAGGGGACTCATCGTTCATGTGGAGGGCAGAATGAGAACCTGCTGCCCTCTGAACGTCAGCAAAATCCCCGGCCCCTTGCTGAGCGCGGAGCATGTGCTGGCTCTGCAGATCCGGCGTCCTGCGGCGCTGGGGGCGAGGGTGACCGGCCACCGGCAGGAGGGCACGGCGTGCCCGGGGTGCTGGGCGCCTGCGGGGACCCTCCCCAAGTTCGCATCGGTCCCCCCTCCCTCCCCTCCCTTCCACTCCCCTCCCCTCCCGCAGAGTTTCAAAGCACGGCAGGGGAAAAAAAAGAAAAGGACATCCCCCTCCCCTCAAATCCCTCGGTCCGTGACTGAAATAAATAAGCACAAGCCCAGGTAGTGAGGAGGCTGCTAATAACGTGCTCCTGACAGGCACGGGATTGCCGGGCTGAGGGATGGCTGACTGAAAGCTCCAGGCTAGGGTGGGGGTGGGGGGCTTCTTTTTTTTCCTGCCAGCTCTCGCCAGGCAGTTGGGATTTTTTTTTTCTTCCCCTCCCTGATAATAAGGACATCATCAGAAGCAAGATGCAGTGGCTAAGGGATGGAACAGGAATGGTGAGTTCAGGTAGCTATGTCTTTCTCTTTTCCTCTTATTGCAGTACTTTGACAGGGAAATGAACCTCCGTCCTATCTCCTGACTCCTCCTTTACTCCCTGTCCTTGAAACCATTGATCACTCTGTAGCCATTTTACAGGCTCTGCATTCCCAAACTGCCGAGCAAAAGAAGAAATTAAAAGAAAGGAAGGAGGGTGGGCATGCCTCGGGGCGTGGGAGGGAGCGGCGCCTGGCA